>VDFB02000363.1:163256545-163346600 GCA_007258455.2 Sequoia sempervirens | reverse complement strand
TGGCGGCATCAGGAATCACTTCAGAGTTCGTCAGCATCAGACGGAACAGGAAACGGACAAGTGACGGGAGAAATATTAATATTTAATTATATTGATTAAATATTAATTATTTAATGTTTATATTATAAAGTTATAATTTTAAATTATAACTTAAGTGATTGCCTTGAGGGGTGCGCCCATCATCAGAAGGGGCCAGTTTCACATTTGATTTAAATTAAAATATTCAGCTGAGAACTATGGAGAATTAAAAAGATTAAAATATGAATATTTTAATGAAAACCCTATTCTTAAGGAAATCGCACTTTTCAGCCTTAAGAGGGTTTTGCATTGGGATTTGTGCCATTATGAGTTTATTGAATTTGATATTGATCAATTTTTGGTCTGAGCCTGAGACTTAGGGTTTCACGTTCGATTCCTTGGAGAACGAGCCATCTCCAGCGGAAAGCAGTTCAGAGAGTGTGCAATATCACTCGATTTATTGCCTACAGAGGTTTTCTTATTCAGAGGAAACTACAGAGCTTCAGAAGAAATTACATCTTCAGTTATTATCAGTTGTTTGCATCCGGATATCATCTAATAACCAGGGCGTACCATTTCAGAGACTTGAATACCAGTATTTGTGAAGGCCGTACTTTCTAGTGGCTGTTTTCTGACAGGCCGTACAGATCTGACAGGCCGTACATCTTCTCTGGAGACGTCTTTTGCACAGAGGGTTAAGCGCCTTCTTATTTGGCTTCCTATCAATCCCAGTGGTGGCGCATATCAGAGGAGCATCATCTGGCATCTTCAAATTGAAGGGAAAGGGACTCATTAATTGCAGCCGTACATTTCTGTACCTCAGCAGCAGCAAAAACCAGGTTTTGAAAATATTAAAAATTCTTCTTTTATACATTGTTTTCATCTGGGTATCATTGTAATCCATAGAAAAGTTGAATAAAGTGTACTGGCATCGTTATTGTTGCATTTCCAGAGATATTTGATTTTTAGTGAATTTATTAGCATTTATTGTCAAAATCGTACCATCTCATTATTGCTAAAAACACAAAAAATCTCAAAAACCTAAAAGCGTCAAAAACTTGAAATATCGGTCAGAAAGCGTAGGGGAACCGGGGGGACTACATTTTAACGGATCAAATCTATGATTAACTATTTTGAGTGTAGGAATCTCAATTTGACCATCTTCATGTTGTAAAGAGATTTTATGTTTCCAAAACTGGAGAGGCTCATATTTTGTAAAGAATAAGAATCCTAATAAAACATCATCCTCTAAGTCATTATATTCAATGAAATCTGTAATGAATATTTTTCCCATAATTTCAATATGCACATCTTGCATACCTGCCCATATGGATTCTTTGTCCATTTATTGCATAGCTTTGTGGAAGGTCTGCTTTCTCTTTCCAGAATGAAGCTGGAATTGCATTTGTTTTAGCCAATGATCTTGATGACCCTGTATCCACAAAAGCATCTAATGGAATCTTTTTATATCCTTGAAAACATAAATTTATCCTGATATAATTTCCATTATTTGCAAGTAATAAAGAGCAATGTTTTTCTCTTATATTAAGGGGATCACTGCCTTTGCCGTTGCTGCTGGCTGCTACTGATTGTATTTCTGACTGGTCTGCTTGAAAAAGAATATCTTTAATATTTCCCACCTCTGCAGAAAGATTTCTGATCTCCTTTTGCTGACTTTTAAGAAGTCGTTTTATATCACTCATATCATCTAGGAGAAGATCAAATTTCTTAAAGATAGCAATAATATCTGTGTCTGCAGAAGAGTGTTTGTGGGATTTAGAGGAAGAAGTATCTTTCCTTTGCCATGGGGGGATTTTGTACCCATGATCAATGTGTTTTCCTTTTTGAGCAGGGGATTTCTGCTGTAACTTGAGTTGCTTTTCAGCATCAAGTTTTTCTTGCTCTAAATTCTTCATTTTTGCAAGATGCAAGTGAACTGCTCGTCTTCTTTCATCTCTAGTTCCAGCTAATTTGTATGGATCCTTAGATTTTTCAATCCGAATCTTAGTTTTGAGATCTTCAATAGTATTTTTTAATAATGTAACCAGGAAATCTTCATCTTCTGATTCTGGTTCTGAACTACTGCTTCTTGGAGAAGGTGTATTGTGTCTATTCCTTCTAGATCTCATCATAAAATTAGATTCTGGAACTATCTCTACAAGTTCATATAAATCAGTTAGTTGATCAGTATATTGTACAACATCCCATCCTGGGTGTTCCCTTTCAAAGGTAGCATAAATCTTTGTGCCAGGATTTAATTTCTTGGGACAATTAGTTGCATAATGGGGTCCATTACAAATGAAACATTTGACCCTATTATTTGAACTGTTATTTCTCTTTAATAACCAAGGAGGGTTATGTGATTTCCTTTTCTGGTAAGGAACTGCTTTGTAATGCCTTTTCTTTTTGTATCTACCATGCTTGCTTCTCCTGAATGTGTATTCTCCGTCATGGTAGGTTTGTTTTTTATGCGAACATTTTCGGCATCTGCAATTTTGACCACAACCTTTCTTTTTATTCTTGAATTCCTTTAATTGCTGGAAATCTTTGAGTTGGTTGATTGGGGGAAGATTACAAAATTCTTTCAGGTTACAAGTGTAATTGTACTCATCTTTGTTGAGTTGTAATGCTCCTAAGAGGCATTGTTTTTCTAACTTGTATCTGATCAATCTTCTTAATGTAGGAAAACTGACATCATCAAGATGCTGATTTTCTTTTCTGATGATATAATCTTGTGCCCATGCACCTAATCCACAAGGCAATGAATTTAGGTAGTACTGTTTTGTGGTAAGATCATGCATCTTATTAGCAGCTACCATGTATGATTCAAACATACAGTTATAAGCATCAAATTTGGCTAAATTTTTCAGCTTCATAGACTGTAATATCTTATTTGCCTCTACTGCTTGATTGGATATATCATCACAAAATAATTCTGTTAATAACCATTTGAATTCATCAAATCCTGCTTGAAAGATATCATCTTTTCCTAATTTTTTAGATCAACCAAAACTGGATCTGTAGGTTGTGTTGGAATGACTTTAGGCATTGGACCAAGGTCTGGCAGGTTATTCCACCAGTTGTGTAATTTTCTTGTCATTAACCTGACTGCATATAAGACTTTACTTGGTTCAGTCCATGTACCTCCTCTTTCAAAGAGATTTTCTAATGTGTCTGTCCATGTGCAAAGAGCTTCATATGGATTGACCAATTTATCAATATTGAGAATGTATCCACTGGATGCATAAGGACGCATCTGCTCTGGCCTTAGATTTTCACTAAGTGGCTCTTGCATTTCTATATCCATGGAGAGTTTCTTAAGGGATTCCCATGGCTCTTGTTCATTTATCTGCTGATAAGTGGACAGATCTAAAGAATGATCCTCATCATCAGTATGTACAGAGGATAAAGAATTATCAGAAAGAATTATACTGTTAGTGTCAGAGTAAGAAAATTCTGAATCTTTATTGGCAAATACAGGTTCATCCATATAAACTGGTTCATCTATATCAGAATGAACACCAACTTCTTCTAACCAATCTTTGAGAGGTTCTGAGTCCTGATCTTTTGGCATTGGGGTACATTTTTCTTTTCCTACAGAAGTATGTTCTTTTGGAGGTAGGAAAATATGCAAGGACTTTTTCTTGGATGAAGAAGAAGCTTCACTGGATGATTTCTTTCTCTGTATCAAAATTTTTTGTGGGGGCTGCTTTTGAGAAGGCTGAGCCTCAGTTTTCTTTTTGGGTTCTAGTTCTTCACTAGAACTGCTATCTTTACCAGTCTGTGTTACTCTAATCTTTTTTGTATATTTTCTGACCTTATCTAATTTCTTGGCAATGTTTGTCAAGATAATTGTTTTCTCATCAGCATCATCCTTTCTGGATGTCTCATTATTCTGCTGATTTCCATATATATGGGTCAGATAGTTATCTTGATGTTCTTGAACAGAGATAACCTTTTTTACACTGTTGTGTGTTTGAGTAACATCATAATTTATACTGGCAAGATCATTTGAGACCGTCCCACTAAAATGTTCAATATTTTTAACCGCAGAGAAAAGCTGTTGCTGATCTTCAGAAATAATTTCAATCTTATTTACAATATCTACAGAAGTATTTACAGAAGAATGAACATCTATTGCTATGTCATCAATATTTTCTTGAGCAGAAATTAACCATTGTGAAACCCAATTTCTCTGAGCTTCTGAATTTTTCTGCCTTCTTCCCAATTCTGTATGAATTTTCGGCTCATTCCTGGCCCATTGGTTTTTATCAGGTTTTATCTGAATATAACTTTCAGATGGAGGCCATCTACCAGGTTCTAAGCTGGTGATTTCTTGTTCCTGATTGTTAACTTCCATTTTGTACTTGTGTTTTTGTTCAGTACCTGAACGAGGAAGTTTGGATTTATGGAGTCTTTCTCTCAACATACATCCTTTTTCATTCATCTTTGTGAGTTTGATCCCTTTTCCTTTCTTATCAGACGGGTTTTCTTGTTTTGGGGTTAATGCTAACCTTTGGCTAACCTGTCTGGTGAGCTTGTCAATAAATTCAGGATCTTCTGAAGGATGAGTGGATGGTATTTTTCTATATCTTGGAATTTGAGAAGACTCAATGGATTCTTCAGGATTGAAATCTAGGAATGGTTTATTTGAAGTAGTTGGGAAGTTATGAGACATAGAATATGTTCTAGATAAGCGAGGTGCAGAAAAAGCAGTTGGAGTCTCAGGTTGAACAAATAATGGTTGTTGACCAGGGAGACTCTGAAGGTCAATACTAGCCAATCTTCTACTTTGTAATCGTGGTTTGTCAGAAAACAACGGCAAAGAAGATACTGGAAGCTTTTGGAATGAAGGCTGGGTTTTGTGGATTTGTTGTTCAATTACAGGGAATCCAATATCAAAACCTGTAGCATCTATATGTCTTCCATGGCTATCTACATTTTTATTAGCTTCTGTATAACTGACACCTGCTGGGAATTTAGGAGGAAAAACTCCGCACTCAGTCTATATTGCATCAAGCTCAGCATATGTACCATCCTCAAGAAGATAGTGACACGGGATTTGAGTGATAAACCCACTAATGAGTTTGAGAGCTTCGTCCACATCCTCTTTGAGCGCAACCATCTTTGTAGAGGTTCTCTCATACGTTTCCACTTTGAAGAGATGTTGTTCTCTCCAAGCAAAAACCTTCCTCTTATCCTCATCTGCTACAATGGCATCATATGCAACTGCTAACTGAGATATGAAAATCAAGTCCTTTGGCTTGCCCTCTGCTACAGATAACTCAAGCTGATGGATCCCCTAAAGAAGATCATGTGCCTTATACCTCAATAGATGTAACTCTGTGAGAAGGTACCGGCCTACGACAATGAAATCTTCCACCCAATTGTCCAAGAGCTTTCCACGATTGACTAATCAATCCAATTTATGTTGTTTTGTAGGTGTCCCTTGAAGGTGCGGAAGACTAGGTGCTTTGCTTGAGTTTCCATGAATGAGATCTAAGATGTACTGTTGGAGTTGCTTGTTTCATCCTTGAGGGCTGCCTTATCTTCTTCGTCCTTCATGACACAATCTTCAAGATTACTCGCGACAACCTTAAAGAGGCTCATGTCTGTTTGTCGAGTGCTCCTTCCAAGATTAGCTTTGACGAAGGTGAAATCACCAACTTCAACTTCATCCAGGCTCTTGCCCTCTGGTGGTGTAGCAACTTCTACGACAATCTCTGCTTCAGGAGTCTTCTCTATGTGCACCTGCTTCTTGCTCTTCTTGTTTGACTTATCTTGATAAGGACTGCCAAACTCAAATAGGTCAAGCTAGTATGAAGGCTTTCGCCTCCGTCTTCCCAAAGACCTCTCAAGCCAACATGAATGATCAATGTTATCTTCTTGAGGAGAGACTGTCGTTGTTGTATCGACCTCCGATGGATCAACTGGAGCTGAGGCTTCCCAAACCGGTGATTCTAGCTCTGAGTCAATATCAATGGGAGGTGACTGTGGTGAAAATGGAAAACCAAGAGGTGAAGAATTGTCTTCAGCCTGTATCACTATCTCCATTGGAACTTCTGACACCTGCTCGACCTAGTTCTGCTTCCGTTTGCTTGTGCTTCTTCCCTCTGTGTTCCCACTAACTCTAACACCTTCAAGGGGCTTCAAGATAACCTTAACTCGAGGCCTCGACCTTGAGGTAGAAGGAAATGAAGAAAACCCTACCGGCGGCTCTATATCTGGAACTGACCTTCGCCTTCTCTTGTTGTCCAAGAAGTGCATGCTAGTTTTGATAACTACTCTTGACAGATCCTCAATTGAAGTACTCTCCCTGGCATACCAATCTAGTTGGCGAAGTGGCTAGCGAGCAACACGATCTTTGACGTATGTGCTAGCAGCACCTCTCTGTCATCATTTGACAAACCCTCAACGTCTTCTGATAGGAAATCAGCAAGCTGAGGAAGAGTAAGTCTGCAGTAATGACATCGGCGCACTTCAAATTCGTCTTCACAATTGACCAAAAGGTCCTCAAGTGCTAGCCTGTGTGAATTACTTCGCTCCAATTGTGCTAAGTAATGACCCAATGGATCATAAGAACGCCTATCGATGAGATATCTGAGGTGGAGTTTTTCTAACTCGTTCATCATTAACATGCAATCTGCAGTTGTCTTGCATTTGTAAATACCCCATCCAAAAGGAAAGGTGAATGCTTGTTTGTGTCGATTGCGAAGAAAAGAGTGAACCTCTTTAGCTTGTCTTAGGAACTCCATGAATAAGACCTTGTCTAACGGGTACCTCAGTAGCATCAGAGGTTCTCCAGTGTAATAATACACTTGAATGTATGTGAAAGTGGGGAATTGAATGAACCAATCCGCCCAACTGTCCATTGTTGATCTTGCCTCTGGTGAAATCCCAATGTGCATCTCATTATCGAGGTCTCTAACTATCTTCATGAGGAAGTGATCATTCACCGCTTTGAAATCTTGTTCAGCCTTTGAGAACTCCAATTGTGAGTAATATTCGTGAACATGCTGAACACCAAGAGTTCCTTTGGTCTTCAAAGTTCTATAATTGCCTTGAAATGCAATTAAGTAGACCAAATAAGACACCATGTGAAACTCATGGATTTTAAGGAATCTTGTGATTTGTTGGTGAAGACACTCGCTGATTAACATGGCCTAGTCAAAGTGTTCCTTATTGTCGATAATCCGGGAAATGACATAGAACATCCACGGTCGGAAAATATTAGCTTCCTCCTGACCTGTAATCTGATTGAGCAAAGTTATCAAGATAGCAACTTCGTCCTTGAACTCCCCATGCCCAACCTTCTTTGGCATGTTGGTCTTCTGTTTTTTTAACCATCTCTGAGCAACCTTTCTCTAAGATCTCTCCTTGTCTACATACCATATCTTGTCACAATCCTCAATGACTATGGTAAAATTGTTTGAGCGAGGTGGAATAGCAAAGCACTTCTCGATGTCCCTCGGCTTGAGGCTGCAAAATGACTCACCCATCAACTGATCTAATTTGTCTTGTGGATGAGTCGTAATGCTTTATGCAAGCAATGACGAACTCAAGGTCAAAAACCATGATAGGAATAGATGTTTCTACCAACAACCCAGAACGCTCAAGATTTTTGACTGTTGTGCTACTAACACCCTCCAACGTGCTCAGTTTGACCACTGGATTGACATGACCTAAGTCTGTATCCGAGGTTTTCAAAAAGTCATGCACCAAGACCGGTTTGGCCTTGTAT
Organism: Sequoia sempervirens; assembly: GCA_007258455.2. Lineage (NCBI taxonomy): Eukaryota > Viridiplantae > Streptophyta > Pinopsida > Cupressales > Cupressaceae > Sequoia > Sequoia sempervirens. Next base: position 163,338,841 of record VDFB02000363.1, on the reverse strand, counting down.
TCTACGGGGTTGAATTGCATTTTGAAAATTTGGATTTTTTATTGTAAAGTCGGATATGTTCAAACAACTTTCAGAAAAAGCTGAAAAAGGCTCTGGATGAGGCTAAAAATAGCCAATTGTGGGAAGAAAATTTGGAATTTTTCCGAAACATGGGTTTTATAGAGAATTAAATTCAAAGACAACCCAGATTGTCAGAAATTCGAAAATTTGAGTTTTAGCAAGACATGCCAAGGCTTTTCAATCAAGAACTGTAGGGGTTTTAGAGGTTCCAGGTGGAATTTCTCTCGAGAAAAACTGGCATATGAGTTTTGTAAGCAATGGAATTCTAAGCCAACCCAAATGATTCGATTTTGGAAAATTTGAGTTTTTGGCCCATATGCAAAGGAATCATTGGAAAAAAGCACAGTGCTTCAAAAATGGAAGCAACGGAGCAATTTTCTCGAAAAAATCTAAGACATGGGTTTTGCTACTGACACTGAAATATGTAAACCCAAATGATCAGATTCTGAAAATTCTGTCGTTTACTTTGACATGCTAGAGAAAACCTAAGACAAGGATAGGAGAATTTTAGAGATAGAAAATAGAAGTTATTATTCTTCCTCTAAAAACCACACCTATGCTTGAATTGGATTTGATGAAGTTTGCATGCACTCGAAAAATGAAGTCTGAAAAATATATCTCCTGAACAATCTAGACCTGGCACTGCGAAGAACACTGAAAAATATTGCCCAAAGCGCCTTCAGATCTTTGCTTGCTCAAGAAATACATGTTTGTTCTCACCTGTGATGTGAAAAATAGGCGCCCATATGACTTAAATAAATAAATTCATGTCTTAAGGCATCATAATATGCATGCAATTCCTAAATTTAGGCGCCACCCTTTGATTGGACCTCTAAAATGTACGCCATCTTCTGATTGAGCTCCATAACAGTTAACTAGATGAGAAATAAGCCCTAAATAGGGCGCCACCTCCATGTATTTCAATTAACTATGCATGCAAAAATAAGTCGCCCAACTGCAAGCAAGAATTAAGTCAAGATGAAGTCGAGTCACTGAAGATTAAATATAATTAAAATTGAGTTCTCAACCTCCACCTTTTTAGGGCGATTCATGCACTTCAGTTCAAAAGTCAAAGTTTGACTTATAGGCATCACCTTTTAGACTTAGAAATTTTCTTGAAAATCTCAACTTGCAAACATCACCGGAGCCCATGTTCGATCATTGATTATGATTGACTGATGTGTCCAGAAGACTGACTGACAGTTTCGTTGAAGAGCAGGATCAAAACTAACAAGAAACTCCTTGAGGGTGTAAACCCTAATTCTGACATCTGAGGCTTCAAAATTCAAGGCGCCCATGGCCTCCAAGGGTGCTTTTAGCTTCAAACTTAGTCAATTTTTCATGCATTTTCATCATTTTGAAGGTGATTTTGACCTTCCTTCATCTCGCGTCCTTCGGCGTTTGGCAAAACTTCAGAACTAATTGACAAGCTCACTACTGAGCTGGCTCCATTCTGCACAAGAGCTCTTGGAGAGCACATTTCCAAACATCATCTACTAGGTTAAAATCATGGGCGCCCCTAGCCTCCAGGGGCGCTTTTGTTCCCAGACTTAGCCATTTTTCAAACTGGCTGAATCCACACTTAATCCCTGGCTGCAAGCTGCTGAGAAATCCTCTGACCCGGCTGAGGTAGGCAACGGAAAGCTAGAAGCATCGCGAACAGGATGAGTATCTGAGATGACCAAAAAGAATGCATTTGAGGCTTGAAAACCTTGGACACCCCTGGCCTCCAGGGGCGCTTCTACTGTTTCTTGACATTTTTGACCATGATTAGACCTTATGTTTGACTCCTGATTCCGACAGTTCAGCAGCTCAGATTAACCCGCTAACGGATTCGTTGCGAAGCCTGATCAAGTCTAAGACAAACATTCTAGGTATCATTCGGTCAAAAACCTTCATTTGGTACCTCAAAAGGATGGGCGCCCCTGGCTAGGAGGCATGCTTTTTGGTCCAATGTTAGTCATTTTTTCATCTCCCTCATTTCACGTTCAATCTCTTGTATTAGGTGCTAGACGGATCTTCCGGACTGGCTGGTAGGCTAATCGCAAAGCTAACAGTATTCCGAAGAAGTCTTCTTGGAAGTGACAAATCTCAAAAATGAAATTTGGGCCTCTGAAATCTAGGGCGCCCTTGGCCTCCAGGGGCTCTTTTGCTCTAGAGTTAGAAAAATTTTGATGATTTTCACCTCGGCAAAAAATCCCCTCTAAGACGAAGCATCATTTTGAACATATCTCGCCATAGAAACTTCATTGGAGCATTTTAGGCTTAGATTTCGACACCTGGTGTCTGGCCATCTGCCATTGACAACCTCGGAGGACCTAACTTTTCACTTGAAAAAGTGAAGACTATCCACCAAACTTAAACTGACTTTTAACTGAATCTGACTTCACCACTGTGATCATGAAGTGAAATAAGCCAATCAAAACAGTTTTCAGTCAATATCGACGAGTTTCAATTTTTAGGGTTTTTGACCTAAAATAGGGGTCCAAAAACCCTAATTTTCAATTTTTTCAAATTTTTCCAGTATCTTCCTGACATCAAATTGACTAAAATTCCATACTTGATTTTCCCAAAAACTATATTTTGACATCATTTTTACAAAGTTTAAACCATTTTAAGCAAAATGCCTTAATGAAGCAAAAAATTTGGTTTGGGAACAACAATGTTCTAGTACATGCCTAAGCTTTGGCACATGTCAATACAAAGAATTCCTTGAGTCACATTTTCATTATCAATGCTCAAGCACGCACTTGACCAGTAGTGCGTACCAATACAAAGTAGACCATTCGTTCAAACATTGTCTAGTTTGTGCACATGCACATCAAAGAATAAAGATGTGCCTATACAAAGAAGTGAATTTTCAAATGCATGAGGAAATGTAGAAATGTGTTCTTATCAAAGAGATTTAGAACGTCAAGGTATATTTCAATTTTTTTCAAACATTAGCCATGATCAAAGGGAAAATAGCTAAATTATCAAAATCATCTATAGCTACCTATTCAAAAGTCTATTTTTAGCCCACACGAAAAATAGTTCAAACTATTTTCAATTGTCATCATTTTCAACTTGAAGAGCTTATTTTAGGATTTTCTATTTTTAGTGGTCTCTATTTTTAGCACGAGGAGCCTACACTATTCTTCACATTCACTATTTATAGCCTAGAGTCCACTATATTTAGATCACCTATGTTTAGATGTCTTGTCATTTAAGAGATGTGACCATTAAGACATGGTTTGTAACAAATTCAATCTATAGCTTAACTAGAGGTTGCATGGTTTTAATTTTAACATTAAAAGATAATATTTTGTAATAAAAATTGCATTCCATGAAATCAATTATTTGGAGAGAAGTAGCAATTAATTTTTATTTAATTTTATACAATAGCTTTGTAAAAAATATAAATAAGCATCCTTTTGCACTTAGTTTTAATCAATGCCAATTCTCACACTTACATATTGTTGGAATTGCTATTCATCGAGTATTTCATGTTATTGTGATCCAAAGTTATTCTCACACTTACATATTGTTGGAGTTGCTATTCGTCAAGTATTCAATGTTATTGTGATCCAAATTTGTTATTCACTCGATGACAATTATTATGGATATCTTGCTTATAAATATTTATTGAGATGTCTCATTATGTGTACAAAGGGTTAAATTGCTTCAGCAAATTTGCAAGCTTTGTGTTGCAAGTTAGCTCAAAGATGTAGATCATATCTTTGTACCAAATTCTTCATTTAATTTATCATAGTGTGTGTGTTTATGTGTTAGCCTATTCGACCCCATATTTATACTTGCATTGTCTAGCATTTACTTTTCTCTAAGCAATGCAAGCATCTAGTCTTGGAAAAAAAATTATCAAAAAGCATAAAATTATTTGCCTTGTGTTGAAAGAGCATCCTAGCCTTTTATCCTAGGCAAAACCAGAAAATACACATTTTCATTTTATTCTGCATGAAGTGAACCACTCCAAAAACCATTGTAAAGATTGTAAATACTTTTTAGATTTAGGTTAGGTGTTATTTTACAAGGAGCTTCCTTTCTAATTTAAAGAGCAATTCTACCACACATCTATTCCATTTTGTGTTGCACTAAAAGATACTAATTAAAACGCTAACATTTTTTGGTGGTTCTGCTAGAGAACAACATAAAACTACCATCTTATCCATCAAGTCATTCAATTTGGCATAAAGGTTCCAAAATTGAGATTACTCTTCCAACTATATGCATGTTGCATCACATGGGCCATTGAAGAGTAAAGGATAAAAGGTCCACAAGTTGTTTATGCATTGTAAATGTTCATCTATCGTTATGTGCTCAGAGATTTTTTGTACCAAAGACATATGGTCCGATTCTAAGCACACATTTTGGTTCTACTTGTTGAGGTAGTGTATTATGTGGGTGGTATAGTTTGTTGTCATTCTTATGTGAGAATTGTAGACTTCTTATCCAAGTGAGTTTTAGACTACTCAATTGGGAAATAGATCTTAGTGTTGCTTAAAATACATCAAGGAGTCTTGTAACATAGTCTTGTGATGTGTAGACTCTTATGGCTTTTCTTGGTTTTGTATTGTGAAATATTTTATGTATTCAATTTGTTTCTTGTTAATTGTATTTGCATGTTATGAAGTGTTATAAAGTCCTAGTTACTTGTTTACAATGTATTGAGGTGTACTTGACAATGTTGTAATGTGTTGTGAACATCAATGGGATTCGTTAATGTGTATTTCTTACGTATATATATCTAGGTTACCAAATTGGTAGGTTTTCAAGCCAATTCTAGGTACAATTAATCCCAAAATTGGAGTCTAGTTTGAATCATTTGTAAATTTGAATAGGGTTCAAATTTTCACCTTTGAAACGTTTGGAATCGTCACCCAATGAACCTAGAATATTCTAGGGGCACAATATGCAATTCAAACATGATTCCAAACTCCGAAAATGATTTGAAAGCGTTTTTGTTTGACTTTGATTCTTTGACCCCCATAAAACTCTAAACGACAACATTGTTTTCTAGCTCATGGGTTTCAAATTTTGCAAAAAGAAAGAATAGTGATGAAGAACAATTAAAAACATGATAAATTTCTTCAATAGCCATAGCCAACAAACATAGGGAAAATGCCAAATGCAACTCTCCCTAGATTGTTTCACTTGAGTTTTAAGTTAAAAGAAATATTGAAGGAATTCTCTACCCAACGTGATTTCATAATGGTGTGACCATCTCATAGTCCTACTAAAGAATTTTTGGTGCTATGCCAACCTTTTGTTATTTATTAATCCAAACTAGCTACAGGGGATGCGAGGCTTAATTTAAATTTGGGTAATTTTAAACTTTAAGATTTATAATTCATTTATATTATAATATTTTAGTTTTATGAATAGATTAATATTAATATTATCATTAAATTATAGTAAAATATGTATATTTACTATTCAATTCAATATATTATCTTATTAAATAAATTAATATTAATTTATGAACATTTTAGCATTTTCTTTTGGCGTAAACGCTCTTGATCTAGAGCTATGAACCAGTGAAGTCACAAACGGGGGACCTCATCCCCAACATAACACTCAACAATTACACCCCAATGGGGTTTGACCATTGATGGCAAGAACAACAACACAACTTAACCATCACACCATGCCACTATTGGCAAACATTTTAATATCATTTACTTATATTATATTATTTAAATAACTATTATATTATATTATTTTTATTTTTTTGTACAAAAATAACCAAAACGTACCCAACCCCTAAGAAAATTTGTCATACTGAATTATTGTACCTCCATACTCATATCAAATTTGGTAAATTAGATATATATCTATGTGAAACTAAACAAGGAAAGAATCTAAGGTAATCTTGATAGATTGTTACATATTGCTTCATGGTCATTAGGTTAGCTATTTATCCACTTCAAGCCAAGTTGATGGTTAGACAGGATGGGGTTCCTTCAATGTGTTGATTCATAAGTCTTCCTCATATGTAGTTGGATCTTGGATGAAATTGTTCGTCACTTGGACAAGTTCTATGTTGTACATGGATATTGAATTATTGAACTTGACTACTATTGTATATGCGGTGGAATTGTGCATGTTGCATATGCATATCATTGTACATTCTTTATAGGTTGTAGTACTGACCCTAATGTAATATTTGACCTATTATATTTAATACTTATCAATGATTGTGTTGTTCTGTATTTGATCTTTAGATGTACTTGTGAGCTAGACTTGTTAATGAATATCAATTTGAATCTATCGATTGTACTTGTACTTTCATATTATGGGATACAAATGTTTGTTTATTAAAAGAGAAGAAATTTTTTTCATTTTGCATTTAAGGGTATGTTACAGTCTACAAAATTCTCACGCATTCACAGTCTAGGAAAACAACAGTATTTTTTGGTATGAAACATATGGCCACCTTAGTTTTCAGCACCTTAACAATGGCATCTCCTTTCTATGCTACAATAGCACCTTTCATTGAAGACAAAGGAATGATTATTGGAAGCAATTCTCACATTATTCCTTGGCATGGCAATCTTATTATTCTCCTTTAGAATTGCTCATATATTTCATTTATGGCAAAATCAACTTCACATCAACAGGAGAAGACTGTATGGAAAAGACTTAATCTCACTTCTAATGAGATTTTCATTTATAAAACCAAATCAGCAATCCAAAACCCTAGCTGGATAAAAGTTTCCCACTCTCCCTCATCCCAATCATAGCAATTGCCTGGTTGAGTGGCATGGCTAGTCAAAAAAATGGCATTAACTTCAATGATTTGGTGATGCAAATCCTAGTTCGCAAAGCCTCTACACACCTATGCAATAGCTGCAATAAATTTAAAACATCTTATCTTTCAAATTTACTATTTAGGAACTTCCGTTCATGTAGGAAAGCAAAAAAAGAAAAAGCCACCACTTGCTCCAGCAGTCTAAATAGGAAACTTGATGTACTGTCCCCATTTTTGGCCTAGGCATTCGAAGAGAAAATAATTTAACTAGTTAAATTAAGTTGTCTAAATTAATATTTTTCTAGTAACTTGTATTTAATTATTTATGCTTTTAAGTTGAATATTTTTATTTTTTAAAGTGAGTGATTATTTAAAAAGTGTTTTTTATAATATATAGATTCCAGAAAGTTATGTTGGGGTTATAAAAGGAGGTTGAGGAGAAGAAAGCAACTCATTCTAAAGTTTGATAATTTCCCTTTTCAAGATGTGTGCCTATGGCCAAACTCATACTGGCAGGACAAAACCCCAATGGTTTTCCTCACAGACGAAAATCCGAAAGGTAGTGTAGTTCCATCCAAGAATCAATAGAGAGCTGAATATTTGGAGTTTGGTGACAAAAACCCTCAAATTCCGTTGGAGCAATTTCATGCAGAAGTTGTCTTTGTGTTGAATGTTTGCAAATAAGGGTTTGGAGCAAATCGATTTATCTTTCCCAGTTTTGCTAGATTTGCAGATACAAACTGTGATGAACCGTGCTCACTGCTGATTTGATTTCACTTCGTTTAAAGGACTGATTTTGGTTTGTAATCTACTTTTCTTGTTTTTGGTGTTTTTGTGGTTTGATGCCAAATGATTTTAATAATTTTCTTACAACCATATGCATATAAAAAACTCAAATTAAACTAAACTTAGAAGGATAACTTCAAAGGAACTCAATACACTAGTTAAGAGACTTCCTTCATTACAATAGAGTGCTAAAATTATATATATCTTTCATACATTTCAGAATGAGACACCATTTTCAACTAAAGACAAACTTGCAGCCAAAATGCACTGTGAACAGTGCTTGCTACAGTACCCGCGCCCACCAAAATGCTCATACAAATTAAATGACAAACTTCCCCTACCAATTTCTTGATGAAAAAGCTTCTAAATAAGAGGGCACCCCTTTTAGGAAAGAAAGCAGCAACAATATGAAGGCGTTTTTCTTACTAGAAGATGTAGAAACCCTCACATGATGGCGGCTGGCTGTAGGTGGTCAAAATCAGCTCCAACAATCTTCAAAAAGCAAGCCACAACCTCAAAAACGTGAATGGAACCTCTAACAGCGATTTCCCTTGCAATGGATGACTTCTAACCCTTGAAAACAGCAAGATATGGCTCCCACGAATCAAGCAAAAACTCAGACCTGCACTTTAAAATGGTCTTTCACACTCTCAAGTTGCATAAACTCGAAGAAATGAAGCCCAACCAGACTTTCCCACTGCTGAAAGCTAGAAACCCTAGTTTCTATCCTCCACAAACTCCACACTTCAAGCTTCAATCAGCAAAATAAGTCATAACATGAAGAAGTTCGAACTTCTCAAGCTCCTTTTATAATTTTAGCTTGAAAAACACTATTCATTAAAAAGTTACTATTCACATAAGTTGTTACTTTTTCCACTTTAGTGATGAATAGTAACAGCAAAATAGAATTCAACCCCTTGAACCAATAGGCACATGGCCCCCAAAGTCTGGAAAGGTGAAACGATGATGAAGATCAATTTTTCAAGCTCCCGTAACATGCCAAACGCGCAATTCCACCATGTCACCAAACTCCAGATACCAAATAAGTAAATTTCCGACCAGGTGCCCGGACAGGTGACCCTCTAACCAGAACCCTTAGCCTACGAGGGTCGATGTAATAGGCTAAACCACTGAGTCTCGAAAGGTTAAATAGAAGGGGACATTACACAAACTTATTGAAGATTTGTTAACAACTAATAAATTTAATTTTTTGTGGTGTGAATTGGTAAAAATTAAAAAGCAGATATTATTGTGATGTGTGTGCAAAGTGAATTTGGAGAGATATTATTGTGCAGTGTGTTGTTGTGAAGAGAACAAATAAAACCAAAATATTTTATTAGCTGGGTGGTTTCCAGCCATTCCATTCCTATATTTCCTAGGAAAGTCATACCACATCCTAACTACAAGGAAGGACAGCAATAATATTTTAGGAGGCTCATAAGCCTTAAAAATCCTCAACACCACCTACATAGGAGTCAACGCAGCTTAGGGAAGAGTCAACAAAGCTTACGCAGCAGGTGAAAGGGAATTGTTACCTAATATGAAGCTGCCGTACATCATTCAAGGCTGCCATATTAATCTTTGAGGGTGTTGTGCAAATTGATGGAGGCATAAGGAGTATTTGGGAGTCAAATTTGATTGTTATTAGAACTGTGGAAAGCTGTCATGAGGTCAGCAAATTAATATAACATTATTTCTGTGATTTCTAAGGCTCTGTGTAAATTTCCTGTATTGTTCGGTTTGCTGTAACAGCTCTTAAACTCATCAATAATTATCTATTATGCACATTTTATTTTGAATTTAATTAAGAAAAGAAGTATTTTTAGTACTGGTATTGAGAAATCAATTCTATTATAATTATTCATGAAATCATGTTAAACACCATTACATGCAAACTGTTTGACAAAATACCTGTGCATCAAAACTTGTGAAAATTGAAATATTTTCATGTAAAAAATTTCGGCAGCATATTACACTTGAATTACCACAAATGTAAGTGCCTTCACAACCCTAATTCACCTCAGGAGATCTACTAAAGGAAGAAAAGACACTAAGGCTTAAAGAATGCAGAATTTTAAGAGTACTTTAAAAACAGTAAGCACCCACAATCAATGCGGTTGAGGAGGGCCCTCATTCTGCTCCAACCTTTCATGGCTCTAATAATACCTTCCCTACCTCCTCTCCTTTGAAACACAATAATTCTCTCTTAATGTTTTAAGATGTGAAAGTGACTATACCAGGCCCACCCAAGTTCTATACCCAGGGGATCACTTTCAAACCCCCACCACAACAATTTCTACAATCTCTCAGTCCTCCAACTGCACCCCCATTTCGTCCCAAATTTCTAACCATTCATGGAAGCTCTTTGGCCTATTTCAAACCACGAAGCCCAGCCCCAAAAAAACACTTCACAAACCCCACCAATGATCTCCACACCAATGCACACATCCCATGAAAACTCCAGAAAACTCATTGATCAACTCAATCTACCAGTCAACACAAAGCCAACCTGAACCTTAACCTTGATCTTTCTGGTACCAATGTTTCTGTTCTATAGATTGCAAGGAGAATTGAAGCACAAGGAACTGACATAGAAATGTAAGAAAGTATGATAAAATTGTTAGTTAACTACTAACACAGGCAGGTTGAATACATTTTGACAACAAAAAATTTGTGACAATCTAGTGGATTGACATTGTTACCCTATACACAACTTCAAAAGTTGGGCAAAACAGATTTGATGCAAATTCATGCCACTGATAAACAGAAATGCCAGCTTGCTCAAGCTATACAACAAGCCACAAAAAGACAGGCAATGGTTTCTCATCGTCCTTCTGTGAATCAGTAGATGCATGAAGAAGAATGCTTCTTCCTTGCAAAGAGAATTGAAGCTCAGGAAGCTGACAGAGAAATAAGCCAGTATGATAAAATTGTCAGTTAACTACTTGTGCCAGCATACTTAATGCATTCAGACCTCCTATAATGTCCCTTCTCAAAACAAACAAGAAAACTCAGACAAAAATAATGTTTTATTATTTTTGAGTACTGGCACCCAAAAGGAGGGAAAATGATATTTAATTTTTGAATATTTTGTGCCAAAAATATATTTTATATTTAAATGGGGCTTGGACGACCTTTTGGAGAAATAGGAGAAAGAAAATAATAAAAAATAAAACAAAAATCAGAAGAATATTGGCACCCAGTTTTGAAAAATAAAAAAATAAAATAAAAGCAATTTAAAATATCAAGTCGGTGCCTAAAGCTAGGTTGGCTAGTTGAGGGGTTATACGGGAGGTTTGGTATTTATACAAGGTGAATCAAAGGCATTAGAGATCATCAACGAATTTATCTTTACTTTCCTGATCTGCACTTTGGTGTATATTCTAAGGACGAAACCCCTTATGAATATAAGAGAAGTTGGACGAAACCCTAGCTTCTTCAATGGAGGACTTCATGACAGAGGTTTACATGGGCTTTAATGGTGATTCTTGCTAGATTCACACTCAAATTTCTGCATCAGCATTATGCGTCTAGTTTGAAGGGGCAAATTAGACAAGTTAGAAGGTGTTTGCCTACGGAATATAATTCTAATCTTACGTACTACTGGCAAACTGGTAATGTGCAGAACATAGGATAAAACAGTAAGCTAAAAGATATCATATTTGAACATCATAAACTTTATTCATTCTTAGAAATATCATGTACAAAAGAGTATCAGCATTGATTGACAATAAACATCAGCGCCAAAAAACTATATCCCGACTATCCCAATCCGACTACATTTAACGCTCGGCGGTGGTTAGATAACCAACCGACACGACGCTTCATAACAACATTAACATTAACATAATCGGAACATGCTTTCCCGAAAGTACATGACATTATTATTCTTTACTAATCTATAGTTTTATTAACCATTGGCCGACTACGACTACGGCCGACTACGACTACGGCCGACTACGACCACGGCCGACTACGACTACGGCCGACTACAAAGTAAAGATATACGACTAACATCATCCCCCCCAAAAAAGAAGTCGTCTTCCAGACGACATACATACAGCAAGAGAAGATCATTGAGAAGTAGGGGGAAGGGAGTGCGTCCCTGGATGCACAGATGACGTCGGAGTGGTGGAAGAATGCTCTACTCGCAGGTGCCTCAGCTCCTCCGTACGTGTGCGAAGCTGCCGATCTGCGAGTATCTCAGCTTTGTCTACCCGAGCGTGTCGAAGGGCAACCTTCAAGGAGTGGTCATCAGGAGTGCTTCGCCACCACTGCTTGCACTCGTTGCCAGTCAGGTTCTCCCAAGTCATCGTCTCGTTATCAGCGTCCATCCTCTTTTTTTTTCCAGCCGAGGCTACCTTTGGCTTGTGCTGCATAGCCTTCTTGCCCTTGTCCATCTTTCTGTCAGTTCGGCGATTCCAGCCGACTTTATAACTCTCGAGACTGTTGTGAAAACTGCCGAACTGCCGGTGAAAACTGCCGAATTGCCGAAAACTGCCGAACTGCCGAAAAAGCTGGAAATGCCGTGCGCCCTGGAGAATCTGTACCTGAGAACTTGGCAAATGTGGTAGAGTTCGTACGGCTTGAAAGGTGGGTGAGTGTCGTACGCCTTGAGATATTTCGCCGAATTTGTCTGATATGCTGATGCCGTACTCTGTGCAGAGGATGCAAATGTCGTATACTGTGAGGACTTGTGACAACCGTACGACCTGGAAGTCTTCTGAGTGAAAAGGCCGTACGATTCCAGAAGCTTGAGATTGGCAGTGCCGTATGATGACAAAAACTGGAGATTGCCAAGGCCGTACGATGTGAATTCTTGCTAAGTGGAAGAGCCGTACGACCCTAGAGTTCTGTGAATTTCATGCAAGTGTTCCTGAAATGCTGGTGCCGTACGGATTCTCTTGCAACACTGAGCCCTTACGACATCTCCTGAGGCAATAATGTCGTACGACTTGAAGGAAGTCACTGATGCATTGATGCCGTACGATTTGGAGGGAGTCACTGATGCACTGATGCCGTACGACCAAGAGAATATCACTGAGCTGCCGTACAATGTCAACCCTGGCACCAATTCCAGTCTGTGATGGTCGTACGATTTCCAGTGGCCAACCGAGTGAAGACTGAGAGGCTTGTAATTGTCGTACGATGCAGTGCTTGGCAAAATTGTTTACTGGCAAAGGCCGTACGGTGCAGAACTTGGCAAAATTTTCAATTTGCACTTGCCGTACGATTTCCACTGACAAATAGAATGAATACTGGGAAGCTTGAAAATACCGTACGGTTTGAAAATACCTTGGATGTCGTACGACTTCAAAACTCTGGAACTGGTGAAGGCGTCGTACGAGTTCCTTCTTTGTGCTTGACTTGCTGGGTGCGTACGGATTCCTGTGTTCATTTCTCCCGTCGTGATTTCTGTTTATTTTGCCCTTTCTCCCGACTATTTCCTCTTTAAATGGCCGTACGGCTTGGGGTGCTATATTTATTTCATTTTTGACTTTATTTGTTTTAATCGCTCTCCTTCTTGGCCGTACGCTTTTTTCTCTGGTCGGGCTTTGGCAACCTTTTAATTTAATGTTTTCTCCTTTAATTTTCCGCCATTTATTTCCTTTAGCCAATTTCTCCTTTGACCGTACGATTTGTTCAATAGCTGAGACTCTTATTTTAATTCGCCTTACTTTATTTAATTTGAGCACTTTAATACTTCCTCTCTTAATGTCCCAGCCATTTAATTTATTATTTAATTTTTTCTCCCTTCTTTTGCTTTCTTTTCTGACTTCTTTTACGTTTCTTTTATTTTTTTCTTCTTTCCTCTTTTCTTCCCATTCGCCTTGTTCCTCCTTACTTACTCTGTTATTTTCTTTTATTTTCATAGCTTTTTTCCTATCTATTTTTATTTTTTCCAACTTCCGTTCATTTTCTCTCTCCTCCCTTCTCTCTTCTTTTCTTTTTTTCAACTTCTGTTCATTTTCTCTCTCTTCATCTCTTTTCTTTTTTTCTAATTTTTTAATTTTTTCATACTTTTCATTTTTTAAGTCCAACACAATTTTTTCATCTCGTACCTGTTCAGATTTGTGGACGGGTGTATCGTCCAGTGTTGATACTCTTTCTTTGTACTCTCCGTTCTCGGCCGGAAATGTTTGGCTGGCCCTTCCCTGTTTCTCTTCTTCCTTGATTTCCCCGATTTGTAGCATGTTACACTCTCGGTGGAATACTTCATAGTCTTCCATCTACCAATGAAATAAGCCATTCAATGAGCTTGTCTCGTCCTCCGAACAACTCTCGAGTTCAAGTACGCCTTCAGTGTTCGATTCCATAGCTTTCCTTCCTTTGTCCTCATCCGGCTCACCTCCATCCGATTCAGATCCAGAGGAAGCCAATTCTTCGCTCACGGCCTGGTTCTTCAAGTCAATGACATACTTTCGCCTGTTGTTCTCGATCGAGAGTGTGTTCCTCTTCCAATTATGATTTGCCTTCGCGGCTATCAGCCATCCTCTCCCAAGTAGTGCATCATATGCTTTCCTCTGTAATGGGATGACGACAAAATTTAGCAAAAACTGTTGTGTGCCGATCGTCACCTTCTGCGCCATCAGTGTTCCCAACGGCTTGATACCATGTTGATCAGCGCCCACCAGTTGGAATGTCGGTGGCCAAAGTGTAGGCTTCCCGAGACTCTTCCATGTGTCTTCAGGTAGTACGTTGACTCCGGATCCTCCATCGACGATAGTATTTGTCAAGATATTCCCTCTGATTTCCATATGCACGACCGCTGGCATCTTCCCGATGTTCGCTGTGAGCAATACCGGGTCGATTATTTGTTCACCGTACGGTGGCGGTTCTGGTATCAATTCTTTCCTTCGTTCCTCCAATCGCGGTTGCTTGCCATCCTCAACGACGTTTGTGATCGCCAGTCCCAACTGCGGCATAGTCTGGAGAAGGTCAGTTACTTTGATCGGTATGGTGGTTTGCAGTACCTGCCGTATGATGTTGGTTTCCGCCTCCGACCGCCGAGAGGTTCCTGGCTTCTCCGGAGGTACTTTGTTTTCCTTCGCCATCGCCAGTTCCACTTCGGTTTTTGCTTCCTTCATCCTTTGTTTCTCCGTACATGGATCTGGGTAAGTGGCTTTTTTTGCTTGTGCTCTGGTGATCGCCAGTACCTCTTGTTCTTCTACTTCCAGCATATGGATACCCTTTTGCTTTGGGCATTCATTATCTTCATGATCGCCTGGTCCACACCACTTACACAATCTCCCTCCCGAACCTTGACCGTTCTGGCAGTCCCTGGCGAAGTGGCCCCATTCGTTGCACTTCCTGCATTGGATCATAGGCCTTCCTTTTGCATCGTACTGTATCATGTTTCTCGGACTTCTATTGCTTCTGTAACCTCCAGGGGATGCATTGCTATTGTACTGGGGCTTTGGTGGTGTGTTCGGCGGTGTCGACGGTTCTCCCTGCGCGAAGAGTACTTGTGCACTTCTGGCTTTTAAGTTGTATGGGCATTCCTTGACGGAATGTCCCATCACTTGGCAGATATTGCAGAATAAGTTCTTGGGACAGTTCGCCTTCGTGTGACCTTCCCCATTGCAATCCGTACACCACAGTTCTCTGGCTTCTCTCGTACTCTCCTTGTCGGCCTTCAATTCTTTCATCATTCGCATCATATCCTTCCTGAGTGCTTGTACAATCTTGGATTCACCGTCGCTGTCGTCCGTACTCTCCTCGTCATCTGTCTTCTTTTTCCCTCGGGAGGATGTTTTATTTTCACTTTCTATGTCCATTGCCCGATTGTATGCTTCGGTGTACGAGGATGGCGGTACTACTTTCATTTTTCGCCGAAGTGAGGGAATCAGCCCTTCAATGAACCATCGTTTCTTTAAACCATTGGCCGGCTGTGCCTCCAGCTTTCCTATCAAGTCTTTCAACCTCCTGTTGTAGGTCCGTACATTCTCATGCTTGCCTTGTTTGGTATGATATATTTCTGTGACGATCTCACTATCGTCCCGTAGAAGTTTGAACTCCGCTTCAAAGTTTTGCTTCAGGACCCTCCATGTGGCTCTCTGCGCTTGATCCAGTTCCGAGTACCAGTCAATGGCACTGTCCCTGAGTGTTGCTGGAAATGCCCTCAGCCACTGGTCGGGGTCGTCCTGCCCGCTGGCTATCCAGATAGTCTCGCATGTCTTGCAATGCCGTACGGGATCCTCAGAGCCATTCCCCAGGAATTTCGGCAACTTTTGCCGATCCGGATGAGCCATCTTTGCCGGTTGACCTCCTTGTTGACCTCCTTGTGTTTTGGACCCGATTAGACTAGTGGATTCCTCGCTACGTCCCTGTGCGTCACTAGCACTCTTGGCCACGTACGAGTCACTACCACGTCCTCCGTCAGCGTCCTCAACACCGTGGGTCTCCTCAGGATCCCGCCGATGCTCTCTCTGCCCTGGGGTCTTAAGCTCTGGCCTTCCCCTCCTTAACTCGTCCTCGTCGTCCGAGAGTGACAACTCTCAAAATCGTCTGATGCTACTAGTCAAATCATCTTCATAGGGGTTATATTTTCCTGTGTGGAGTGCTGAAGGGGTCTTCGTCCCTTCCTTCTATCAAACTATGGTGTGCTCGTTCAATAGATGTGTCTATTTTTTTCAAATTTTCATATGTTCTTTTTATGCTCTGATTGATTTCAATTAAGTCCTCATCTAGTTCCTTACCGACTTGCCTTAGTCGTCTTCGCCGAATTTCCTGCTCTTGTAGCCTGAGTGATCGCTGAACTTGTTCTTCCGAAGTCCCGTGCCCGTTAGGTACTCTATTCTTGTCTTTGTTCAGCCGTACGGGCATTTAGTTGTTCAAGCAATCATTGCTGGTTGCCGGAAGTGCGGCGCCGACTAGTATCGCGTCTTCCTCTTCACGTTTGGTTCTGTCTTCACAACGTTGCACGATTTGCTGCCTTCGGCGCTCGCGGGCTTCTTCCTCTCGCAAGTCTTGCAGAATAATGAAATGTCAGGCCAGCAACCTGGGCATGCGGTTCAGGAGGTGGTTCACCTCGTCGTTCACTTCCAGCCGATCCCAGATGACTTCCTCAGGGATCTCCCGAATGTGGGATTCCCTACGTACGTGGTCACGGAGCGAGATTTTCCACAATTTTACCAAATCTTCTGTCAATGAGTCTTCTCGTTCCTCATTAGCATTTATAGGTTCTTCCGTTGGTTGACCCATTACGCTGCCATGGTGGATGATGCCCTAGTCCGTTCAGGCAACCGCGCCAAATGTTTGCCTACGGAATATAATTCTAATCTTACGTACTACTGGCAAACTGGTAATGTGCAGAACATAGGATAAAACAGTAAGCTAAAAGATATCATATTTGAACACCATAAACTTTATTCATTCTCAGAAATATCATGTACAAAAGAGTATCAGCATTGATTGACAATAAACATCAGCGCCAAAAAACTATATCCCGACTATCCCAATCCGACTACATATAACGCTCGGCGGTGGTTAGATAACCAACCGACACGACGCTTCATAACAACATTAACATTAACATAATCGGAACATGCTTTCCCGAAAGTACATGACATTATTATTCTTTACTAATCTATAGTTTTATTAACCATTGGCCGACTACGACTACGGCCGACTACGACTACGGCCGACTACAAAGTAAAGATATACGACTAACAGAAGGTATTCTTCAGATTTTCAAGGGTTGCAAACCCTATCAGATCAGCAGGCCAGCGCCCTCCTTTTGGTAGGGTTTTGTAGTTGTTTTTCATCAAACAATTGCATTTTGTTGCATTGTTGTGAGCTAGAGCAATTTCGCCCAGCTAGGGTTTGAGTATGAGGTCAATTTCATTGCATAGATTGGGGTTTCTTCATATCAGCGAACTCTTTCATGTTGTGAGGCATGTTTGAAGCCCATTTCATTGTGTAGTTGCATCATTGGTTAAGTCTGAGTTGTAGCAGCAAACTGGATGTTTAAATATCAAAATTTTGGCTCATATTGATAAATGTTTGATAGTCTATGATCTGGTTTCATATTGCTTATGATCTGCTATAAGTTTGGCAATTATTTGGATGAATGAATACTGCTGTTCATGCATGAATATACTAAGAAAATTATATCAGAAAACTAGGGTTTGAGCAAAAATTAAGAATCGGAAAATTAGGGCATCATTTTGTGTGGCAAAAATCAGAAAAATCTGCACATATATTGGCTGGGATATTTCACCTCCAACAAATCCATGAAAAACTAGTGGATTGATTTTCCTACCTCACACAACCTCAAAAGTTTGCAAAACAAATTTGAGGCAATTGAAATCATTTTTACTGCAGAAAAACAGAGATACCAGCTTGCCGAAGCCATACAACAAGCTGCAAAAACGACAAGCAATGGCTTCTCACCGTCAGATGGATCAGCAGATGCATCGAAAATAATGTCCCCAAACACCGCTTTAGCCCTCCCCTGGGCCTGCAAACTCCCATTGGAGAGCTATTCAAGGCAGAAGGAGGAACAAAAAATGGAGCTCGGTGTTTCAAAATTAAAGGGACCCCACAGCCTAGCCTACTGACTGCTTGCTTGTATATTGTTTGAATGCTCTAGCTCTGATGTTTCCTCTTGCAAATCTATGCCAATCGGTTGTTTGAAATTTTGAATACTCCAGTTCTAATGCTTCTTTTTGTAAATCTTTGTTAAAAGGAATCAACTGACAACTACAGCTATGCTAATGTCTGACTTCCTGTATTCTGGGTCTCTTCCTAGACTTTGTATCTTGTTTTAGCAGCTTTATTCACTCTCTATCCTTACACTTTCAGTTGAGGACTATGGCATTTATTTCCTTTTCAACTAGTATGTTATTTTGACTTTAGTCAAAAGAATTAAGTAAACATGTTTAAAGTAGCAAATAATATTGTTTAAGAATAATTAGGCATAGCCACTAGCATTCAACCTTGTACAATAATGATTTTGACATAGAATTGTAGCAATATTTGATTTTCAGCAGGATGGTCTTGGATACAATCAACCATGCAGGTATAGAAGACAGTATATACCTGTAGCTAGCATCAATCTTCAGTCAAAATGTATGTTCAATTCCAATAACTAGTTAATTGGATCATCGCCATAATCATAATGGGAAAAATTCAGATCCTATCATCCTATTGAATTTTAATTCAAACCTTCAATTGTGCAAATGTTGTGCAAGATGTCCTTCCTGTGGTGCAAGATGTCCTTGAAAAGATTGATATAATTTTGAGTTTTCTCCTTTGATATTAAGAGCCATCTAAGATAGTTTTTTTTATTTTATCTTTGCTTTGAAATAGTGATGTTATATTGCAACTTCTGAACTGTATATAGCTTTTACAAGGTTATTGATGAATGCAATCTGAGTGTCAGAACTGTAGATCTTTTTACCATGGTAAAACAAGGATACACAATTTACATATGACAGTTGCAATGTTCTACCAGTCATTTGATAGTAAATTTCTAACCTCAAATATTAAAAAGAGAAAAAAAACTAGTGGATCAGTTGCCTTTGACCTTGTAAAAACAGGGGCAGAGCATAAATTCAGATAAGTTACCAGATGCATATATTATAAGAACTCAACAATCTAGCAAGGAATTTATCACTATATGAGCAATTTCGATGATTTCAAAATCTGAAACTCAGTTATTGTAGTTCATCTTCCAATAGAATAAGACTGAAAGAAACATATCCAGTACCTTCAGGGAAGCATAAAAATCTAGCAACATATAAAAAGAAACATACAAATTAGAAAACACCATAGTTGGAAGACTCTGCTGGACTCGCCGCGGACTCGGCGGACTCGGGAGTCTGCAAGCTGGCCAAGTCGACTCGGTGCAGACTCGCGAACCAAGTCTCTGGCTCGAACTCCTGAGTCCTGGGCTCGGACTCCCAAGTCCTATGCCTGGACCCTTGCTGTGGCTGCAGGCTGCTTTCTCAGCTGTAAAACATGATTTTTTTCATTCTCTTTTTGCCAAGTCCTAGCCTATTTTTTTTGCCGAGTCCCAAGTCCGAGTCCTATTTTGGGCTGCCGAGTCCGCGCCGAGTCCAAGTTTTCAAACTTTGGAAAACACAATAAGTTTGATGGCTAAAGCTGAACTTTCAGATAATTTTCCCATTCTTTTGACCTCCAACAACCTCCCTCCATCCTTGTCAATTTATTGCAGTAGTTACAATATTTCAATTACTTGCATCAAAGCATGAACATTTTTTGAGATATATGCAGAACAAGAGGAAAGCAAGAGGGAATTTCAATACAAGACCAACCTTCTTCTTCCCCTTTGTGGGTTGAAGAAGCCATCCACACTTCTCTATCTGAAAGTTGAACTGCCAATTCCTCCATTACCGAATGTACATTCATGCTCTTATTCACAGTACCCAATGCTGAAATTTAAGAAAGAAAAGAAACATATTGTCAGTTAAACCAATTAGGAACAGAAAAATGTACATTTTCTCAACTAAGTTGATCATGAGAAAAAATAGACAAAAAATTAGCAATACATGCTTTTTCAAATGATTTTTGGGTTAATGTTCTTATGCATATATATTTCACCTAGATCCCACAAGCTTTCCATTCTAGTACAAACAATCAACAATTGTGTGCTGTCTAGATTATTCCATTCTATAATGTGTGCAAAACAAAAGAGGACATGATCAATTACACACAGAGCAGCACATTGACTTTGCTGATGTCTAGCACCGTAATATTCTTATACTAATGAGAATTTATATTAAATAACAACTTCTTATTTACAGTTATATCAAACATCATTCACTACAACTAATCCAGGAATTACAACAAGAAAGATCACTGCTAGATTCCACCAAGTTTCCAAGATAGGGATGGTAGGAGATAGGTGGACAAATTTCCAGGACGGCTGGGACAAGAGTCCACATTTTAAGGGAAATGTTTAAAATATTTAAAATTTTAAATATTCATATCATAAAAAATTCACCATATTCATTTTATAACCATATTGTGAAATATTACAGCTGAATTGAGAAATCACATGTGTTGACATAAAAATTAACAACATTTCAATGAATTATCATTTGAGTTTCCTTATCAATCTGCACATAAAAGTAGTCCCTCCTTTTGATTTTTTCACAATATTAGATAGACTAAGCAGTACTTTAGCTCTAGCTTGGGTTTAATTTCTTTCTTTTCAATGCTATTTTGAGCATTAATGAAATGTCATTTTTTTGTGGTTCATTTGTGAGTTATAATCTATTTGTACCTTTAAAAATAAATAAATAGTAAGTGTTGACAAAATAATTTCTTTATATTTGATTAAATGCCAAACCAGCAGGCCCCTTTCAAGTACAAACATCACTCTCCTATGAAAGATATCTCGCAATAGCCAACACCAAGCACTATCAAGCCTTAGATGGATCCTCCCTTTTCATGAGAGTGTCTTATAACTCACCTCTATTGACATGCAGTTTTGAAACTCAACAATTGGCTATATAGAGCTTCCAATCCATCATTTCCTTGCTCAATTCTTTTTGTAGTTATCTTTTGTTTAGTCTTAGAAATAAATCTTGTGTGTTGGCAAGTCTAGTTGTAAAAGCAAGGAGATTCCTTGTTTGTGTATAAATAAGGGCAGCCTTGCCCATTTCTTTTTAACCGTTATTGTAATAACAAATTGTTGAGCCTACTTTTTCCTGCAACTTTTCTATTCAATGTCTGTTCATTTTGTGTAAGAGCAAGTTTGCAAGCCTGTCTTTGCTGCAAATCATTGTTCAGTTCATGTTAAATCTTTTTCTACTGTAATTGCTGTTGGAAACTTGAGGAAGGAAATCTCATGCCTACTTTGCTTTGATCTATTGTCTCAATCTCTTTCAGCATTTTGTCTTACATATTTGCTTACATAATCTTTATTTCAGCTTACACCTCATAAGTACAATGAGTCTTCAAGTGTGATCTGGGAGTGAGTTTATTTAAGCTTTTGTGTTATCAAATCATTCCTTGTTTACTTTTGATTCTCAAACTCTGAGTTTACTTGAGTTGTTAGAAGCATCTTTAGAGTAGGCTAGTGTTGCAGTTAGAGTTAAAAACAGAAAACCTCAATTGTGACGCGAAGAGTTTTATAACATTGTGCTCTCATCTCAAAACAAAAAGATTGGCAGGAGTTTTGCATTTCCTTTTAAGCATCATCAGCGAAGAGGGAGCTTCCCCTCCTAATTTGAAGAGCGGTTTTACTGTGCATAGTTGTCTGTTTCTAATCCACATTCCACAAGTGCAAATTGAAACACCAAAAGTTTTTCGGCACCCACCGTGGGGCACGAGCCATAAAACTTAAAGAAAGTTTACGCTATATGTCACGGGAATGACCATCTAGCATCGTATTGCATGATCCAGCCAAAAACAATGGGTGATAACAACAATAATGCTAGCAATAATCAAAGATGTCCACCCCCATTACCTTGTTAGAAGAATTGTCATTGATGTCAAGACTTGATCAGGCTATTGAAGTTGAACAATTCATCATTGAGCTTAATAGAGTAAAATCTATGGAATCAGATCAAAATTAAAGATCAAATAAAGCTGAACCTCAAGCCACAGATCGAAATCATGATGATTTCACAGATCAAACTCCTACAGATTGAAATCATTGAAGCCAAAGATTGAAATCAAGCCATAGATCGAAATCATGATAAATTCACAGATCGATCTTCAAATTGAACTTCTATAGATTGAAATCAGGTTGAAAAATTGGAGCCGATCGAAATCATGTTGATCTCCCAAATTGAAATTGCAGCTATTTTTACAAATCAAATTGGAGTCGATCGAAATCATGTTGATCTCCTAGATCGAACTTGAAGCTATGTTGAAACGTTGATGAATTTACAGATCAAATTGAAACTACGTTGATCTGATAACCAGAATTAAAAACAAAAAAGAGAGAGGAAGTGTTTATCCTCATGTTGTGCGGCTACAAATCAATTAAAGAGAATTTGCTAGACGTCTTAATTAAAACTAAATACATATTTATTAGATCAAAATCACTGCCTAGCAAATACGAATAAAGAGACATCTCTATTTTTAAGAGGTGCTTTATGTAATGTCCCCATTTTTCGTGAGCATCAGAGTTCGAAGAATTAGCCTATCAGTTGACCCTCGTAGGCTAGTATGGTGGATTAGAGGGTACAGTTTGGGTGTTATGGATCTCTACAGGTGGCAGTTATCAGTGTTTATCTCTCCAGATCCTTCTTATGTTCCGAGGCAGTGATATTCAGAGGTCTCTGGTTCAGTTTTAAGGGACTTACTATTTATAGTAAGTCAGCAGATGTCAGAGAGGGACCCTTACTATTTTTAGTAAGGCAATTGGATGCATAGGGGATACAATGGTTAACTGCCAGGTTCAAACGGAACTGAGAAATAATGATTATTTGTGGAGTTATGCTATTTAATTATTAATAAAGTGATTACTTTATTAATAATTAATTATAAGCTGCAACTATAAAGTTTTAAAATTCACTTTATTAAAGTGAAAGGGAAATATTAAATATCATTTTAAATAAATTAAAGAGACTTTTAGAAGGGTTCGACCTAATTGGAGAATTATATTAAGGCCATTGAAAAGTAAAGGAGGGTATAATTGGATCATTTCTTATATTGGATTTGTGTTTCTGGAGAGCTTGGCTCTTGAGGCTCGAAACATAGGGTTTTCAGAATTCTTGATCATTGGGAACGAAAACTCTCAGTGATTGGCATAACTGAGGTTGTGGAAGATCTTCCGAAGGGTTGCCCGTGGATTGGCTTCGTTCAGAAGTCAACATTGCGCTTCATCAGATTTGCAGTAGAGATTCAGAACAAGGGTTTCAACATCTTTTTCAGTTTCGAAGATTATTTCCGGGTATTTTTGTAAAGCTTTCAGAAATAATGCAATATCAATAAAGCTTTGATTTTCAGCATTTATCTATGTTTCTTTCAGAAATTGTTATTTCTCTTGCATGCATCTTTCTTGCCTGGTAAAAATTGAGAAAATATAAAATTTATAAACCCTAGTCAGTTTCAGAGGTTAGAGACGGTCAGGTCTCCTACAGTGGTATCAGAGCCTGAATCCTGCCATCCTGTGCGGATTTTTGAAGAGAAAAAAAAAAAGAAAGAAATCCGAAGGTTTGAAATTTCAGAAATCAATTTCAGGGTTTGTTAAATTCAAAGAAATACCCATAAGATCGATCAGAGTGTATTAGTATTGGGGGATTTATCGAGCTTTTAGAATTTCAAAAGAGGCCACGATTTTCTTAAGAATTAGTTCATGGAGAGCCGTGTTGTCTGTAAAAGGGTGTTGGAGGAAGAATCAATATTATTTTGCGAGAAAAGAAACACCTGGGGAGTCCATCGTGGCCTGTCAGGGGTGAATAAAGTCAACAAAAAAAAATATACAGAAAAAGACGAATTAGTGGAAAAGCCGATATATGTTTATTCACGAGGACGTGGCAGTGGTAAATATTGAATCGCACCCTTGGGCGGAGGTTCGAAGCTTCAGAAATACAAAAAAAAAGACAAAAAGAAGATTGTATTCGGGTCCTGCTTGCATGAGACAAAGATTGGATATCGTAACTTTATTGGGGATTCATATTTGAAGATATCGATAGCTGCATGAATAGAATCACGGGCATATATAGAGGGCCAATACATATTCTGGGAGATGATATTGCTATCGCAGCTTCTAATGGGGAAGTCTATAGATTAAAAACAAAAACAAAAAAAAATAATAATTTATTCAGCCGTTAAGAATTTATAAGACAAATTGAGGATCGCGGATCAAAGGTGGAGAAGCGATTTAAAATTTATGAGAAGAAGAGGATTAAATAAATTCCGGAACAAATGTGGAATCGAGTTTGAGATAGCTGCCTCCAATATTAATCGTTCTTAGCCGCCAGATATTTCACGGGAATCTCTAAGTTAATATTTGTGAGGAGGTGGTCCCCTATCGGGAGGTGCTTGGAGCTGGAAGAGGTGCGGTTTTTGGTAAAAGACAAGGAATCAAATGAAAGACGAATGCAAGAGAGGTCGATATCTCCAGGTCAGACGAATATAATACCCTGTGCGTAATCTTTCAAGGAGCCGAAAATATTAATAAATTGCTTTGTCGTCTCTGGGAAAGGAAGACGACTTGTAGAACGGAGACAAAGTACAAGTGATTGGTGAAGACGTGTTCTTCAGGAGTAATCATCATCGGGCAAGAGCTAAGGAGACATCTTTATAAAGATAGAGTATATCGCTGGGGGTGAAGTCATAGAAAAAGACAAAATTATACATGTGAAGACTAGCAGCAGAATAAGCAATCGAAGGTGTCTTCAGTATCGTAACTGCTGGGTTGCTTCATCAGTGACTTCAATCCCAGGTTCCTTGTTTCCTTAACAATATTGCTTTAAAATTGCATTTTCTGTCTAAGTTGGTCGCTGGTTTCAAATTAGTGACTTACCAGCTTGTAAAAGTTGTACCCATGTTAGTAAAATGTTCTACAGCCTTATGGGATGCATTCAGTTATGATACACCTCTGTTTCAGTAGGTTGTATAGGAACATCATATGATCACATAGCAGTCATTGCATGATATCAACTGGTCATGCCTTGATGTTATTGTAAATCATTGACAAGGAATGTAAACAGTCATTATCAGCAATATATATGAGATTGGGAACTGTATGTCAACTGTTTGACATAATGCCTTTATGCTGTGGTTGTAATTTTGCATAGGGAGATTGTCTTATTGCATCTTTTGGCAACACGCGAATACTTGCATAACATTCTGATTGCATCTATAGACAATTGGCACTGTTAGATTAAATCTTTATGTATTACAACACCATTCAAAATCAGAGAAACAAGCAAGAAAAACCATTATCAGCAGTAATCGGACAACTGTTTGACAAAATTCCAGTCACTAGAAATTAGATATTTTATTGCAAATTTTGCCAAGGCTTCTCACAGTGATATCTTCAATGTTTATCTCAGTTGACAGACTGCATTTTTGAGTAACCAGCACTCTTTCATAAACAGTTTCATTGATTCCAGTCTAGTTTGAAATGAGTTCAAACAGTGATAAAGAAACGGTGTCGAGTGATAGAAAATGGTTGGCCAAAATGCTTTATAAACAGGGTGAAAAACTTGGCAATCCATCACAATCCAGATATGACACATTGTGCATATTGAATAGGCTGGAAGAAATTTTAAGTTGTGTGGAACAATCACCTTCAACTATGTTTCAGATAGCGTTAGTTCCTGCAGTGAAAGCTTTGAGAGAGCATAGGTACTTGAGACACAGTGACAGTGAAGTTAGGCTCATGGTTGCCCTATGCATCAGTCAATTTTCGAGGATCACAGCTCCTCACGTTACTTATGGCATGAACCTCATGGGTGAGGTGTTTCAATTGATTATTGACAGTATGGTTGGGATTGATGACATAGACAGTTTGACTTTTGGAAGAAAGGTTAAGTTATTGGAGTTGATGGCACAGGTGAGATCATGCGTTGCCATGCTTGATTATGATCAACATAATCTTGTGTTGCAGTTATTTAGACTCTTTGTAGAATCCATTAGTTCAAGGCATGACAGGTGTATACAGGATTACATGAAGAACATCATGATTTTCATTGTTGATAATATTGATTGTATATCGCAGCCTATTAAATCACTACTTCTAGCTGTTCGCAAGCGAGAGAAATTGTTATCTCCAGCAGCTTATGCATTAGTATCGAGTGTCTTTGATCAATGCAGAGACAAGTTGGAACCTGGTTTGGTTAAAGAGGAGTCTATGCAGGATAAGAAGGTGGAATTTGTGGAGGAAGTGGATATTATTAGTGCTCAGGATGATGTTATCAGTCATGATAACAAGACTGATTTTCATGACAGCAGGATGGAAATTTTGCATCAGCATGAGACTACAGTAACTGAACATGTGCAAGATGGCACCTTGGGGTTGTCACATGAAAGTACTTGGGAATCGGGTACT
The DNA here is from genome assembly GCA_007258455.2 of Sequoia sempervirens. NCBI lineage: Eukaryota > Viridiplantae > Streptophyta > Pinopsida > Cupressales > Cupressaceae > Sequoia > Sequoia sempervirens. The sequence continues at coordinate 163,312,265 of VDFB02000363.1, read as the reverse complement.
AATGATGCATTGTATGTTGAGGATTCATGTCATGATGAGTCTGATTTCTCAAATCAGACCTTAGAAAACAAGATAGAAGGCTCAGGGGTTGGCATAGAATCCCAGGATCATGAGTTGGATGGTGATCTAGTTGCATTGGAAGTGGAAGTGTGTGAAGATACCGTCATATCAGCAGCTTCTACTTTATCAGTTGAGCCATCCTTTGAGGTACATAGCAGCAGTACCTTAGATGTTGAGGTGTGCATGGATGAAAGTGCACATGATGCTGCTTATCATGTAGTAAGTGACGATGAATCAGCCTCATATCATAGTGCATATTGTGAACCGGAAAACTTGTATGGGGGTCATAAGCTACAGAGTCTTCATCATTTGGTTGGGCAACTAAAAGTGAATGGCAATATTATTGCCACAACCATTGAGCATTTTGATGTTGCTCGTCAGATGTTGGCTACCTATGGTTGGAGTACTCCTTTGACAGATGAGCACGGTGATAGTAGTTTTTCCCTTGCAGAGATACATGCACTACGAGAAGCAATTGGAATGATGAAACAAAATTACCTAAAACTACTTGCGGACAGGGATTTTCTTCTCGAGTGGGATTGCATTTGTTATGATGCATTGAAGGGAAAGGAGGAGCAGGTCGATGAGCTCACTCATGAGCTTGAGGTGACTATGGACTCGTTGGAGACTGCTCAGTTGGCCCTTCAAGTGTCACAGTCACGGTTGGAGGAGCTTACCATGGAGTTGAGTTTGGCACAGTCCCCACCAGCTACAGGTATAGTGCAGTTACATACAGAAGCAGTTGATGAGGATCTCATCTCCACGAGTTGTAGTGAGGATGTGGTTACATCTATCACAGATATTGGTGCAGTCAATTTAGATGGGATGAGTGTTTTGGTTGAGAGCTCTTGTGATGAGATAGTTGATTTTTTTGAGAATTGTGTGACAGATCACGTCACTACTCCATCGTTGTCATAGGATATATGTAGGGCATCATCCAGTATGGAGATTTGTACTTATGCTGATTTGTTTCCCCAGGACTATGATGGTCAGCCATTGACAGAGGTGGGAGCATTTCATCTTGATTGCATAGTGAGGAGTGTTTATCACTTCTCCTTTAGTCCACACACGGAGGATTTGATGATGCATCGGTGTGGATTGGCTCCGGAGTTATACCATCCGTTGTGGGATGGGCATTCACCATCTTCAGAAGATGGGATTAGCGGCTGCAAGTACCCAACTCAGTTGTTTGTGGGGAATTACTTGCAGGGACAGCAGTCAGTTATCCATCATGTTAGTATGTATTTGACTAGGCTTGCTACTTCTCTGTCGCAGATTTTTCATACAGGTACATGGTTACAAGGTGACTATGGTGTAAATAGGCATGATGGCTTGGTTAGTTATCACATCCATGAGGGTTTTGCAGAGGACAGAGAGAGTTTTGGTGTAGCAGATATTTCTAGATGTTTTTACCTTCACATGACAGATGGATGTGAGTTTAGATTGTATTGGGATCCAGGTGGTAACAGGTTTGGCACTAGGTATTGGATCGGTCCCGATGGGTCACTTCACCACTCACAACATGGTGAAGTTGGAGACAGTAGAGCGCATCGGAAGTCTAAGGATGACAGATTTTCATTCTGGGTTTGGGATCCAGGGATAGCTTGCGTAGTTGTATTTATGCTGGTGTCTCAGGAGACAGTTAGAGATGCTTGGGACATTTCACAGTGCTACTTTTGGGCCTTCCAAGGAGTGGGTTTTCTTTGCAGTGGAGATTGCTTGGGGACAAGCAATTTCAGGGAGGGCGGACTGTAATGTCCCCATTTTTCGTGAGCATCAAAGTTTGAAGGATTAGCCTATCAGTTGACCCTCGTAGGCTAGTATGGTGGATTAGAGGGTACAGTTTGGGTGTTATGGATCTCTACAGGTGGCAGTTATCAGTGTTTATCTCTCCAGATCCTTCTTATGTTCCGAGGCAGTGATATTCAGAGGTCTCTGGTTTAGTTTTAAGGGACTTACTATTTATAGTAAGTCAGCAGATGTTAGAGAGGGACCCTTACTATTTTTAGTAAGGCAGTTGGATGCATAAGGGATACAATGGTTAACTCCCAGGTTCAAACGGAACAGAGAAATAATGATTATTTATGGAGTTATGCTATTTAATTATTAATAAAGTGATTACTTTATTAATAATTAATTATAAGCTGCAACTATAAAGTTTTAAAATTCACTTTATTAAAGTGAAAGGGAAATATTAAATATCATTTTAAATAAATTAAAGAGACTTTTAGAAGGGTTCGACCTAATTGGAGAATTATATTAAGGCCATTGAAAAGTAAAGGAGGGTATAATTGGATCATTTCTTATATTGGATTCGTGTTTCTGGAGAGCTTGGCTCTTGAGGCTCGAAATCTAGGGTTTTCAGAATTCTTGATCATTGGGAACGAAAACTCTCAGTGATTGGCATAACTGAGGTTGTGGAAGATCTCCCGAAGGGTTGCCTGTGGATTGGCTTCGTTCAGAAGTCAACATTGCGCTTCATCAGATTTGCAGTAGAGATTCAGAACAAGGGTTTCAGCATCTTTTTCAGTTTCGAAGATTATTTCCGGGCATTTTTTGTAAAGCTTTCAGAAATAATGCAATATCAATAAAGCTTTGATTTTCAGCATTTATCTATGTTTCTTTCAGAAATTGTTATTTCTCTTGAATGCATCTTTCTTGCCTAGTAAAAATTGAGAAAATATAAAATTTATAAACCCTAGTCAGTTTCAGAGGTTAGAGACGGTCAGGTCTCCTACAGTGGTATTAGAGCCTGAATCCTGCCATCCTGTGCGGATTTTTGAAGAGAAAAAAAAAAAAAGAAAAAAAGAAATCCGGGGGTTTGAAATTTCAGAAATCAATTTCAGGGTTTGTTAAATTCAAAGAAATACCCATAAGATCGATCAGAGTGTATTAGTATTGGGGGATTTATCGGGCTTTTAGAATTTCAAAAGAGGCCACGATTTTCTTAAGAATTAGTTCATGGAGAGCCGTGTTGTCTGTAAAAGGGTGTTGGAGGAAGAATCAATATTATTTTGCGAGAAAAGAAACACCTGGGGAGTCCATCGTGGCCTGTCAGGGGTGAATAAAGTCAACAAAAAAAAATATACAGAAAAAGACGAATTAGTGGAAAAGCCGATATATGTTTATTCAGGAGGACGTGGCAGTGGTAAATATTGAATCGCACCCTTGGGCGGAGGTTCGAAGCTTCAGAAATACAAAAAAAAAGACAAAAAGAAGATTGTATTCGGGACCTGCTTGCAACCCCGTGATAAAGTGCATGGCAATACTTTCCCACTTCTGATTTGGAATGGGCAAAGGCTGAAGTAGACCAGCTGGATAAGAGTGTTCATTTTTATTTTTTTGACAAATAGGACACTCTCTAATGTAGTTCAAGACTTCTTCTTTCAACCCTTTCCAAGTGAATCTTTCACGAATCTGCTTATAAGTCTTGAAAATCCCTTGATGACCAGCAAGGGGAACATCATGAAAAGATTGTAGAATCTTCTTTTTAAGCTTAGATTCTTGTACTAAAAAGATTCTATCTTTATAATAAATTAACCCATCAACCAACTTATACCTTTCATCAACCGAATGATCTTCTAACAAGCTGGTTGCAAACTGATTTTTAACATAATCAGCAGCAATTAACTCCTTCCAATCTGCTGATAACTCACAAAGTGACTGTAAATGAGGCCTTCTTGAAAGAGCATCAGCCACTATATTATTTTTTCCTTTGACATATTCAATGTCAAAGTCATATGCTTGGAGCTTACTTACCCACTTTTTCTGCCTTTCATTCAAATCATTTTGGCGCATGAAATGTTTAAGACTATTGTGGTCAGTCTTAACAACAAATTTACTTCCCACCAAGTATTGATGGAATTTAGACAAAGCATGCATGATGGCAAGCATCTCTTTGTCATAGATAGAGTAAGTTTTTTCTGCCCCTCTCAACTTTCGGCTCTCAAAGACAATAGGGTGTTTGTCTTGCATTAGGACAGCTCCAACACCTTCTCCTGAAGCATCACATTGTAATTCAAAAGGTTTTGAAAAATCCGGAAGTGCCAACACTGGACACGAACTCATGATTTGTTTAAACTTATCAAAAACCTCTTGTGCTTGCTTAGTCCAAAGGAAAGCTCCTTTCTTTGTAAGATCTGTGAGAGGTGCTGCTTGATGTGAATATCCTTTCACAAATCTTCTATAAAATCCACATAACCCTAAAAACCCTCTCAAATGAGAAATATTCTTTGGAGTTGGCCAATCAAGAATGGCCCTTATCTTTTCTGGATCCACTTTCACACCCTTTGAACTGATAATGTGGCCAAGGTATAAAAGTTCTGTCAACCCAAACTCACACTTTGATTCTTTGGCGAACAAACATTCCGCCTCTAAAATGCTAAGCACTTCTTCTAAATGCTTAAGGTGCTCTTCCCATGACTTACTGAATATGAGAATGTCGTCGAAGAAGATGAGCACAAACTTCCTCAACTGCTGTCTAAAAATCTTGTTCATACAAGATTGAAATGTGGCTGGAGCATTTGTCAAACCAAAAGGCATGACAAGAAATTCAAAATGCCCAAAATGGCATCTAAACGCTGTCTTCTCTATATCCTCCTCCCTCATTCTGATTTGGTGATAGCCCGAACGAAGATCAATCTTTGAGAAGAACATTGCCCCATGGAGCTCATCAATAAGCTCATCAATCCTAGGGATAGGATATCTATTCTTGATGGTTTTCTGATTTAATGCGCGGTAGTCAACACACATACGCATTGTACCATCTTTCTTTTTGACCAGCACTACTGCAGAAGCAAATGGGCTCTTGCTTGGTCTAATGAAACCACTTTCCAACAGCTCCTTGATGGCTTTTTCAATTTCATCTTTCTGCCTCTTTGGATAGCGGTAAGGTGTAGTAATGACAGGTTTTGCTCCCTCTTCTAACTCAATCACATGCTCAGAACCTCTTTCAGGAGGTCTTCCAGGAGGTAAGCTTCCAAAGACTTTGCTCTTCTTTGAAAGTAAGGCTTGAATATCAGGATGATATTGCCTTTTTTCCTCTACCGGATCAGCTGGTAAAACCATACATTCAGCAGCCCATTCAACCTGATCGTGGCGGATCAGCCTTTCCATCCTTTTCAAAGACACAATTCGAGGGCCTCCATTTGACATCCCTCTTAAAACAACCTTCCTTCCATTAGACTGAAATTTCAACTCCATGGTTTGCAAATTCAATGTGATCTCACCAAGAGATCGCAGCCATTGTATGCCCAACACAACATCAGTGTCTCCTATTCCCACCACATAAAAATCATCTTTAATTTCATGATTCCCTAATTGCATAGAAAGGTTAGGAATCTTCCTTGTACATGACATAGTAAAACCATCAGCAACCATTACCTTAAATCCATCAAATTCCTCAGTCTTCAAACCTTTTCTAGCAACTAATCCTTCATCAATAAAATTGTGAGTTGCTCCGGTATCAATTAGAGCAACTATTCTCTGTGAATTCACAACTCCATGAACCCTAAAAGATTCATTTTTTTGAAAACTAGATGGTAGTGCTTTCATAGTTGTGCGAAAGCACTACCATCTCCCACCTCTTCGGACTTGTCTTCTGGAACTTCTTCTCCTTCACTACTTGCTGATTCGTATTGCTGATCAGACGAATCAGATTCTGATCCATAATCAGAATAGCCCTCCATTCGATTTACTTTGCCTCTTCCATAGCAACGGTGACCCTTAACCCAAGGATCATGGCAAATGTAACAAACTCCATCCTTTCTAAGCTGTTCTTTGAGCTCTTCTAACAGCCTTGGTGGAAACTTCTTGGGCAGATTTGAAGAAGGTTTTTTATCTTTCTTATGGCTGAATGGTTTTGAGTGAAACTTAGGCCTTGGGGCTGCCAACTCCATGCTCCTAGCTTTCTTGATAGCTTCGTCTAACGTTGGTGGATCAAAAGCTTTGACCCATCCCTTCAAAGGCTCCATTAAACCTTCAGCAAAAAGAACCACAAGTCTCCTTTCAGTAATGTTAGGCACCATTACTGACAACCTTTGAAAATCAACCACATAGCTTTCTAAAGATCCTTGTTGTCTCAATTGTGCCAATTCTCTAAATCTCAATTCTGGATCTTTGGTGTCAAATCTTTCAATCAGCTTATTGGTAAACTCTCCATACGTGCGAACTAGGTTATGGCCAAGAGTGACCAAACCATGAGTCCACCATTCATGAGCTATGCCATCTAAATGCAAAGTAGCAAATTTGATAGCATCTTCTTCCGGCATGGGTCTAAGAGAGAGGTAGTTATCTAACTTTTGTACCCATGATCTGGCTGTACACTTATTACTACCATCAAAATGTTCCATAGTGATTTTTCCCAATGCTTGGTAGAAGTCATTTCTAGGTGCTATAGGAGGACGTTGATCATTCCTTCCACCATTTCTCCGACTCCTTTGATTCATGTATTGATCAAAGGTCCAAGTACCTCTCAAATCAAGAGGTAAAGAAACATACTCCATGTAAGCTTGACGAGCATCATCAGCAAAGTTTGGAGCAGCTTCAACTGGTTGTTGCTCTTCCCTTGGTGTGAAAAAGGGAAAAAGGGGTCTAGAGGATGACCCACTAGGAATTGCAGCATGCTGACCTACAATTCTGTCTCTCGTATTCACCTCAGGACTGCCACTATTATTATTCCCATTAACTCCACTGCTTTCTCCAGTTGAGTTATTTTGGGGCTGAATGATATTTTGAGCTGCTTGCTGGTCCAACTTGGACAACAATCGGGACATCATGTCTATCATCCCATCAAACTTCTTCTCCACTCTGTCCCTCTCTTCATTATCTCTCCTCACATTGTCTGACATTATTACAACTGTGTGATCAACCACTTCCACTGAATTATCTGAACCTTCCACTGTTTTACCAAGATCTCTTAGGACTTCTGAGAAGGTATCTACCTCTGGAACGGGCGGAAACTGATGCTGATTTCTAGCCTGACTTCTGGTGTATGGCCTAGTGTCTCTTTCACTCATCAGTTAACCGACTGCAATTTGCCACAAGATGGCAGGGTCTTCTGCTCTGATACCACTGAAATATGCTAACCAATTTTTTCGAAAGAATTTAACACACATAACCAACAATAGTTAAACTGGATTAGCGTTAGCATCAAACTGAAATCTGAACTTGGAATGAAAACTACTCAACGTCAAGAATGTGCACTCAAGATCCCACTGAGGGCGAGGTGCTAACATATGACGGAGTGTTGAAATTTGAAATTAAGAACTGATAGGCGGATAACCAGCCATGAAAAACATTTACACACTACCACCAAACAGTGGGGGGAAAGATTACAATTAAAGTAATTCGTCCGCTGCGGCGGGCATCCACAGAGCTGTGGGGATTCACCACTATGAAAGTGGGTATAAGAGAGTTACAAAACAGATTTGTCCACACTGGCGGTAAACCATCCAGGGGTAATTTAGTGATAAAACAGAAAGTAATTGCAGAACTGAAAGACTGGTTGGATTAGTAATGCTTAATCTCAACCTTACAAATTAAACTCTGCAAATTACAAATTACAATGATAAGGAATGAACCGTAGATATTAAGTATGAACCTTTACAATGATATAACTCTCAAATACTGAAGTATATGATCAAAGCTGGAAATTGCAACAATCTGATATAAAAATCAGAATTCTGGAAATTCAACCAGCAAACTGTGAAATCATTAAAATGCTCATAAGTTGATCAATTTACCTCCGAATGGTGTGAAATCAGTTGCAGATGTTTTCTAGAAGTGTGGCGCCCAAGATGCAAATCAGAAACCATCGAAAAAGACTCCAGCTTATTTTGCACGAATCCCAATGCCCATCAAAATGGTACGGCCTCCTCAAGAAATCGATTTTGCAAGATAAAATTAATTACTTGGAATTAAATTCCAATTCTTTGTGGAAAGGGGCGCCATGTACCAACAAGTGACTTGCCAAAATACCCAGAATGAAAATAAAATCACTCAAATAGATATGAACAAAAATCAGTTTCAGCTGTGTAAAACCAGGAACCCAAAACTGTGAAAACACTCCAAAACTTCTTCAATTTTGATGCTCAATCTGCTAGTCTGATGTTGAGAAGCAGCAATGTAACCAACTAGGTGTTATATTGCAAACACGAAATTGGATGAAAGGCTAGGAGGTAGACATCCTCGAAGCAATATGTCAATTGTCATTTCGACAGCATAACTTTAGCATAATTTTCATGGATGAAATGCTGGAGCAAAGACCTTCAATAAATAAGAGCTCACAAACTCTTCAAATGCCTGAGAAGCAGACCAAAAGACACAGAAGACCCTTCAATTTCCCAAAACCATTCAACTTCTCAAGGTGGCGTCCCAAAAAGCCTCATAATAAATTCACTTTATTCAAAAATTCACTTTTATAAAAGTGGCGTCCAATTTCAAGCTGAGTAAATATTTGAATAAAGAATATATAATCTTATAATGAAGGCGTGCCCTTCATGGCCCCACTTTTAAAAACAACTTAAGTTATCTCCTTAGGCCAAGGGGGGGTGTCAACAGTGAATTAAAACATAATGCCTTTAATTAAATATTTTTCACCAAATAAAGCTTTCTGAAGACCAAACCAATATAACAACAACTGCTCCAACAGCAAGGGATTAAGAATAGACAACCGCAACTGCCACAACAAACATTTACTAAAAATAGTAAATAACATGAAATGCCACAAACTCCAAGCCAAGAAACCCTAATTTCACCTCATTCCAGTCTACGGGTTCCGGAATAGACTGATGAATTGCAATGCTAATCACTGATGAGAAGGGAACATTACAGCTATCTATATTGCAACTACAACCCAACACAAGATTACAGAAGAAGTAGTGACTCTCCTTCGCGCGGGACTGGTGCGAAATGATATGGGGTTGTTTGCCCATTTTCTGCAATCTCACGAGAACCTACTTTCACCAGCCCAAATCGAGAGTCTCCTGGAGGTGGTGGAGGGAATCCGTGTGCTGATATTTGCTCTATGTGCTTGAACATAACGTTCTAATAACCCCATTTTGTAATATGAATACCAATTTGTAAACACCAATGATATTGATATATAATACAATATAAACTTTTTGATACTTTGGCGTTCTTTTCTTTCTTTCATCTGAGTGTTTTCATGCTTCAATTACATTACTATATTTGGCAATGGTATTCGTTTATGTTGATTTTCCTGCATATGGGGGTTCTATGATTGCACATTTCTAACTGATCATTGATTTTATATTATCATTGCTCATTAAGGTAGTTCTAAAAGTCCACTAGAATCCACTACACTTAAGAAAACTTGCATTTGTGCCACCCTCACCTTCTTTGAAAATAGCCCTTCTAGAGTTAGTAGAATAGGAGGTTCGTGAAACCCTATCGGGGACCAACAATGGTTTACGAACCCATCAAAAATCCCGATTATACTTGAAATCTCTTTCATTTTCACAACTTTCTGTCACCGGTAGGCTTTTGAAAAGCTTACAAAACTTTAAGTACAGACCAACAATCTTTAAGACTTTTAGACCTAAGACTTCACAAAACATTTTCGGTATTTCGGAGAGTTATAGAAACTTCATAAAAGGCCAACAACATAGGATAATGAGTAAGTTAAAGATTGCAAAGGGAAGCCGACGTAAGAAGGGGCTATAATAAGCTAAGCGGCACCCGCCAAGGTTAGTAAAATCTAGGAAAATACCACCAAATACTTAGTCTTAGCAAAATTTCAAGTAGGGGTGAAGATTTTAAGGGCAATGATCAAAATCGGAGTAACAATCCCCAATCACAATTGTTGGTTGTTTGTAAATGGATGTGGTTTTCCCCATTCACAAGATGGTGTATGTGATTGGAAGTGTTTGTCCCCAATCACATTTTTGTTGAGTAATTATGGATGTGTGTGCCCCCAATCATAATTGTTGTGAGTAGAAGTGTGTGTCCCTATTCATAACTGATGTTCGATAAGATGTGTTTGTCCCTATCCAAACTTGTTATAGGACTTTGGGTAGAAGTGTTAGTCTCTACCCTTTGTTCCATGGGTAAATGTATTTTTCCCTATCCTTGAAAAAAGTTCAGAAGCATAGTGAGGCGAGTTCCACAATTGCTTGTCATGAGTAGAAGTGTATGTCCCTACTCTTACCTTATGATGAACTACTAAACGTGGTCATCAAGTATTGTTGGTCCACTTATCCCCATTTGGAGAATGATGCAATATGGGAGGGTGTTAGGAATATTAAATCATTCATAGGATGCATATAATAATTATGTATTAAGTTTGTTATAGTTTGTTAATAGGTTAATATATTGGTGGTACGAATATTTGTTTAGGGAAGTTGTTTAAGGAGTTTCCTATAAGATAGGATATGAGAATCCTATAAATATGTAATATGATTGAATAGGATATGTAAAATAGGATTGCTTTCAACTTTGTGTGAAGGATTCACATAACATGGCTTTCAAGGAACAGCCTCCGGCCCACAGTGGCTTCCAGGTCAATCATAGGAGGCTGCGATCTCAATTCTTATGGCTTTTGCTTTGGGTCTGCAAATACCATCCAATCACATCTTATTCAAGATTCTTTGTTTGCCTTACACGCCATTCAAGGATCACAAATGCATTGATTTGTTGAAAATTGATTGAAGATTTGATTGTCAAGGATTAGGTCAATTGAGTATTTGCAAACAAATCTACCCAATGTCATTATTATATCTATATTTGCTGGAATTTTTGAGGGTTTGATCTATTGTTCCAATCATATTGTTGGTGGTTTAAGAGTTTTTGAAGCATTGATCTATTTCTTTAATCATATTGCTGCTGACAGCACCATTTCCAGCCGTTGTAGAAGGATAAATAAGCGTCACAGAAGTCTGATCAACATTTATTCTGCATGTGGTGGGGTTTTTCATACACCTACACCTCAGCCACTATCATTCTTCAGCAGCACCATACCATTTTTAGTCATTTTATGGCTATTGTACCTTTTGTAGGTTGTGTCAGCTAGCTGTACAACTTCATTAATTTATAAAATTTGTTGTTCATGATTAATTGTGAGGTGTATATGAGGGTTTCATATATTTTCCAGTTACATATACATCACATTTGCTAACATATTTGTCATATTTTCTTCATATAAGGGTTTCCAAGTTTATATCAGACATCAATATTCAGATCTACTGCCATAACTGAATATTTTTGGCATTTGAGGGTTTCCAAATTCATATTAGCATTTTGGATGATTTAATCTGTTGTTTCATCTATGTTATTTTGATAAATAAGGATTTCCAAAATTTATTGCTGCTAATTGTACTACTAATCAGCATCTTATTCAATGGAGTTTGGCTCCACGTTTGTATTTTTCATCTATTTCAGCTTGCAATCATTAGGAAAACTCCATATTTCATAAGATTTCAAATTGAGAACATTAAACTTACATATTCCATTGCTTTATTACATATCTTGTAGTCACCAATCCCATTGATATGTGTTTCATATCCCAATATGTTAATATATTTTCATTTGCTCTTTCCTCCTTTCTAATTCAATGGGATAAAATGACAATAATATAATAATAATTTCCAATAAATCTAACATACAGATAAGAACATTACACCTTAGTACAATAGAAAAAGCAGCAATAAGTATGAATATACTTTCACTCTCCCCTCGCCAGGTTTTGAGACTCATAACAAATTAAACTTAACATACCATATTTCAGGTTGCCAGAAAAATTAATGACGAACGGGGGTGCACCGAGCAACTGAAAGTGAACTGCTTGGATTGTGTTCTGAAACAAACAATGAAATCATTATTTAGTAAATCTATGTTAACTATACAAAATTTGGAAGAAATTGTGAACTAAAGCAAACAATCCCACTACCTGGGGAGCAATTAAAGAGAATCTTGAGAGTATTGCTGCAATAAGTGTTCTTGCTGGGACAGTTGACCAGTGTTTGAAAGATTTAAATGACATTCTAGCATTCAGCAGTGCAAGTACCATCTACAAGAATGAAAACATCAATTCAAACCCATGTAAAAATTCAGTCAACAAGAGGAGCACCTAGATAAAATAAATATGATTGATCACAATAACAAAATTTGGCACCATTATTTTCTAAACCACGATATAAACTACAGCTTCATCTTAGAATACACAGCAAAGTTTCTACCTATTAATGAGAATGAAAATTATATAATGAACTCATTAAAAATATAACTGCAAAATTTCTCTAAAGTTTTTAGTACAAAGACTTACAGTTTAAGTGTAGTGTTTAGTTACTTTTCAGAACCTTACGTTTTTTGCACCTTAGTAATTTTTTATTGTAACCAAATGTTATTCATAGTCACATTGATCCACTTCAGTCATCTGTGTACACGAATATCATTTCTTTTCATTTTTCTTCCATTTTGAATGGATGTAATTATTTTGAACAACGTGAATCATTATAGCACAGAGTGCTACCAACAAAGTCACCTCTTATGATTGTGCAAACTCATGACTGTGGTATGTTAAAAGTAGCAAAAAAATAAAGTAAGATTATTGCACCATTCATTTTCAGCGAAATGTGCTTATCAAGAGTAAATAAAAGTCACTTGCAAAAAGTAAGAACAAAAGTGAAGAAACAACAGGAGAGACATAATTTCCCTTTCCCATGCATTTAAAAATATGAGACTGGTGACTGCAAAGCTTGGAAACCACTGTAAAGACTAAGACCGAACCACATGAACTTTGAATGGTCACTGTGAGCCCAGCATCCAACAGACACATCATATCAGAAAAGCAATGTACTGTGCAAACATGGAGTTTCCCTCCATCAAATATGTTGCTACCAGGGAAATATATGCCAGACAAATAAATTAATATTTTGCATACCCCCTTTCTAGAAGCAGCAAGGAGGAGATTTGGCCACAGTTCACTCTCCATAAAAATAGCTGCATCTGGATGCCAATGTTTCAAAAATGCATCCACAGCAGGAGGAGTATCCACAGGAGCAAACTGCATCAAAGGTATGACAGTATTTAAGAAGTTTCATCAAGGAAACTATGACAAAAGTATATGGTACAAAATAAAATACAATACATAAACTTCAGATAACACTGGAATCCATGTTTCATCCTCATAGTTGATACAAGTTTAAATGAAAAATGTGTCTTCGATTTTGTGAAACATATAGCACATCACAATTACTCAAAACCATTATCCCATGGCAGCTAGTAATTTGCAGCCTTTTTTTGTCACAAGAATAATGGTAACTCGAATTGCATAAGAAACATATAAACAAACATATAAAAAAATGTTTCTTTTAGAAAATTAAAAGGCAAAATTACACACACAAACATGAATTTGATGGTACAAAAGCTTGGAATTCTTACCATCGTATCTGGGAGGATGTTCTTTTTGTTTGCATTATTGTATGAGTAGTCCCGAAGTGAGCCTTTAGTGAAAAATCAAGGTCCTTGATGAGCATATGATAACCACATTTTTTATTATATAAAGACTTTTGATCCTTTAACCATATGATCTAGTAATATGATAATGGACCTAATGTAATTAGTATTTGGATTTGGTGGGCTTAGGATCTTATTTTTAGCAAAGAACTTGAAACAAACTTCATCGTCTACAACATGGACTCAAAACTTGTAAAAACCTCACCAAAATCACAAGTAGTTGTAAGCTTTTATATGCCCTGAGTAACTCGCACACTTACAAGGGAGTACTGGTGAGTCAGGGGATACAAATCGTGGCTAGTAACCACAAATACTCACCAAGTCCATGTCTGCATCTTGGCCCACAGCCTACATACAGAACCATGGGATTTTCTTTTTTTAAGCCCTCCAAAGCCTTCCTTCTGTCGTTTTAGGTGATCATGTAAGTGAGATTTCAGATATTTCTGAGGATCTTCCAAGCATATATAATTCCTAGCTTTTTTTAATTTTTTCAAATATGTTGTACGTTTCTAAATTTTTCCAAGCATTTAGAAATGTAGTCAATTACAGGTACAATAGTGTTTTACATGCAATTGAATTAATTTACAATAGCTATGATTGTACAGCAATGAATTTTTTTTTTTTCAAAGCTAGAGTCCTACATTTCTTCATTTTCTTAAATGCCAGAGTTTGCAGCAATTAAATTTGTAATTTTTATTTTTCCAATACCAAGGTTCGTACTTCAAATCCAATGGCATTAGGAAGTGGAAGTGGAATTTGAAGCATTGGTAATAGAGATGCCACTTGGAAACATGATGTACCAAGACTGACGTTAGGATTAATAAATTGCAATTGTTGTGGATTGAAGATGAGCAGAGGCATCAGTTGCCTCAAATACTACCGTGTACAAATTGCTGGTCGCAAGGAATTGTATCGAATGATTGACCCGAAGGTTGTGTTACCAATCAAACATGTATCTCCACAAATCCTAAAGGCTTGCACCAAAATCCAAGGCCAGAAAAATTGTCCACAAAGGTAATGGAGAGAACTTATATCAGACAATGACATGAATGAGCCAATTCTTGTGAGGACATACTTAACTTCAGCTTTGGGCTCAACCAGACCCAACAAGGTGTTACTAAAGATATCCTCAACAAGACTTCTAACAAAGTATGATAAACAAGACTAAACCAACTACAACCATTCCCAATGTATGTTTGACCCCAAGATTTGTCTCTAAGCAGAAGACTAACTGGTTGTCTGTAAAACCTCTTTTTAAGCTGATAACAACATCATTGCACATGTACAAGATGCGTGGAAACACAGCATGATTCTCCAAAACAATGGTAAGTTATAGTTTACTTAAAACATTCCCTGGGTTAAACCATTGAATCATGAAAGCATGTGGAATTCTAACCTACATCTAAACTACTAAAAGTGATAGAGTATGTTTGATTACTGTACTCCGAGAATGGTGTCCATTCCAATGGGTAACAGTCCTAGATTACAAGATAGAAAAGAGACACACTTGCCAATCACCATTGAGATTGGATTTTTAGACACACAAATCAGAGATGCTATATCAAATAACTGAGCATACTTAATAATCCATAAGAATGCCACAAAAATCGACATGAAACAAAGGAATGACCATCACAAAAGCCTTGTGATAGTTTAAAATGTTGTCACATTCATCAAACCGCTATTACATTCAAACCAGCAAATGTGGCAAGAGGAAACCAACAACTAGGTTCAAGGATTACCCTGAAAATTTACAAACTGCCATGGAGACATTCACTTAAAAACATAATCACTATTTGAAACTCTTTCAATGATTTACAAAAATGTGTTTCCCAACTTACAAACTAGACTTGTAGAAATCAAAACCATAGATAACTCTTTGACACTTACAACCCTTGGAAAAAATAAAAAATCAACCCTTTTTACATCTTGTATTCCTGTGCTTATAGCATTTCAATTACATACCTTATAGCAACTTGCCAATGGTCACATCATTCTTATGTTAGTCAAGGCATTCAATGCACCAAGGCATCCTCCTACAATGAAATTGTTCTAGGATCTAGTGCTCAATGACCTAGGGCAGCTAGAATGTCCTTGGATTCAAAATGTAGCTTGGAACCCATTTATAGACTTGCAACATTTAGGGTTTGCATTTATGGCACTCAGGTACACATACACATTTTAAAATTCTTCACATGGCCTTGCATGTGAATATGGGCCTTTGAGGGGCTCAATGACATTTTGGCAAGAATTAGATAGTAGTATATGTCCATTGCATTCAATTCTAGTCATTAATGATGTCCTTGGAATAGCAAGGAAGGTAGATCGAAGTAGAACAATGTGTACAAGCATTAGGGATCTGCAAAAACTCATCCCTAAACAACACAAAAAGGTAAAAAACATATTGCAAGCCCACTAGTTAGGAATTCAAGAAATCGCATGCCAAGTTGCCAAGGAGGATTGGGAGTTAGCAATTAGGAAAGATGCATGCCAAGAGAATGGGAAGAAGAAATCCAAGGACTTGGAGAAATGGTCAAAAGGAAGAGTGGGATTCAACATTTTGGGATACCTTATCATAGTTTTTTTTTCCATGTTTGCAAACATTACAAGTCTCAAAGATCCAAAAGGAGAAGGCGTGAAGAGAAGCGAGGATCAGATTTTAGGATTACTAGTTACAAAGTACACCTTAGTAAAGAGGGGATGGGAAAGCTCAAAAACACAAAACATGGGTGAAAGCAATCAAGGATCAAGGAAAAGGAAGTGAAGAAATTTCAGGGACCAAGGATCGGGCTTATTGCCTACAAGGTAAAAGGTTAAAAGGAGTCCCGAAATTCTAGGCCTACGAAGAAAGAAGACGGTCAGATGTCAAGGTTCAAGGATCAGGGAAATATGTACGAGGTACTTGTTACCTCGGTTTTTGTCCACCAATACCCATCCATTTTCAAAACCTCGCTTCTCTCATTATTTGACTAAGTATGGGTCATATGGGTCTTCAAGCCATCTTGTGTATTAATTGACCTTCATTGGAGTCCCTTAAACTTCTTAACACTAAGCCATTTTGTGTTAAATCAGCCTTCAAAGTGAGTTGTAGAACTACCATCGAGTCCCAACAAGGTTCTCACAACCTTGTTGGACCTCGATGAGGTTCTCATAACCTGTTCGTGTTCCAACAAAGCTTGAGCAGCTGCCCTTTACTTGGTTTTGAAAACAATTTCGACATCCGACATGGTTATGAAAAACCACTCATTTCCCCAACAACAAGCTTCTAAAGGCAAAATATTAGTTAATTCATTTTCCTTTCAGGCACCAATGGGGTTGTGACAACCACATCAGACCCCGACGTGGTTGTCACAACCACTGAAATCTCCAACAATGTGAAAGAACGAAGGAGTAGAGGCAAAGGTTTTGGCACTCAAGCATGGTTCGGAAACCTATTTCAAATCCCAAAAGGGGTTTCGAAACCCCTTCCTTCTACCAATAAGGAAATGAACACAATGCAAATAAAGTTTTCATCAAGCATTTGAGGAGGTTCTGAAACATGAGTCAGAGCCCGACATACAATCCACAACCCGAAGGCTAACAAAAAAATAAAGAGATGTGAAGGAAATAATACAGTAGGGCTTGATTAAGGTGTGCCCAATCAACAGGCAGAGAGAATGTCGACCTGAGAACCCTGCCATCTCAATAGCAACCATTTGGTTCTTTGAATAATTGAAATCATATGATTTAAATTGTATAGTATTTTAATTTTTATGATTCTTTTAAAGTATCAATTGCAAGACTATTTGACAATTACAATTTCAAAGCTTTAAATATGTAATCAAAGGACATTAGAGGGGTTCTCTTTTTGGCCCCCGATTGCATTGTGATGTAAGAGGGAGATTTTATCAAAAGGAGGAACAATAAGTTTTTGTTGTTCTTGAAGGAAATCATTTATCTGTGTGCATATGAAAATGAATGTAACGCTTTCTTTTTTATTTCCAGTATTCCCCAAGGACACATCCCCCCCCCCCTAATCCTCACATTTCTAGGATGGGGATGTCCTCGAGATGTGGGGACGGGTTGGAGACATCCCTCCGCCACACGTCCACAACCGTTGGTTCGTCGGGGACACTAAGGAGACGTTGGGGTTGCTAGGACGTCTTAGGGACGCCCAAGTGTCCCTCAAGTGTCTTGGGGACGTCCAGGAATTTCCCGACATGGCCATCCCAAAAAGTGCATATTTTAAATTTATTTTTTTATTGATTTTTATGCTTAGGGATGAGCCCTAATGGCAAGTGGGCCCCCTCCATGCCCTCTAAGCTTTACAAAACACTCCCAAATCCTCATTTTAAAATTTTTGACTTTTTTTAGCTTTAAAAAGTCCAAGTTGCCCTTTAACCCTAAAATGATGTCTACCATGAAGGTTTGTGTGGCTTTGAAGGTCTTAATTTGGGTCTAACTGTGAATGCAAAAAGATGTGCACCATGAAGGTTTGTGTGGTTTTGGAGGACCCTACGAGGGGTGTTGCCCCTCGACCCCACTGGGTGCGTTGCCCCTAGACCCTCACAAGGGACGCTACCCCCAAACTCCTGCGAAGGGCATTGCCCCTCGACCCCATTTGGGGCATTGCCCTCAAATTCTCATTGAATCTACAAGTTAGAATTTCACCTTGCCTGAATTCTTGACTGAGATGTGGTATTTCCTCAAGTGCCAAAAGAAGCAAATAGAGAAATATATGCCCTACTTACTAGTAATGATATGAAAATCGAAAAGAAGAGTATGAGGACAGCAATGAGAACAGTAATCAGTTCCAATGTAATGTCCCCATTTTTGCACTACACTTTCCAGTGACTGTTAGCCTATTCTCGGATGCCCGTAGGCTAGTCAGAGGCAGAATTAGGGTTTCCAACTGCTTGGAAGATTCTTTTGTGGATTCAGGCGTTTGCATGTTGGAGCTTTGCAGTTTGGTTTTTGGTTTTCAGAGAGCTTCGCAGTGGTATGACATGCATCTGCATCAAGTAACTTTTCTAGACTTACTATTTTTAGTAAGTTACGACGGCTGCTCAGAATGTGGTTAAAATGCATTTGAAGTCATTTACTACTTTTAGCAGTATGGTATTTATAGAAAGTGCTATTTTTTAGCAGTGCTATTTCTAGCAGTGTTTCAACAGTGTTGTACAGTGGCTATATCTGGCAGGGCAGTATATTCAATTTGGTCTCCAGCATTTGTGGTGCTCGATTTGGCAAGTTTAATATTTGATGAAATAATGTTTTGAGTGAAAATTATATTATAAGCAATGTGGACGATTTATTGAGGGGATGTATTTAAGTGACAAATTGAAATATTGCTGAGGCATGGTGGACACCTAGATGGAGAGATAAGTGAATTTTTATTAAAGAATTTTACTTTATTACTTGGGACACCTAACATATCTTTTATTTGCATTTTAAATAGAGTTATATCCTTCATGTGTATTGGACACCTAGCTTCATGAAATTCAAATGCAAACTCAAGTCAAATGTGAATTTCATCTTGGGCGCCCTAATTGAAGGGAAAATGGATTTGAATTGGAGGAGAAAGTTATAAATAAGAATATTGGGCTTCATTTGGAACTATCCATTGAAAACCATAACAAAGTGGTGCCAAAACTTCTACAAACCTTTGCTTTGAGGAATGCATACCTTCTAGCACCCTTGGTTTCGTGCTTGCAAGATAGCACCTAGATAAGTTTGTGACTATTCTTTACACTAAAGAGCAGATTGAGCCTATTGAGATGAAGATTTATGAAGTTTTTTGAGTGTTTGAGTTGCTGCTTTGGCTTGGCTGGAAACACTTTTTTGTTCGTAGCTCCTTGCATGAATTTTTGCTAGTTCTGGGTATTGGACCTATGCTTTAGTCTACCTTGGCCACCCCTTCTTGTAAAGTTTCAGATTTTTTGGTGAGCTCTTGGATTTTATCTTGCTGGTTTTCCATTTCTGGAGGTTGTACCTTCTTTGAGGCTGCATTGGGAAGCGTGCATAAATAAATTATTACTAATTGGAGGAGTTTCTTAGCTTGGTCTTGGTCGCCCAGCTCCTAGCTCTCATTTGCCTTCAATTTCAGATCAAACGGAGAAGTTTGGAGTAAGATATGAGCATTTTGGTGAGTTTGGTGCTTGCTGGTTAGGGTTTTTGTTCACTGCTATTTTATATCAGACCTGATATATTCTATCTATTCTTGCATTTCTAGTTGATTATCATGCGTTTTGATGTTGGAGATGGTTCCCTAACATACTGATGATCTATTTTTATGTATACCTCCTTACTATTGAAGCTGAAACTATATTTTGTACGCTGACTCAGTAGTACTGATCAGCTCTTTATATTTCTGCAATTTACTTTTTGTATTGCCACTTTTAGTGGAAGAGACAGGCCTCGCCATCTTTACTTCAGCACTTTACTTTCTTGTACTACCCACTAAAAAGCGGAAGGGGTCAGCTAGCCGCCCAGACATTTACTTTCCAGTACTTTGTATTACACTCCCACTGAATAAGTGATTGTAATGTCCCCAATTTATCCCTACACTCTTCGTTTGGATTTAGCCTATTTCCGGAAACTCGTAGGCTAAGCTGAAATGAAAATTAGGGTTTCCACTTTCAAAGGAGGTTTTGAGGTCTTGCATGCGAGAGTTTCTAACGCATGTCTGGTGAAGCTTTATGGGTTTTTGGAGAGCTTCGTGATGAGGTAACATGCATGACAGGATATTGACTTGCGTTCTCGGCTGCTTTTTGGAGGCTTGCATGTTGGAGTTTTCCAATTTGGCTTTTGAATTCCTTCTGGGTTTTCAGAGAGCTTCGCGATGGTGTGACATGCAACTGAATCCGAAAACTTTTCCGGACTTACTATTTTTAGTAAGTTGCGACGGCTGCTCAAAATGTGGAGAAAATGAGTTTGGAACAACTTACTATTTTTAGCAGTATGCTATTTTTAGTAAGTTCTATTTTTGGCAGTGCTATTTTTAGCAGCAGTTCAACAGTTCAGAGCAGTGGTTATTTTTGGCAGGTCAGTTTGGGCAGTTGGTCTTTCCAACATTCTCGAAACTATTTTTGGCAAGTTGAAGTTGTGTGGGCGTCCTTTGGTGGAGCTAAAATATTTAAATATTCTTGGCTAAGGTTTGGAGGATGATTTATTGATGAAGTCATATTTTAATGCTTTTATTTGGGACGCCTAGCCTTGAGATGATAATATTTTATAAAGTGAGATAATATTAAGGCTATTTGGGACGCCACTTGGAGAGATAAATGATTTTATAATGTTTATTAATTAAACATTTTGGAGGCCTTATTTGATGAATTAATATTTAAGAGAAATATGTGTTAAGGAAAAAGGGGACGCCTAGCTTGGAGACATTTGAGTTTAATTAAATATTTCACTTAAATCTTTTAGTGAAATATTTGCAAGTTATAGAATATTTCACTTAAGTCTAACTTGGACGCCTTTTGGTGATATATTTGCATTTTATTAAATTATATTTCCACATATGGGTTGGAAATGAAATGCAAATGAAATTTGGAGAAAAGGTAAAAAGTGAATTTCATTTAGGCACCCTAATTGGAGGGAAAAGAAGATTTGAATTTGGAGATAGAAAAGTTATAAATAAGAGACTTGGCCTTCAATTGGATTATCTATTGTTGCTTATCATACTGTTATGCTGCTGAAATACTTTCAGAGCTTGCTTCGAGGAATGCATACCTCCTAGTTCTTTCTCTTGGTTTCGTGCTTGAAAGATAGCACCTAGCTAAGTTTTCAGAGACTGCTTCTCATCCAGACTAGCAGACAGAGCATCAAGGTTGAAGATTTTAGAGATTTGTCAGTTTTGCAATTGCTGGTTAGGGTTTTGCTGAAATACAAATCTGCTCATAAGTCCATGCACGATTTTTTGGTGGTTCTGGGTATTGGCCCTATGCTTTAGTCTACCTTGGGCGCCCCTCCTTGCAAGTTTTCAGATTTTTTGGAGGTGTCTCGGATTTTATCTTGCTAGTAGAACTTTTCTGGAGGTTGTACCTTCTTTGAGGTTGCATTGGAAAGCGTGCATAAATAAATCACTACTATTTGGAGGAGTTTCTTGGCTTGGTCTTGGTTGCTCAACTCCTAGCTCTCATTGGCATTCAGTTCCACATCATTTGGAGGTGTTTTGACGAAGTTATGAGCATTTTGGTGATTCTAGGGCTTGCTGGTATGAATTTTCTGATTGCTGCAATTTTATATCAGACCTGATATTTTAGTCCCTTTTGCTATATTTCATATGTTGGATAGCTTGTACTTGTTTGGAGTTCATTTCCTAACATTTTGGAGATCATTGGTTATCTATATCTCATTGTATTTGCAGATTGTTCATCATATTGTAACGCTAAATCAGTAGTACTGATCAGCTCTTTTACTTTCTGCACTTTACATTTGTATCCCCACTTTACTGGAAGAGGATGGCTATGCCGCCTATTTAATTTCAGTTAGTAGCTTTAGGGACCCTCTGACCATATGCTCGCCATCTCTCGGCGCATTCTTGGTTAGAGTTACTTTAGCTCAGCATGCACAAGATCCTCTGACCATATGCTCGTCTATCCTAGACGCATTCTTGGTTAGAATTCATTTCCAGTTATGCACTGTATCAGATCCTTTGACCATATGTTCGTCCATCTTGGACACATTCTTGGTTAGAGTTATTTCCGCATCATTTGGGTTTTCCAGCTAACCTTAACAAGTGCGTGTTGCATTGTAATTGTTATTGAAAAATTAAAAAAATTGGTCCAGTTCATTACAGTGATCGAGTTGCATTGCATATATTGTTGATCGGCTGAGTCGTCTTTCATATTCATTTCTTTGTATCACACTCCCGCTAAATAAGTGGTCGAGTTGCATTTCATATCTCGTTGATCGGCTGAGTTGTCTCTCATATTGCACTTCCCAGCATTTCAATTTCATCTAACGATCCCCTTGCACCGTATGCTCTCACCTTGCCCTCATTGGGAGCTAGGTGATCAAAAAGTGAAGGGTTACTTTCAGTTGGATTATCTTGGTTATCTAACATTAACGGGTGAAATTGCTTGTGAAAATTGGAAAAAAATTATAAGGGGATATTTCATCCAACCTTGAATCATCCACAAATTCTTTTATTCATCCAAAAATTTGACATTGATTTGCTAAGAAAACATCTAGCCTTCTTAATTCTTCACCAGATTTCTTCATTCCTTGCAATGTTCTAGGAGCACAGCATTCACTTGAAAGTACCACTTGGAACAAAGAGAAACACCATGAAGTTAGGACATAGCACAAACTTTTGGTTGTACAATAATATATCTTTCAATGTGGCGAGCAACCTATATTGGGAAGGGTTGGTAAATGCATTAGTAGTTGCCAATGTGAAGTTTCAAAATCCAATGGCTAAGGATTTGAGTGATGCATTGCAAACCAAAGAAGTCAAAAATACAGGGCTTGTAGTTGATGATCAGTGGAAAGTATAACAAAGAAAAGGTTGCAGCATTTTATCAAATGGATGGATAGATGAAAGGAACAGGACAGTCATTGACTTTTTAGTGGCTTCAAATGGCACATTAGTGTTCCTAAAGTCCAAAGATGCCTCGTACGAAATCAAGAATGCCAAGATTTCATTCAATCTATTGGAAGGGTGAACCAAGAGTTTGGACTGGATAATTTTGTCAAAATTATCGTGGACAATGTAACAAAATATGTAATTGCAAAGAGACTTTTTTAGGAGAGGCATCCCACTACTTGTATTCCTTGTGTTGAATCATTGCTTGGATTTGATGCTTGAGGACATTGATAAGATTGGATGATCAAAACTGTTGTTGAAGACATCAAACAAATTACCTAACTTTATGTGCAACCATACTTGCATCCTTAGTTTGATGAGAGAGCACACAAATAGCAAGGAGCTTGGGCGATGGGGGTGCCCAATTTGCCACCAAGTTCCTCATTTTGTAGAGCATTGTAGCCTCAATTCGTTATCTCATGAAGATGTTTGTGAACGATGCCTAAATTTATTCTCCATATTCCAAAAAACCAAAGGAAAGAATGCCACGAAAACAATTTTTGATGAATTGTTCATCAAAAATGTATAGGAGATACTTGAGTAAGTAACAATCACAAAAATGAGTTCTATAGGGATTATCTATGTGCTGCTTTTTATGTTTTTGTTTTTAGTTTTTTTATTTTCTAATAATTTAAATTTTATTTTTCAATTTTTTAGGTGATAGAGCCTTTGATCAAGGTTTTTGTTTGATGGATGGGGATGGCATGCCAATGGAGAACCTCTACGGGACCATTGATAGAGCCAAAGGGGCCATTTTAAATTACTATGGCAGTAACAAAATAAAATATAAAATCATTTTGACACATCATTGATCATAGGTGAACAAACCAACTCCACCAACCAATACCTAAAACCAAAATTTTACTTCTCTGATGCACTCAAGGTTGATGAGGAAATCATGACAATTTTTATTTCATGCATAGAGAGGAAGGCAACCCGAAGACATCAAAGGAAAAATTGTAGATGAGTTAGTGGTCTACAAGGGTGCAAAGGGGAGGCTTTTTTCTTCACCTCAGTCCATTTGAAAAAGGGGAAACCAGCAACCAAGTAAAAAATCCATCATATAATTTTTTGCTTAATACTAGAAACTTGAAAGTTTTAAGTTTTGAACTTTATACTTAATAATTACATTTTCTTGAAAAAATTTATTTGTAGATTTGTAGTGTTATGCTGCTAGCACACCAAATCTTCAGAGGCTAGCTACCTGTGTTTTGTCCTAGCACTGTAATGCTTCTAGATGTCAATGGAATTGGAGCTTATTTGAGAGCATTCACACAAAGAAAAGAAACAAATTGATCTAGGAGCCCCTCAATAATCTTGTCTTCATCCAATACAATCGTCGCTTTTGAACTAAAAAGCTTGGGCAACATCAATCCATTTGCTAATAGGACTATCAAAGAAGCAAATATAATGTTCATTGATGATCTCGATGAATTGGAGAGAGAAGCAAAAGCGATGAGGCATTAGAGCAAGACATATTTGAGGAATCATTCACTCCTTGTGTTGATTCCAATTTACCTTCTAATTCAACGATTGATAGTACTACTAATTTTGAGGGGTAGAAGAGGATGTGGATTGCCTCTTAGCTCCTTGTGGAGAGACAGTATGGCACTGCTAACTTTATTTGACAGGGTCAATTTTCTGTATTATTTGGGTGCCTTGGGAATCCTGAGGCTTATTTTTCTCTTCCATATTAATGCCCACTTTCTTAGACAATTCTAGGGGACCACTCCCAACATTATTATTCTCCCTGTTAGTGTTCCTTTTCACATTCGTCATTGTTTATATTGGGGTAATCAGCAAAGATAATAGTATATTCTACAGAAGAGGAATCATAACTTTTACATGGGCTTTCCTCTATTTCCACAATTTGCTTTATATCATTTCTTTCCTCACTTGTCTCATGGACATTTTAGGCATTTTCTTCAAACAAAGAGACACAATGGTCATCTATAGCGACATTAGTCTTTTCGGCAATGTTTCCTTTGATGGCCATCACATTCACAGAAAAAATGGCATTTAATCTTCCTAACTGGCAGACTTCACACTAGATAACCTTGTTCTAAACTAAAAACATAGAATCTTGAGGATGGGACTTTCGGAATTCACATCTAGCAGGGCTTCTAGCATTCATATGATGGAGTAAACAATACTAACAACACCACTGGAGGCTATACCCCGCCAATATACAAAATCAAACAATTCAAAATTTTAAATATTTGCGAAACTTACCCCATTAATGCCAACCAAAAAAATATCTCAACGAATAAACAACACAAAAAAGCAAAAACAAAACAATTTAACACTTAAGGCACTAAGAAGAGCTAGAACATGACGAAGCACAAAGCAGTGAAGAGGACTAATTGAATTCAATCACAGAAGTGCAGCTCCAAGAGCAACAATGGAGCATAATTGTTCATCTTCCTCACCAAGCTACTCAGTAAAACCTTCACTCTCTCCCTTCTCCTACACGATGTATTCTTTCTTGGCTCTTAATTTCTACATGCATTTTATTAATGAGATTGTGAATCATTTTAGTATTAAAGCAGACTATGAATCCTTGGGATTTTGGAATTTCACCACCATTTGATGGTACAGGGTTATTAATTATACTTAACTAGAGAATTCCTTTGTTTGCAAACAAAAGAAGGAAGAATAGTTATCATTTATATGGTCATTTGATTGGCACTCCATGTGTTTCCACAAATCTAGTTATGTTTAAGAGGATAACTCCACTTCAAACAAAGTAGGAAGGAATTTTAACAGGTTATCTTTTCATTGCAATGATTCCATTGCAGCATGTAATTCTTACCACTTGTGTATACCAAGTAGGAAGGAACCATCATAGCATTATTGTGGTACAATTTCTAACCCATGGCAGCTAGTGCAGCATGTCTTGAGCATCACAGGGGGTTTTAGCATGGCGAGTTTCAGCTAGCAATGGACGTTGTAATTGCAAGTGACCACAATTGAGATGATCATGGCAAGCACACCAAGGAAACTCTAATCCTTGTTGCAAGGATAAAAGTGTGATAGAGAACCAATACCTTCTATAGAAAAGCATCAGCCTGAAGGATGAACAGGGTGATGTGAATGAGTCTCGCTGTAGTGACTTGGACATAGAAATTTAAAAGACGGAGAAAAAAATTCTTCTATATTTCTAGTACAAATTCCAAAGATAGAAAAATAAATTCTTCTTTTTTCTAGTACAAGCTTTTAAGGTAACAAAAACTCCTCTTTGGCTTCAAACAAACAAAATCTGCCGCACCCCCTCCCCCCTCTCCCTTGCCCCTCAGATTCATCTCTTGGGAACTCTAATTGAGGGCATCATGGTCTATTTGAAGCTAAGGATAATGTGATGGCAAGATCCAAAGTTCTCCGATGAAGTTTGGCTTCAATCTGCCTTGAGCATTGTGCTCTATTGTTATTTTGGGGCTTTTGCCTAATTCGGTTTTAAATGACCTTGTTGTTGGGGGGTTCTTGGTTTTTGTTGTATTGTTGAATTTTTGTTGTTGGCTCCTTGTAGTTTCTTTTTGACTACCTTTTGTCTTTTTGTCTTGTCTCTTATGTGCTCTATACAAGGGTGGGGCCCTTTCAAAATTTCTTGTTCTAGTTCATAGCTCTAGTCAAAAGTGTTTACCTTAATCAAAAACAAAAGCTCCTCAAGGAAGGAAGGTGTTATCTAAAACGGACCATAGATTCAAAGGAATCATTTTTAGAAGTTTCAACTCTTAATATTACCTAAAAATCATAGCAATTGATAAGTAGGAGGCACTTTCCACAGCATGTCAAATTGTGATATTGCTATCAGGATTCAACCATGTAGTTTTACGAGTCAAACTCATTGACCCATGTTTCATGAGTAGTGGTTCACAAGAACCCATCTCTCATGATAATGAATGGTCCACTTAGCACTCATTGCATCTACATGATGCTCACAGAGTTGAATCAATGGGCCTTCCTGGGAGGTCACCCATCCCAATACTACTCCAGCTCAAGCTAAGTGGGATTAACCTTGGAGAAAACTCTGTGGTAAAGCGCGCTTGAGCTGGAGTAGTACTGGGATGGGTGACCTCCCAGGAAGGCCCAGTGATTCACTACTGTGTAGAAACCCCTGTTTCCCCGTTTTCTCTGTATCTGATGTTTTTGTTTGTTTTTTTTGAATATTTTGGTTTTTTGACGTTTTTGCATAGAATATGAAGAAATGCGATTTTGCAAGAATGAAGAAATAAATTCTCTAAAAATTATCTAACTCCGAAAACTATAGAATCAATAGCAAATACTGATGCCAGGCTATTATTTATTCTTCTGCAATGATTACAATAAAGACCCAGATACATGCAAATAGAAAAGCAATGATTTTTGTGAAAACCTGGAAATTGCAGCTTGCTGATAAATGGCTTGAGATGGTACGGCTGCAAGAAATTCTTCTCTTTCCCTCCTTCTGATGATCCCGAAAGATGCCAGGAGAATAGACGCCTTGACTAGAGAAGATAGACTGAAGGACAAAGGGCGATTTACTTGCTCTGGGAAGTACGCCTCTTTCTTGAAGAAGTACGGCCTGGTACAGCAGTACGGCCTTTTGAAACAGCAGCAATAAATATATTAAGAACGGCCTTCTTGATTTCAATGCCCAGTCTCTGAAATAAGGTGCGCCTTGATGAATAGATGTCTTCTGATTGTAACCCTCAGCAAAACCTCTGAATAAAGAATGATCTGTGAAGTTCAATGATTTCCTCTGGATGAAGAAACCTCTGTGCTAGCAATAAATCAGGTGTTATTTCACGCCCTCTGAACTGCTTCCAATGGAAGTGGCTCGTTCCCCAAGGAATTCGAGACTGAAACCCTAAAGCTTCTTGCTCAGACAAAACTTGACCAATTTCCAAAATCAATAATCTCATAATGGCTCAAAAACCAATGCAAATGCACTATATTCCTCAAAAGTGCGATTTCCTCAAAAATAGGGAATATTAAAATAATTCGAACTTTTGCATTTAATTCTTCAATAGTCTCAGCTCAAATATTTTATAATAATTTTAATTGTCAATTTGGCCCCTTCTGATGATGGCGACCCCCTTAATCAAAATCACTTAAGTTATAATATAATATTATAACTTTATATTATAATCTTCAATTAATTAATATTTAATTAATACAATTAAATATTAATATCTCTCTCGTTATTCATCCGATGACTGATCCATCTGAAGCTGACGAACACTGAAGTGATTCTGAACACTGCCAAATCCATACTGCTAAAAATAGCAGGGGTCCCACGCTGACTGCCAGGAACTGCTAAAAATAGCAACTTCTGCAAGAAGTCTCCGAATGAGCCCGAACGAAAGCCAACTGATCAAGAAATGCTAACTGAAGCTGAGCCAAGCTCCAATGTGACCCTCTATCCAGTCTATCAGCCTACGAGGGTCGTATGATAGGCTAATCCTGTGCTCCGAGAGATGTCACTGAGAAGGGGACATGACATACTGTGAGCATCATGTAGATGCAATGAGTGCTAAGTGGACCATTCATTATCATGGGAGATGGGTTCTTGTCAAAAACTACTCATGAAACGTGGGTCAATGAGTTTGACTCATAAAACTACACGATTGAATCCTAATAGCAATATCACAATCATAGCAATGTGAAACCATCAGTTCCCCAAGAGGGGCATTTTTGTAATCATCGTAGTGATTTCATCCAAATCATTTGTGCATGAATCTCAAACAAACAAACAAATGTCTCTTTATCTTCCGGATATGGTGACCTTCAAGTGCATGGTAAGGACTCTCCAACATCTCGATAAAGATTTCCACACGGTGAATTAGATCATGGGAGATAAAAATCTATGTACTCAACTTTTTGTATAACCTTCCTCTCTAATAGTCATTTAATTTTTATTTTAAGTAGCACAGTTCATAATTTGTTGGTTCTTGGTTTCTAAAAGCATTTTATTGATTAGATTATGGGTCATTTGGTATCAAAGTATATTACAAATCCTTGGGATTTTTGAAATTTAACCACCAATTGATGGTACCAAGTTGTTAATTATACTTGGCTAGAGCATTTCTTGATTAGAAAAAAGAAGAGGGAATTGACATTTGTATGGGCATTTGATTCGTATGACAAGTATTTTCGTGAATCCAGTCATGTTCAAGAGGATAATTCTATGTCAAAGTAAGTAGGGAGGTATTTTCAAGGGCATGTATAATAGTTCAGCAACGTTGTAGTGTGTTATCTTTCCATGGCAAAGCTTTCCTTGTAATGTGTAATTTGTATAAACTGTCTATAGCAAGTAGGGAGGAGCCATCAAAACATTGTTGTTGTATGGTTTCTAACCCATAGCTACCATTCTGGCATGTGTTGAGCATCATCATGTAATCATGGATCAAGAGCCCAATGAAGGGCAACTAAACCTAGCAGTCACACACATCATCACTTATAGCCACTACACGAATTAGACATGACAAGAACTTGTACCCAACTCGAATACACATTATGGAAGCAATAACAATCACCACTACCTCTATTAATCGATATAGATTACACACTTGCCTCATAAGAACATAGTCGGCTACTAGGGACTTTATAATCTTCTTCTTGACCACAAATAAAAATATCGTGCTAATGAAGCAATGGAGGAGAATACCTTTGTCCTATTGTGACCATTTCACACATCGCCCCATTGCAAATGGGGACCCCCTGTTTTCGCTTTTTGCCTCGGTGTTGCAATTGCTTATCACTTGTCTTTTTACAATGAGGTCATCATTTTGAGGGTTCCAAGTCAGTCTTTTTGCAAGTCATCTGAGCCAGGTCAAGAATCCATGCTTGAATCAGCGCATAGACATCATGGAAGCGCTCAGAAGGCCCAGGAAATGAAGATCGCCTGTGAATTCGGCCAATTCTGAGACTTCCTACTTTTTAGGAAATCTTGCTTTTTCGCTTTTTCATTTTTGGCATTTTTGGGCCAAACAAGGTTCCCTATTTTTAGGGTTTGCTTTTTCTATTTTTAGAAAGTTCCTATTTTTGGAAAGTTTCTATATTTGGAAAGGTCTCAAATTCCAAAAATGCACTCAGAAGTTCAAAAAAATCGAAAAATCACTCAGAAAATCAAAGAGAAAATTGAAAAATCATTGAAAAATCTGGAAAAGCAAGTAAAAAGCATGAAAAATCTGGAAAAGCATGTGAAAAATCAGACCAAAAAGTATCAGATTCTGGAAAAATCAGTTCGAAATCAGTCAGATCTGAGGTCAAAATCACAGAAAATTAACTCAAAAAAGAGCAAAATTCATGAGAAATCTGGTTAAGTCTGAAGAATTCGCCATAAGGAGGATGGTCCTTGAAAAGTGGGACGGAAAGAAGGAAGGAATGTCAGACACTAAGGAAAGTCCGCCATACACTTGAAGAGGTTGGCAAGATGTCAAGGAAGTCCGCCATGCTTGTCCAAGGTGCTGAGGAAGTCCGCCTAGGCATGTGGAAGATTAAAAATTTGAAATTTTCACTAAGTATTGGTGCCTAGTCAAGAGAAATTCGAAAATTTGCCTAAGTATAGAGGCCAAAGGATGAAAAATTAAGATTTTTGGCTAAGTGTTATGGCATTTTCAAGAGGCAAAGTGCTACGTTTGAAAGGAAAGTGCTAAAGGAAGTGTGCCATGGTATGAGAAAAGTGGAAAAGACTTGAGGAAATCCGCCTGGGATATGGCAAGAAATAAAATGAAATGTGCCTAGCATGAAAATGGAAGAGAAATTAAATTGCCTAAGTATGGGTGTCTGGAGAAAATGTCAAGAAATTGACAACTTTGGCCAGAGAAAAATGCACAAGGCAAAGAGGTATGAAAGTTCGCCCTTGGCTAAGGGAGATGGAAATTTCTCAAGCGTCAAGGAAATTTGCCCGAAAAGGATATCCAGACAAGGATTTTGCCTAGATAAATTTGTCCGAGCAAGGAAAAAATTGACTTTGGCAGAAGAAAATGTGCCCGGTACAATTAAAAGTTTGCCATGGCAGGGAAAAATAAGGATCTGGCATAACATTTGTCAGCGAAATCGCTAAAATTTTGACTTGGCTAGACGAAAATGGGAATAAAATTGGAAAATAAACTTTTAGCCAGAAAAAATGGAGAGGAAATCAAAATAGCCATGGGTCCAACACGAACGGGATGGAAATAAATCAAAATATTTTAATATTTTAATAATTTATTTCCAAATACTTAAAATGCCTTGGACAAAATAATGGATGGAAAGGCAAGCTTCAAGTCCGCCCAAGGTGAAGATGTCCAACATGAAGCAAAGTCTGCCCAAGGATGGATGTCCAGGACAAGTGCAAAGTCCACCTGGAGAAGTGTCCAAGACAGTCCAAAATCCACCCTCAAGCATGATGGAAAACTTCTAAGGCATAAAGTGCCTAGAGGGGAGATGAAAATGTCAAGGACACCATGAAGTTCGCCCACACATGGTGAAATATTCTGAGCCAAATTTTTTCGTTTTTCAAATTACAAATTACAACCCAATGCACCCGTTAAGGTTAGCAGCTAAACCAAAACGTTGCTTAAGCAACTCTAACCAAAATGTACACCAGGATCCCGATGTGGGCAAGGTGTGAGCATTGGTCAAAGGATCTTAATCAAAATGCTTATGCAAGAACTCTAACCAAGAATGGCGCCGATGATGGCGAGCATATGGTCAGAGGGTCTTCTATGCTAAGTACTGAAAGGGAACTCGACACCAAGTATGTGCTACCCAATCCAGTATGGAGTTGAGGTGACCATATGGCAGAGTATTACAAATTACAATGCTTGAAAGAAAGAACTGAAATGCTGAAAGTACTCAACACCCAGAATGTGCTTTCTAACCCAGAGTGGGAAAGTAGCTACCATAGGGCGGAGGTAAATTAAATACAATAGCAAATGCTGAAAGTAAAGATGAGTATTACAATTTGATAAGCAAGATTATAACTGTTGTCAGTACTACTGCCAGCTTACAAAATGTTAGACAATGCCTTGCTATCAATACAATCGAGAGTAATAGAGCTGCAACAATATTAATAGAATTCCTTTCAATGAATAAGGAAGATTAACTCAGAAACTGCAATATTAAGGCCAACCTGATAATCTGATTTTTGACAGTCCAGATCTTCATATGCACGAACAGCAGCCCTGCAACTCACCAATTTGCTCACAACACTCTCAAAACTCACTCAAATCCCACAGAGTAAGATGCAGAATAACCCTAGAATGATGGCGACCCAAAAGGCACACGGAAACCCCAGCAAAAGAACTTATATTATTTATGCACGAAAACCAATGCAAGTACAGATGGTACGGCCCAGCAAGAGGGGCGATTTTGCTTTTAAAATTAAAGGCTGATCTAAAAAATCTGAAACTCTAGGAAATAATTCGCCCTTCACAGACAAATGGAACTAGACAATACCCAGAAGAATATTTTTTGTATTTTCTGACATATGAGTGAAAAGACAATCTGCTGTAGTAAATAATGCAATTCTAGAAATGCTCTACTATGCAAAATCGGAAACTAAATAGCCACAATGCTGATTACAATGCACAAATCCCAATGAAACTCACAAAACTATACTAATTCACCACTAGTTGTTGTGTTGCAAGCAAGAAGCAATGCCCGAGCTAGGAGGCCTTCATTCCTCGAAGCAATCCAATACCATTTCGGCAAAGTAACAATACTGTAGACAAAAGATAATCTCAATGATGACCAAGGGCTTCCTTTTATAATTTTCGGTTGACTCTTCTCGAAACCCTTAACTTCTCTTTTGAGTCAAACCCTAATTCTTCCACAAGTGGCGTCCCACTTTTCCAAGCAAACTTTGTCTTTTAATATCATTTTAATTCTTCCTTGAAAATGGCGTCCACTTAAGCTTGGGTTAAACTTCATAATAAAAGATATAATTAATTTTCTTTAATGAAGCGCCACCCTTAAAGAACATCTTTTAAAAAGACTTTAAGTGAAGAAGCTAGGCCAAGGGGGTCAACGTTAAAATATAACATTAAAACGTGACTTTAATTAAATAACTCAACTTATCTCACCAAATGTGCCCCGAAGCCCTAAATGAGCAAGCCAACTGATCAAACTGAAGCAGGAAGTCAACCATGCCGAATCCAACTGGAAAACTGCCAGAAATAGAATTTACTAAAAATAGTAAATTCCTGAAGATGCTCAGAATTCCAAGAAGAACATATCACTGCGAAGCTTTCTGAAAACCCAGAAAGAATCCGCCATTGAAACAACCAACTCCGAGCAAGAACATCCTTCAAAATAGGAAACCCTAATTTTACCTTCCGACTAGCCTACGGGTCTCCGGAATAGGCCAACGGTCACTGAAAAGATCAGGCTTGAGAAGGGGACATTACACATGGCATGAAGTTGCTTAAGTCAACTAGAAAAAAATGAGACATGTCCAAGGAAGGGTCAGGTCCACCAAGACTTGTCCAAAGAGGTCTAAAGTTCGCCAAGCATAAAGAAAAGATGGTGAAACCACTAGCAAATCCGACTTTGCTCAACTGAGAAATGGCACAAGCATGATAAAGTCCGACTTTGCCTAAGGAAAGGATGTCCAAAGCAGCTCAAAGTCAGATTTACCTCAAGAGGGAGTTCTCCAAGCTCAAGGTAAGTTCGCCTAGGAAGGAAATAACCATGGCAAGACCAAAGTAAAGTCTGCTCAAGGTAAAAAATTCAGAATTCACTAAGTGTTGGACGGAAAACAGGAAGGATGAAGAGGAAAATAAAGAAGAAATGAATAAAATCCTTAGCACAAGCCAGATTCAGAATTGAAGGCAAATCCACAGGCAAAGTTCGTTCGAGCATGGAGATGGCCAAAACCTTGGCTAAATGTTGAATGGTCCAGATGAAGATGTTACAAAATGAACCTGAATAGCCAAAATTTGGCTAAGTCTGGGAAATACTTCACAGAGGAAATTCCAATTTCCTCCATTGTGGCAAAAGCACAGAGGCATTCTTCTCCAAATTCAAGACACTTGAGCGGATATCCGGACATCTTGGAAGGATTTCATCTACAATCGGACTGTTGAAGCAATCAAGGCAGCTTCTTGAGGGATTTCATCTCTGAAAATTAAAAACAAACTTCCAATCAGAATCAGGTGGTGACAAGAAGAGTGTTCCAAACAGATCTCCATGCTTAGACAATTTCTCGGCATAAATTGGAGAATTCAAAGGGGAAATCCAAAGGAATAACATCAACCCAGTTCAAGCAGGAGGAAGTTCAAAGCAACCAACTTCAAGTCCAGACACCTGCTCCAAGGGGAGACTTCCAGACTTCAAAGATTCCAATACAGGCAAGAAAAGAAATCAAAGTCTCGAAGGAATCCAAGATCAAAGCTAGGAAGGAACAAGCACAACGGACAGAGTCATCGGCAGGGAAAATATTCTAAGGCAAGCACGTGGAAGAAAAACGAAGCAACCAAGGAAGACATCCAGCCGCTGAGGTGGCACCTCGTCATCTTCCAACCAATCAAATTGTTCCAAATCAACATGCAACAACATTCTATTTTATTGTTGATTTATATTTAGCAAAAGGGACAAGTGTCCTCAAATGAAATTTTCTCATTGGTCGAAAGTGACAAACCCTAATTAGGGTTTTATTTTGTAATCTCGGCCGTTGATTTGAAATCAATCTTGGCCATTGAATTGTAATTGGGGAGCCTATAAATTGAGCTCGCCCCCTCATTTGTAATGTGTGGAGACAGATATGAGATTGTTGCATTGAGACTATTTTGAATAATAAAAGCTCTTGTGCATGATTTGCCTTGAATAACTTTTTATTGTCAAATAGTAAGCGAGGTTGCATATCTTCTTCCGCCATAGATTAAAGTTAAAGTTAGATTAGGTAGAATTTGCTTTGAAAGTTGGTTAATTGAATGAGAGATTGATCGTATTGATTCAATGGTGAAGTGTAGCTCATACTTTCTTAGAATGGATGATTTGCATTCGATGCGTAAAGTTAGCCTGAGCTCTTGATTGTGGAAGCTTAACTTCAGCCTCATTCGAGGTTTGAAAACTATTATCACAACCCTTGAAGATTGCACCCATTTTGCGTATGTTGTCCAGCAGGAGGCGAAACAAAGTGTGGTTTATTCCCTTCACCGAGTCTTTATTGTCTCTTGAATTCCTAGGCATAGAATAGATTCCCCTAAACCCTTATCCTTTTTGCCATTTTTTTGAGATCCATATCGAAAGTCCTAAGTGAACAAAGCCTTCAATGATAAATTCCCTAAGTCCTGAACTTGTGAAAAGTTCTTTAACGTAAGTCCCCTTGTTTATTACCAGCATATCACAACGGCCATTGAGCTTATCCACACGTCGAGACCCGACAAAAGAAACCTTGGAATCACCATATGATCTTCTCGCAATCTTAGCATACGCGGTGGTTTTTCAAGAGAGGATAGAGTGTCTTTGGACATTTTATTCTGTGTGTTCGGTGGATGATAAAACGTACACCAACATGTCCTTCATCTACCTCTCATGCAATCTATCTTCATTTTTTATCCCCCCACCTCACATCTTTTGTCTAAGGAGGAAGATATTCTTTAAGTTGTCTCTATAACCCCATTGGTTTATTCATCCTTTTTCTCCCCCTCCATGTATTTAGTTTCATGTTTAATTAAAATTCAGCAATAAAACTCTTGCCAATAAAGATTTAGGGAGTGGGACAAACTTTAGAAGAAAGATATCTAACATTATAACCTATTGCAGGCAGCACCAATAACTCCACAACCCTGTTTTGTTTGTTATATAAATGTGTGTGTGTGTACATATATATAAACATATATATATATATATATATACACTGTAATGAGCCGACCCAATTTTTTTCAAATTTTCAATGAACACACCAGCACAATAAGCACCCGTTAAGGTTAGCTTAAACCAAAACCAACAATTGGAAAGTAACTCTTTGCCAAGAATGCACACTCAATCTCAAGATGAGAATGATGTTGTCATATAGCAAGAGGGTCGTCAATAGCGTCTTGAAGTATTACAATGCTGAAAGTAAACTCAACGCCAAGAATGTGCTCTCCAACCCAAGGTGGGAATGGCGCTACCATATGGCGCAGGTACTATGAAAAGTAATGCAATGCTGGAAAGTAAACTCGACACCAAGCATGTGCACTCCAAACCCAAGACGGCAATGGCGCTATCATCTAATGGAGAATCTATTGATAACAATGCAGTGCTAAAAGAAACTCAATCATCAAGCATGTGCACTCCAAGCCCAAGGTGAGCAAGGCGCTATCATATGATGATGAGGATCTATGCAATACAATGAAAGACTGAGCGGGACCAGTCTCTTCCACAACCGTGGGAATTACAATAGACTGAGCAAAGACTAGTCTCTTCCACTAATGTGGGAAAATATGAAATTGCAAGAATTAAAATAGCTGAATAGTACTACTATAGCAGCCTTACAATATGAGTTTCTCCTGCAAATATCATTGTATTTGAAATATCTCAATGCTGCAATGAAGTATTATATCTCTCCTATCATCAAATGACTCAATCCACACAAAACCCAACCCAAAAGATAAACTTCTACAATCTGATTTTGACAGACCAGCAACTAAAAATGCACAAACCAGCAACTACAAAACTCACTAAAATGCTGATAACTTCCTCAAAACTACTCCAAATGACATGAGACCAAGTGCAATGAACTCCTAGGAAGATGGCGATCAAGTTAGGACCAAGAAATGACTACAACAACTACTCAATGAATTATCTAAACATTTGTCAGGCATGACGAAGTAGAGCGGTCTCAAGAAGAGCGACTTCTACAAAATAAAATCCAAATCTCCATTTTAAAATCTGAAACTCTCCAAAAGGGGGCGCCCAGGGATGACAATGACATATGCAAACTACCCAAAACAATATAAAATTTATTCTATGACTTATGAATAAAAACTACTTTCAGCTATGAGTGGACTAGCAACTCAAAAACTATCAAAACTACAAGAAACTCAGATACAATGTGCTCAATCTGCTCTCAAGAGTCAAGAACAGCCATCATCTTAGCTAGTTGCTATCTTTCAAGCAAGAAACTAAGCCAAAGCTAGGAGGTATGCATTCCTCGAAGCAACTCACTCACCATTCCGGCAGCATAACAATGTAGTAGACAAGAGATGATCAAAATGAAGACCCAACCTCTCCTTATATAGCTTTTGATAAGAACTTTTACAAGCCTCCAGAAGTGCGCCCAAATTAATTGAATTTCAAATCCACTTTTCCACTTGTATTTGTATTTTATTTAATCTTCAATTATCTCCTTCCTTGGGCGTCCAAATATAAGGAGATTAATTCATTTTAATAAAATAAACTCTTCCTCCAAAAAGGCGTCCACTTCCTCAAGCATTAATTTTGACCTTAGAAATATTTAAAATAGCCTCCTGATGAGACGTCCACCCCTCAAGACCCCCTTTTTAAAACAACTTAAAGTCATACTGCTAGGCCAAGGGGTTAATGTGAAAATATAACATTATTTTAATTAAAATAACTTATCTCTCCAAAAATGCATCAAAAGGCCAAGAATCAACAATACCAACTAAACAGCCTAGAGAGGAAAGCCTGCTGAACTAATGCCAACTGAACTGCTGCCAAAAATAGAATTTACTAAAAATAGTAAATTTAGAAAGTCACTCGGATCAAAGTGCATGCAATACCATTGTGAAGCTTTATGAAAACCCAGAAGGAATCCAGAATCCAAACAACTAAACTCCGACATGCAAACCCCAGAATCTTCAGAAGAAACCATCAAGTAGTCGGAAACCCTAATTCTCCCTCTGACTAGCCTACAGCACACCGAGGTTAGGCTATCAATCACTGGAAAGCGCAATGCTAAAAATGGGGACATTACAGTCCACCCTTTCTGAAATTGCTTGTCCTCAAGCAATGCCACCAAAACTCCAGAGAAATTAGAACTGATCAATACCAAAACAAGTATGATCCCAGGGTCCCATGTCTGTCTCAGGAAGGACCCACCATGCCGATGCTACACTACTCTGATCACATCAATGAAAACATCATGCCAATGCTGCACTAACCTCCCTTGTAACTCCAAAATGTTACCATCCATGATACTCAAACTGAAAAATCTTAAAGGACCGAGATCAATATCATGCAATGTCTCATGCCCAAGATGCTCAGAGTCAATAATAATAACCATACCACTGTCTATCCCAATCCTATGCAAGAAGAAAGATAGGCTACTCAACTCCAAATCAAACTCCTTAGCATACCTCCATATGGCAACAAACGGAGGAAAGCGAACCTTTGCAAGGGCTCAACAAACTCATACTCATATCTCCTCATGGAGCTACTATGCCTCATCTAAATTATACTGATACTACTATGAGGACTACAAAAAACTCTCATAATCCTGAGCCTAAGAGTCTCAGAATAGTGAATCAAAGCATGGGGTAGCATGCTGCCCTAAACCAACAATGAAAGTAAACTATCAAAGTTTACCTCGCAAACCTCCAAAGTGGCTGGAAAACACACTAGAGCAACCTCCAACTGAAAAGTACCACCTCTTTGACAAGAAGTGATGAACCAATTCTCTTGAATGAGAGTAACTCCCCTTGTAAGGTGGCTGGTCTGCCTCCAACTAGCAAACTCGTGTCTCAAAATCTGCCCTTGTCTTAGCTGAGAATCACTCCCAAGAGCAACCATCCATTCATCTCTCCAACTGTAATGTCCCCTTCTCAGCAGTGATCGTTTCTGTTGACCGTTGGCCTATTCCGGAGACCCGTAGGCTGTGCGGATGGTGAAATTAGGGTTTCCTAGTTTTGGGGAGGTTGTTGCTTGGAGTTTGGGTTTTTGACTGCGGATTCTTTCTGGGTTTTCAGAGAGCTTCGCAGTGGTGTGTTCAGTTTGGCATTCCGGGCAACTTCGCGAATTTACTATTTTTAGTAAATTCTATTTTTGGCAGTGGACAGTTTGAGTTCAGTTCAGTTGGTCTTCTTCTGCAGTTGTTTCAGCTGGCACTTCAGTTCGTGGCCTTGGGCGCATTTTTTGTGGAGAGATAAGTATTTTTATTATAATATTATTATTTTAATATTATACCCCCCTTGCTTAGCAATACAACTTTAAGTTGTTTTTAAAAAGGGGACTTTTGAGGGTCAAGGCGTCATAAGGAGATAAATTATATTTTAATGTCAAATTTTGAGATTATTAAGTGGGACGCCCTTTTGTGAGATGAAGTTTATTTTAAAAGTGAAATATTTTATGGAGGAAAAAGGACGCCATCTTTGGTGGGAAAAGAGGAATTTGAAAATTAGGGTTTTGGGGCGCCCTCTGGAAGTTTCTAGATGTTTCTCTCACTTCTATTTAAGCAGGCCTCAGCTCTTCATTTGGTATCTTCTGTCTACTACACCGTTATGCTGCTGGATTGACTTCAGGCACTCGCTTCGAGGAAAGCACACCTCCTAGCATTGGCTCATCTTCTTGCTTGAAAGATAGCAACTAGTTGAGAGGTTAGCTTGTAATTGGTAGTTTGCATTGTCTTTGAGTTCTATTGCATTTTGGTAGAGTATTTCAATCATGTTGTCATGTTTTCTAGTTGCTGTTATCATATAGCTGTAGACTCTTTTTATTCATAATCCAAAAACACAAAAAGATTTCATTGTGGGTATTGCATTTTCTCATTAGTCTTGGTAGGGCGCCACCTTTTGTGAAGTTTCATGAATTTTAATAAAGTCTGGAATTTTTAAGAGAAAATCGCCCTCCTCAAGGGGCCGTACCATTGTACCTTCATTGGGTTTTGAGCAGAAATTAAATATCAAGGTTTTGGGGTTGCTTTGTGTCTTGAACTTGGGCGCCTTCATCTTAGGTGTCTTTTGCATCCATTTACTTGCAGTTTGAATGAGTGGTGTGAGGTTTGTGAGCATAATTTGGTGTTACAGTGTTGCTGATAACAGAAAAAACAGTCCTTACTCTGTCATAGCAGCAAGCTTAAAATAATTATTCAAGTTGAGTGCAAGGAAAGCCATTGAGAAGACTTGGAATTATCATTCTATATTGTTGTAATGTTGAAGACTCTCTTATAATGTGCTTAATTGATGAATTTCTGATATTGTAAGCTGTACAGTAGTACTGTCAGCATCATTTAACATTTCCGCAATTTCTCTATGTTTGTACTGCCCACTGAACAAGTGGAAGAGGCTGGCTTGCCGCCTATTTCTGTTTTGCATTGTAATTTCCTAAAGACTCCGCCATATGGTCGCCTCTTATCCATCACGGATTGAGTAGCACATACTTGGTGTTGAGCTATTTTCAGTATTGCATTAGTTAGGGATCCTCTGACCTAATGCTCGTCGTTCACCGGCGCATCTCGTGGTTAGAGTTCTTATTCATCAATTTCCTTTGAGATCCTCTGACCAATGCTCACACCTTGCCCACATCGGGATCCTGGTGTACATTCTGGTTAGAGTTACTTTCCGCATCGTTTTGGTTTATGCTAACCTTAACGGGTGCGTGTTGCATTGTAATCATTTGTGAAAAATCAAAAAAAAATTGGTCCGGTTCATTACACCAACCCATACTTAAAATTTCTCTCCAGTCCATTTGTTGATGAACAAATGGGACCATCAAGTGGCTGGTAAAGAAGGGAACAACACCAAAAAATCTAATAATTTGATCCTTATCTCTCCAAAAGTCCTCCTTTCCATATGTAAGAAGCTTCATCAAGGCAAGTTGAGGATCCCAAGTATGGATACCCAACTGAAAATGATTTCCAACACACTGAAAAGAAAACTCAATACATCCCCAAGTGCTAGTCAAACCAAGTGCATACTCAAGAAATTGATAGCTTCACTCATGAACCCCTGAAACCAATCCATGAAAGCATTCACATCTGTGGAACATGAAACAAATGTTGTCTTCAATCCCAACTCCAAAAACGGACTAGTATGAGCCCAAACATCACTCCACCCAAGGGATGGATTGTCAAGAGTGCAAACACCAAGTTTTGGTCCACCTTTCTCCCATTCCTCTTGAGTAGTAGGTCTGAAATCTTCACTCTTTGCTGCTATAATGAAGTTACCAGCAGCTACCAAGACTTGTCTCATCAACACCTTGATGTCATAGATGTTGAAATTACCTTGCTTCGACACCTCCCATGTGGAATCTTCATCTTCAAACCCACTTATGCATTCATTACTAATCAACAAACATGGCACATCCTCATAGAATGATATCAAAGCATCCAAACACTGGAAACCATACTCAGTCTCATGCTCTGTTTCATCCTCCATCCCATAGAGAGGATTATCATAACTTTCCTCATCACCCTCTTCAAAGAGAGGATTGTCAAAAACTTGAAAGTTATTCCTTCCATCTTGCTGACCCAAAACTGCACTTGCTACTTCAGTCTTTCTTGTGAGACCTTCCAGGTCAAACTCCTCCCGAAGACTATCAAGCTCACCAATTACTTGCTTGATTTCTTCGGCTCTATGTGCATTCTCTTGCTCCTTGGAAAGTTTGAAATCAGCAAACTGATCTTCTACCTCCATTAATGCCATTTGAGTTTCTTCTAACATAGCCTTTGTTGATTCAGGCTCCTGAGAAAGTTCATCAAACTTCCTCTCTTTATCTTGAGAAGCTCAAATGGTCTTCTTTGCAACTTCAATGGCATGATCACGATCTTCAATCAAGTGCATGTACTCGGACTTCAAAGTCACCAAAGAATCTCTGATAAGTTGCAAATTGGGAAGAGCAACTTCATTCTTCACTTCTC
This sequence comes from Sequoia sempervirens, assembly GCA_007258455.2. Classification (NCBI taxonomy): domain Eukaryota; kingdom Viridiplantae; phylum Streptophyta; class Pinopsida; order Cupressales; family Cupressaceae; genus Sequoia; species Sequoia sempervirens. The sequence goes on along the minus strand of VDFB02000363.1, from coordinate 163,270,395 downwards.
TTCGTCTCTTTTCTAACTAAATCTCCCAAATAAGTCCTTAAATCAAACTATGTGTGTGATCAAATCTCGATAGAGCTCGCACTTCATCTTCAAAGGACACATTGAATTGAGCTTTCCCTTCATGAAAATGTGAAGATGGTGAATTACTGATAGGCTGCAACTGGAAATCAGAACTTGGTTTCTTGTCTTTGCTGTCCTCATTGCTACTCCAACATTCTTGTTCTTCACCACCAACTAGTGGAGAATGCTCAATCTCTTGGAAAGCATTATACTCCACTAAGTCTTCAACCCGTTGCTTGTAATCAGCTTTATGCTTTGATAAATCAGATTACAAGCAATGGGTTGAAGACTTAGTGGATGATAGGAGAGATATCATCCATTGCTTATCATAACAAAATGAAAACTCAAACCAGCAAGATGGAAGGAATATAGTGGTATCTAAAATGAGTGAGTTGCTTATTCCTTCCATCTTGCTATACTTAAAGTTGTCTACCAACAATGGAGGCCTTCTCACTTTGGGCTATCAATCACTGGAAAGCACACACCGAGGATAGGCTATCTTTAAGTTGTCTCTATACCCCCATTGGTTTATTCATCCTTTTTCTCCCCCTCCATGTATTTAGTTTCATGTTTAATTAAAATTCAGCAATAAAGCTCTCGCCAATAAAGATTTAGGGAGTGGGACAAACTTTAGAAGAAAGATATCTAACATTATAACCTATTGCAGGCAGCACCAATAACTCCACAACCCTGTTTTGTTTGTTATATATACGTGTGTGTGTGCATATATATAAACATATATATATATATACACCCACACACATATATGTGTATATATACACAGATGTTTTATATATATATATATATATATATATAGGTATATATGTATGTCTATATGTATGTATATATATATGTATATATGTATATATACATATATATGTATATATAAATATATATACACTATGTCGCAAGGTTTGTTGAATATCATCCATGAAGTTCGAAAACCAGCGAATTTATAAAAAACATAAAAAGTTCATTTTACTTGCCCTAAAATTCATACTAAAAGGCAGGTTATATTTTTTTAATCAAAATGTATTTTAAAAAATGTTTTCAACTTAGATTTTTGAACTAAATTTGTATCACGAGCTCCATTCTGGGCTTCACATTTATTTTGTAAATCTACCCTGCGGGATGCAAATGTTTGTTTCCCTATTGGAAAACATCAAAGGTATGTCTATTTCCCCGTCGAGGTTTATTCTGCGAATCATTCCTACTTTCGGCCAATTTCGCCCAAATATTGGAGGTATCAGAGTACAAATTGGGAAACATAGGAGTAGGTTGGATGAAACACAAAATCCTCTTTCCCATAGCGTTGTTCGTCGACTCTATCTGCTGCATGTGGATTTATTTTATGTTTGTTTTGTTCTTTTTACTTTATTTCTGTTTTAGGTTTTGTTTTGTTTTTTTTTGTGTGTTTTTTTTTAAATTTAACATATTAAAAATTATCAAGTTCAACATTGTATTAATTTTTACTATGTTAAACTTTAATATTTTAATATATTTGATTTTGTTTATTAATTATTGTTTATTAATATATTAAATTGAAATATTTAGTATTTGCAATATTTAAATCAATTTTATCAAGTTCAACATTGTTGTAATTTTAGTATAATAAAATCTAACATTTTAAAATATTTAATTTAGATTATTAATTATTAATATATTAAAATTGAATATATTTAGTAGTTACAATATTTAAATCAATTTTTTTAATGTATTTATATCTTAATATTTTAAAATTTATATAAGGTAAAAAAAAATTTCGAATTTTTCCTCTTTGTTGAATTTCATCCAAATTTTATGGTTGTCAAATATGAACATGAACTCGAACCTTGTGACATAGTATATACCTATATATGTATGTATGTATATGTATATATATTTTACATATATGTGTATATATGTATAGATATATACACATATACATGCATGTCAAAGATAATTGTTATATATATCTTTGATATATGTATATATATATATATATATATATATATATATGTATACATAAATACATGTATATGTATATATGTACATATAAACTGTTTGGAATTAAAAAGGCTTAACAGCCACCTCAAGAAAAGAAATGCCTCTACATATGAGATTGTTGCCAGTTACAAATATGGGAATATAAAATGGTTCCCAATAAACATACGCAAGAAAAGAAGACACAGAATAAAGAAACTACAGCCAGCTTAAAAGACTTGAAACTACCACTTGTCAACAAGTAATACACACACCCTCATAAAAGACTGCCAACTACAAGAAGTTGAAATGCTTCAATGTAAGGTTTGCAGTTGCTATTTTAATTGTTTGACAGCTATGGCCAAGTCAAAGATAGTTATAACAATCAAAGGGAAGGATTCAATGCCAATTTGGAGATCCTAAATTAACTAGTATTATCACTATTGCCCGGCAAGATAATTGTCAGCAAAAAGACTATCGCCCATCCATAGTAGTAACTACAGTCAAAGTTAGCAAGTATTAATAAACCACAACTTCATAAATTCGCTAGTATAGAGGTGTTACAAGATTATAACTCTCATCAATATCACGCCAAACAATTAGAGGGAATCAGAAATGAAACACCCCAAAAGCAACAATAAATTTGTTGTCAAGTTCTATACATGTGTCATACACTGTACCACAAGATACAACTTCCTATTGATAACAAGTACGTTTCTAACTTGATTTAATTGTTACAATAGTTTAGAGAAACAACAGATTCATTTGCCTTACAACTCAACAGCATTGAGCTATTACAAGCAATTTTGCAAAATGATCATCCAAAACATCTACCACATCAGGGCCCTAAAGAGTATAAACAAGAGATTGCCACTATGATCCCCAACAACTAGATAAATTCTATTTGCACTAACAACCAATGATGAAAACCTTAAGCCAAATCAACAAGTTCCTCTAATTTAAGATTGCCAAAACATGAGAACACAAACACAAAATCAGATAAAAATCCAAAATTGGAATAAAAATGTCTTTGGGTGAGTATGATCGTGCATGGACTCAGATGCTCCTGCATCACGTCACAAGGGATTGTGGCATGGAGAGTTTCAGCTAGCAACAAAAATTTAAAATGCAAGTGACCACCATTGAAATAATCATGTCAAGAACACCAAGGAAACTCTAATCCTCACTGCAAGGTTCAAAGTGTGATAAAGAACCATTACCTTCTACCACGAAGCATTATCTTGGAGGACAAAGATTGAAAGAATTATGTCAAGTACACCAAGGAAACTCTAATCATCATTGCAAGGTTCGAAGTGTGATAGAGAACCACTACCTCCTATCACAAAGCATTACCTTGGAGGACAATGAAGGCGATGTGATGGAGTCTTGTTCTAGTCACTTGGACATATAAGTTTCAAACATGGAAAAAGAAAATTATTCTGTATTTCAAATATCTGCTTTTGTGGGACCAAAAGCTCCTCTAAGAAGGGATGTGTGATAAAAAATGGATAATAAAATTCAAAGGAATTATTTTAATAAGATTCAATTCTCAATATTACCCAAAAAAGTGAAACTACACTTCCCCAGAGGATTTGGTAATTATCACAGCAGTTTTTGCTTGAATCGTCTATGTAAGCTTTTCAAACAATTAGATACCTGTGTCTTAATCTTCCAAACTTGATGACCTCTATAAGGGCTTACAAAAGGTAAACTAGATCATGGGAGATAAAAATGTCAGCTCACTTTCTTCACATAACCTTCCTCTCTGACTGCCATTTAATTTCTATTTAAAGTAGCACAATCCATAATTTGTTCACTCTTAATTTCTACAAGCATTTTATTGATGAGATTATAAATCATTTTGGTATTTGTTGTACCCAATCTAAAACTTGATTGTGTTATATTAAACTCCTTTGTCATCAATAAATCAATCATTTGTGTGTCAAATTTAATTCATGAGGGTCATTTCCAGACAAGTCACAACTGTCAAAGTCTAGAATTTTGAATTTTTGAACTTTTGTACTTGTCTGTCATTTTTTATTTTAATTATTGATTTCTAATTAATACTCTATTATTAATTAGTAATTTGATATTATTTAAAAATTAAAAATTAAAATTAAAATTAAAAAAGAGATGAAAACGTCAGCAGCAGCTGCCAAGTCAACATCAGCAGCAGCAAATAAAAGAAAAGTGCACTTTTTTTTAAATTCTGATGTTTTCTAAAAAGTGCAGCATGGACAGTAACAGTGTGCCAAGGTAGGCATAGGATTTGTGAAGTTTTTGATTTTTTTTTAAGTGTAACCCATGCAAGGAAGTTGTGCCTTGTGCCTGTGCACACATTTTATGAACTCTCGTTTGTTTTTAAAACTGCAACTAAAGATAATAAGATGTGCCTTACGCCCTTATTGTTGGGGTATCTTTTATAAATATTTGACATTTTTTTTAATGGTAATTTTCAAAATATTGCTGAAGTACTTGATCATCAGTATTCAGTCATATTATTATCTAGAATTTGTTATTCACTCAATGACAACAAATATCTTGCTTATTTGTTTATTGAGATGTTTCATTGTGTGTCGAGGGTTAAATTGCATGGAAAATTTACAAGCTTTTTATTGCAAGTTAGCTTGAAGATGTAGATTGTGGCTTTGTACCAAGTCCTACATTTAATTTACCACAATGTTCATGTTTATGTGTTAACCTATCCAATAAATGTGTACTTGCATTTTTAGTCTATTTTTAACTAAATAGTGCAAGCATCTTGTTTTAGGATTTATGTTTAGTCAAAAAAGAATAAAATCCTATACCTTGTCTTGGAAGAGTGTCAAAACCTCTTACACTAGGCAACCACAAAACAATACATCTTTAAAATTTATTCAGCATAAACATGAAATCCCCAGGCAAAAATATTGTAAAAATTGTAAATTGCAAGTACATATCTGTCATAGTAGATTAATTTTTATTTTACAAAGAGCTTCTGCTTCTAATTTGAAAAGCAATCCTACTAGACATCTATTTTGTTTCGTGTTGCATTAAAAGGTGCATTTTAAAACAAAACCAATTTTTGTGACTTTGTTACGGACGACATGAGATTACCATCTTATCCACTCCAATATTCACATTCAGCACAAAGGTTCCAAAGTTCATAAATATTTATCATTTTCAACAAAAGACTTCCTACACTCATGGTTGATCAAGAGGGACCGAATCCACAACAATCATCCACCTTCATTGTTTCCATGAGGAAATCAAATCAATTTGTTGGCATTCACAAAAAATCATGAGCTTCCTCATAATCAAGGACAAATTTTTCCAAGTTCTACAATGACGGCATGCAACATCACAATGAGCATATTTCAGCCTTCACCACCACATGTGGAATTCTAAGTATAGCACATGAAGATGTTGCATCTCACTTATTTGTCCAAACCTTATAAGCTGTAGCAATTGATACGTTTCACCATCTTGCTACCAATTCAATTACAAATCGGGAGTCAATGAGTAAAAAGTTTCTTGCAAAGTTCAAACTTGTAGAAGATTTCAAGACACTAATATCTTGTTTGCACAACTCTCAAATGCCAAGAAAGCTAAAAGTGAACCAATGAGATAGTTCATTGCAAGATTCAATTGTCTAGATATTAGAATTACAACCACTCTAAATCCTTCTTCTAAGATTCTTCTAAGCTAACTCATCAATGCTCTATCTTCAAAAGGTGTTTTCTTTCTCAAGCAAAGGAAATGCTATAGCATTGCAAGTCGCTCAAAAATATTCCATTGAGTTGGAGGATAATATGATCACTTCAACAAAGATACAAAAATATTCAATCAAGTCTCTAGTTCCTTTAAACCTCTCAACATTTTAGCAATATCCATCTCCTCCAAGCAGAAAAGATTCTTTTACCAATTATTTCAATAATAGTTCTCATCTACCTACTTCACCAACAAGGTTGTTATGGAACTTTCTCCCCATTAAAAAGATGTAAATAAATAAATTTGTAAAGAAAACTTTAAAACGTAAAATATATATAAAAGAAAAAATAAAAAGAGAAAATAGAAGAAGAAAATGTGAGAAAAAAACAAAAGAGGAAAAAAAGTAAAAAAAGAAAGAAAAGAGGAGTCACTTTCCAAGTGAAAATAAAGGTTTCAAAACCTTATTAGTATATGCACTCATATTGGAGAGAGTTTTATAGGAAATTATAATTAAAATTTATAGGTGTAATTATGTTTTAAGAAAAGGTGTGACAATTGGAACCACCCTTGGGGTCATTATTTAAACCGATGAAATGAATGTAAATGGATACAACGAAATTTTCAAGAGATCGTTGAGGAAAGGATTATTGGGTTGTGTTGATGTGCGTTTTGTAACACATTGAACACGTTAGAATAAAGAGTCCAGAGACGCTCTATACTCTCTTGAAAAACTACCATGTATGCTAAGATTGCAAAAAGATCATATGGCAATTCCAATGTTTCTTCAGTCAGGTTTTAACATGTGGATAAGCTCAATGGGCGTTGTGATATGTTGGTAAACACAAAGGGACTTATGTTTGACAAATTACTCATAAGTAAGGACTTAGGTGGATTTGACATTGAATGCTCTATTTCTTTTTGGGATTTTCAATTTTTAGATTAATAAAAGAAAACAAGGGGATAAAGGTTTAGAAGTCGTATACTATTCCTATGAAATCAAGAGATGGTACAAATTGAGTGAAACTAAGAACAATACTTTGCTTTGCCACGCTAACGACAACTACACAAAGCAAGTGCAATCTTCTAGGATTTGTGCTTAAGGTTTCTTCACCATGAATGATACCATCAAGAGAACAATATTATTCAAAGTAAGCATTAAAGCATCCACATTATAAGCTCAATCTAACTTTATGCATTGAACGAAAATCATCCATTCAAAGAAAGTATAAGCGAAAGTTTCACCAATCTATACTATCAATCTATCATTCATCTAACATGCATTCAAATCAAATACTACTTTAATCTACTCTAGGTGGAAGGAGAATATGTAACCATGCAACCATTTGACAATAGAAGGATTCAAAGCAAATCATGCAATATGAACTTTTATTCTCAAAGTAGTTATGAGCAACAATTTCATAAGACTCTCCCATACAATGAAATGAGAGAATGAGAGCTTATATAGAGTTTTGGAAATGAAATAAATGGCCAAGATTGATCCAAGATCAACGACAGAGACTAAAACAAAGTAACCCTAACTAGGGTTTCCCAGAATAACAATCAGTAATCAATGAGTGAAGTGGCGTGAGGAGCTATCTTTGAGGGGGCGCATCCTTATCCTCCTTAGTGGCATTGTATTGGATGAATCTAGATACTATTGTGCTGACCTCCTCAATCATGACAAGTGGTAGCATATTGACCTTGTATTCCAGTATGTCCAAATCATCTGCACATTCCACGAAAGCAATTTCCCATTCTAACTCTTGTCGTTGGAAGGCATGCCAGATGAACAAGAAGTTGGCTGCCTTAGTCAAATTTTGCTTAAGGATTGGCCCAGTGGTGGCGAAGAAAATTTCTAGAACTCTATGCCTCAGATTTTCAAGTTGTATGTCATTTTCTCGAACAATGTCTTTATCAAGTGCATCTGCAGCCACAAGTAGAATCTTGTTTCGAATTTCCTTCGTCCACTCCTCAGCTCTCATAGTATCAACCTTCACCTTCTCTAAGACTTCATTCCGCGCAATTAGCACCCAATACCAGCTATTGAAATCATAGGCAGCGCCTGCTGCAATAACCTTTCCATCTACTAGTTCCTGCTTTGGAACTCCTTTCAACACTTTGAGACATGGAATAATTCTATCTTTGATATCCTGAGCGTTGTCCCACGCTTCTACCAAAGCTGCAATCCTTGAAAGCAAAGAAGAAGTTTGCCCATATGCCAACATCAATTTCTCTACAAATATAGCCACCTCTTCGTTTTGTTGATTATCCACTCTTTGGTTTCTTTGGATGTGGTCCTCTCTTCTTCGAAAGTCTCCTAGGAAGAGTTCATCAATGGGGGAACTGTTGAGCTGGCTTGATCAAGAGGCTTGGTTAAATGCTGAATGTACTCTTTTAGGCGTTCAACTTCTTGTTCGTATTCCTTTTTCTTTGCCACTTCCTTTTCTAGCCTCGCTTTGATAGAAGCAACTGAATTGTCCAGGTCTTCCACTTCCTGACCTTTTATGGTTGGGCCCAAGTCCACAGTCGTGATGGCATATTCTTGAGGAGCAATATCCTCCCTTGACTTAACAACTGTCGGTACAACAATTTGTATTGTATGATGGCCGACTTCGTCTCTTTGGATGGTAGAAAACATTCTGGCGGGTTTCTTTACATTAACTACTTCCAATCTGGCCAAGAAATCGGCCATATCATCTTCCTCTGGAATTTCTATTTGTTCTTTTATCTTCAATCTCTCCTTCAACCAATTAGGGATAATAGGTTGCTCGGTATCTTCTTCTTCCTAAATATCTTGTGCACATGGAATATCTTGAATTCCTTTGAAGGCGGAAATCATTCCTTCTTGAAATTCACTATCTAGACTATCAATTTAATTCTCAGACTCCAATATCTCTGTTCCTGTGGGGGATGGGGGTTCATCATCCTCCGGTTGGAGAGGAATGGGAGAAGAAATCCTTATGTCTCCCAATGACTCATCAATATCTAATATCTCGTTCATGTTCGCGGACATGGCAGAATGAAGAGGCTCTGATCTTTGCTTCTTTCGGGTAGGTTCTTCATCTGCAATTTTCTTTCCTTTTGCCTACTTCCTTTTCCTGGGATTGGTGCTCTCGATAGGCTCATCACTTTGGGACGCACCAGCATTTGAAGAGTAGGATTCCACTTCACCCATTAGATTGTAAATTAGATTCACATTTCTCCGTTGCAGCTCCTAGATCTATTGATCTGCCCACCATTGTGAATACTTGACGACTGGCCTCATCAAGATGGTCAAATCTGCAAGCTTAGGTTCTGACCATCTTACAAGAGGAAGTGACCGACTCTCATCAAAGCCAGGCTGAATATATTGTCCATCGTCTTCAAGCTGATCTAGCACACAGAAGAGCTCAGTTGTCCTGATCAAATTCACCGATAGTCTAGACCATAGTCTTTTTCTAACATCAAATTCATCTGCAGCATTGGCCCAAAAGTCCTCCAGGTCTACCTTGTGTTTGTATTTCCTTCCATTCACGGCCCCGATGTGATGGTGAGGGTCAAAATCAGCTCTGGACTGGTATGACGTGAACGGATACCATTGCATCTCTAACCTAGCACCTTCAGCTGCCTGTGCCGATGGGCAAGATTCTTCCATATTTCCAATAAAGAATGGAAAAGTGATGGTTGCCTTGCTTTTCACTCTCTGGAAGTTTTGATACGTTTCTAGCTGCCTAAGAACCTCAAGCAAGATCATTCTGTTGGTGGGATAAATTGGGAGCCTGAAAGGACATCCAATGAATCCCTAAATTTTGATGTAGGTGAATCTTGGAAACTGGATGTACTAGGATCCATACTTGTTGATAAGGCTCTTAGCCTCATGGGTCAATCTTTGATGCATCCCTCCTTGCAATATTCTTGTAATGTACATTAGGAATGCATCATGTGCTCTTCTGAAATGAGATTTCTCAAATAGCTACAACTGGGGGTAGCAATCATATGACTTGAACTCGTTCACTCCATTGCCTACCACACCTCGGCAGATCAATCCTGAATATCCATAGGTCCTTGCTAGTAGATAGATAACATAAGAACTCATATAGAAAGATTTAGTCCTCTCCAAATTCATTAGTTGCTCATGAATGTTGTCACTGATCATCCTTGACCAATTGAACATCCTGACGCCTGAGGTGATCTCGTCAATGAAAAAGTACATCCACGTCTCGAATGGTGCACCTTGATGGCTGCCCATTATCCTATTCAATAGTAAAATGATATCCCCATAGTCTTCCTTGAAGGGATATAGTCTTCCTTGAAGTCTGTCTGGAGTAATTTCTTTGGCATGTTCTTTATAGAAGGCCTTGGCTTCTCCAACCATGTCTTGTTAATGTTGGTTGCACGCTGATCCATCCGGTCCTCAAAAAGTTTCCTTGCATCTTCCTTAGTCGTATATGAAGTCCGGTTGTAGCTAGGAATGTCAAATGCTTCCTGGATAGCCAACTCTCTGAGATGTGCCAAAATTCTTCCATCAGGCGCAATGATTTGTCTCTCTTGCAGGTTGTAATGTCTGGCACACTCCACTATCAGCTCAGCACACTCCATAGACGAAGGAAATCCAACTGCTTGAACAATAGCATTCTGCATCATTCTCCGAGCAATAGCTGTCAGCAGGAGTCCATCTTGTCCATATATCCTCTTCTTGAAGTCATTCAAATCTACATGCCCAAGATTGGTATCCGTGATGTTCTTCCTCTTGGAGTTAATTTTCAATTCTGGTTGTAATCCTTTGCTTGCGAACTTCATTTGAGCCTTTCTCGAAGGTTCTCCACGGGTGGTCATCAACCTACAAGATAAAGAAAATATATTAATTTTAAAACTCTAATTTTGATTTTCTTTGAACCTTCTTCTCGAAAATTTTAACTTTCAGCCTATTAAAGGTCAGATTTTGCAAAAAATAAAGCTGAAAATGAAAGCACTTAGTAAATTTTGCAAGAATAAATGAATAAAGACAAAAGTAGAATAAAGAATTCCATTAAACTTTGATTCTAAATTCTGGAATTATACTCTTGGATGGTAATTCTACTTTAAGCTTTGAGAATTTTGTCTTTGTCGCTGAAAAAGCAAGCTAGTCCTTTGAAAATTTCTTTCTCCAATTCAGAATTTCACTCCTTTCTTTGTTCTTCACCTTGAAAAATCACTTAATCTCCAATATTCTCCCCTCAAAAATTCTATCTCTTGAAATCTTGAGAGAGCTTAATTTTCCTCTCAATTGAACTTGGGAAGAATGAGTTGAAAATGACTTGCTGAAACTCCTTATAAGGTTGAAAAGTTCGATTTATTTTAGCAATTTCATGTTTTCTCTTGAGTTCATCGAACTTGGACTTGTTTTCTCTCGTTCGCCAAGGCAAGTTTCTAATTTCCTCAAATCTTCAGGATTTTCCTTTTGAATTCGAAATCTTCTTCTTATGGCGATATTTTATTTTATTCATGGATTTTCTCTGTTCTAGCTAATTTTGTTTAGCTCCATGGCAAATTTCATCTCTTCTTTTTGTCAAGTTCGGACTTCCAAGTCATCTTGCCATTGAACTTTATTTCTCTTATGCCATGGCGGACTTTAACTTGTGCTAGACATATCTCCCCATGTCAAAATTGGACTTTACTTATCTTTGGACAATCATTTCTTGGAGGAAGTTTAACTTTGTCTAGTGGTTGCCATTTTTTTTCTTATGTCAAAGTCGGATTTTGTGAGGTGTTGGACAAGCTTTCTTGGGCAAAGTCGGACTTTCTCTTGCTTGTGCCATTCCATCTTCAAGTGGGGCGGACATCACAGATGTCTTGACATTTTGCTCTCCATGCTTGGGTGGACTTCTTGAGGCTCAAGACATTTCTTGGCAGACTTCATGATTGTCTTTCTATGTTCTTTCCAAGGTGGGGTGGACTTCAAAGCCTTTTTGCCAAGCTTCCATGGTGGACTTCCTTGATGTCCTGACAAGTGCATGGGCGGACTTTATTGGTGTTTGGCCATTTTCCTTGGATGCATTTCTTCAGACTTATGCCACTTTCTACCTTTGGTCGCCATGAATTTCATGCCATGTGATTTTTACTCTTGATTTTTTTCATGATTTTTTCTTGATTTTCTCGATTTTTTGCTTGCTTTTTACTTGTTTTTCTTGATTTTTGCTTACTTTTTACTCCTGGAGGCCTCATTCTTCGATTCTAAAGATGGGAATGTTGACTCCATGACCTAGGGAACCTTGGCACTTTCTAAAAATAGAAATTACTAAAAATAGAAGAAGCAAAAAGCAAACTTTCTAAAAATAGTAAATCCTGGATTGGTCCAAAATTGCCAAAAGTAGAAAAAGCAAAAAAGCAAAAAAAACAAAAATCCCTAAAAAATAGGAAGTGTCAGAATCGAGTGAAATCAATTGCATTCTTCGTCGACCGGGTCTTCTGAGCACTTTGGTGATGTCTAAGCACAGTTTAGGGCTTGAATTCTCTACTTGACTCAAGTGAGAACTAAAAACTCTAACTTGAAACTCTCAGAGCAAAAGAACTTATGAAATTGCAACCCAAAGCTAAACCCTAAAAGCGAACCACTGAGGGTCCCCATTTGCAATGGGGTGATGTGTGAAATAGGTCACAACAAGTTGGTAGGTTGTGAACCTTGGAGTAGAGGCACATGAGGTGTGTCCAACTTGGGGGTACAGGGTGCACCCCAAATTGTCCTAGCTAGGGTTGTTGCTTGGGAAGCAAGTGTGTTAGTTTTGAATAAGAATTGGTTCCTCCCAAAGCATTCATGAACTTAAAAGACTAAACCATGAATTCCTTTCCAAAGTGAGGAAAATAAAACTATATTTGGAACAAAATGGATGTGTTTTTCCCTTTTTTAGAAGATTGTGGAGTGGTTTGACTCTTTTTCCCAATTGATAAAACATTAGTCTTCTTAGGTGATTCAAAAGTTCCATATTTAGAAGATTTTGGAGTGGTTTGACTCTTTTTCCCAATTGATAAAGCATCAGTCTTCTTATAAGCCTAGAGACTCTAATGACCTCCTATGCCAAAAGTATATGCCATGGTCTCTAAACAAAGCCAAAATTATACCCAATCCAAAACTTGATTGTGTACATCGAACTCCATCATCAATTATAAATCATTTGTAAGTCAAAATAAATTTGTGGTGGTTGTTTCCGACTGAGTCACAGATTGCTATGTTAGAGTCCAAAATTTCAAATGTTCGAATTTTTGTAGCTTGTTCATCATTTTAATTTGAATTATTAATTAATAATTGATATTTTACAAAAATAATAATAAAGAGATGAAAAAAAAACAGCATTAGTAGCAACAAGTAAAAGGAAAGTGCACCTTTTTGAAGTTTTGGTTCTTTTGAAAAGTGCAGCATAGATAGTAAAAGCATGCCTAGGTTGGACATAGAATTTGTGAAGTTTTGATACTTTTTAATGTGTAACTGATGCAAGGGAGTGATGCTTTGTGCTTGGGTGCACATTTTATGAACTTTTATCAGTTTCTAAAACTACAACTAAAGAAATAAGGTGTGCCTTATGGTGGTGTGCCTTTTACAAATATTTGACGACTTTTTTTTAATATGATAATTTCAAGATCACATATTGCAGAAGTTGCTATTTACCAAATATTTAATGTTATTGTTATCTTGAATTTATCATTCACTCTATAACATTTATTAAGCATATCTTGCTTGTAAATGTTTATTGAGATGTCTTATTATGTGTGTTGAGGATTAAATTACTTTGGTGAATTTGCAAGATGTGTATTGCAAGTTAGCTCAAAGATATCGATTATGCCTTTGTATTGAGTCCTACATTTAATTTACCACAATGTTCATGTTTGTGTTAATCTATCCATGTGCGCCTAAAATTGTTTATTCTTTATTTTTAACTAAATAGTGCAAGCATTTAGTTTTAGGATTTATTTTCAATCAAAAAAACATAAATTCCTTTGACATGTTGAAAGAGCGTCTCACAAACCCAAAAAACCACACATTTAAATTTTATTCAATTTAAACGTGAAGTCCCAAGAAAAACCATACTTAAAATTGTAAATTGAAAAAACATATTTGTCACAATAGGTTAATTTTTATTTTATAGGGAGCTTCCCCTTCTAATTTGAAGAGTACTTCTATTGCA
>VDFB02000363.1:163171379-163256445 GCA_007258455.2 Sequoia sempervirens | reverse complement strand
TCTCTCATATTGCACTTCCCAGCATTTCAATTTCATCTAACGATCCCCTTGCACCGTATGCTCTCACCTTGCCCTCATTGGGAGCTAGGTGATCAAAAAGTGAAGGGTTACTTTCAGTTGGATTATCTTGGTTATCTAACATTAACGGGTGAAATTGCTTGTGAAAATTGGAAAAAAATTATAAGGGGATATTTCATCCAACCTTGAATCATCCACAAATTCTTTTATTCATCCAAAAATTTGACATTGATTTGCTAAGAAAACATCTAGCCTTCTTAATTCTTCACCAGATTTCTTCATTCCTTGCAATGTTCTAGGAGCACAGCATTCACTTGAAAGTACCACTTGGAACAAAGAGAAACACCATGAAGTTAGGACATAGCACAAACTTTTGGTTGTACAATAATATATCTTTCAATGTGGCGAGCAACCTATATTGGGAAGGGTTGGTAAATGCATTAGTAGTTGCCAATGTGAAGTTTCAAAATCCAATGGCTAAGGATTTGAGTGATGCATTGCAAAAGAAAGAAGTCAAAAATACAGGGCTTGTAGTTGATGATTAGTGGAAAGTATAACAAAGAAAAGGTTGCAGCATTTTATCAAATGGATGGATAGATGAAAGGAACAGGACACTCATTGACTTTTTAGTGGCTTCAAATGGCACATTAGTGTTCATGAAGTCCAAAGATGCCTCGTACGAAATCAAGAATGCCAAGATTTCATGCAATCTATTGGAGGGGTGAACCAAGAGTTTGGACTGGATAATTGTCAAAATTATAATGGACAATGTAACAACATATGTAACTGCAAAGAAACTTTTTTAGGAGAGGCATCCCACTACTTGTATTCCTAGTGTTGAATCATTGCTTGGATTTGATGTTTGTGGACATTGATAAGATTGGATGATCAAAACTGTTATCGAAGACATCAAACAAATTACCTAACTTTACATGCAACCATACTTGCATCCTTAGTTTGATGAGAGAGCACACAAATAGCAAGGAGCTTGGGCGATGGGGGTGCCCAATTTGCCACCAAGTTCCTCACTTTGTAGAGCATTGTAGCCTCAATTCGTTATCTCATGAAGATGTTTGTGAACAATGCCTAAATTTATTCCCCATATTCCAAAAAACCAAAGGAAAGAAGGCCACGAAAACAATTTTTGATGAATTGTTCATCAAAAATGTATAGGAGATACTTAAGTAACAATCACAAAAATAAGTTCTATAGGGAATTATCTATGTGCTTCTTTTTATGTTTTTGTTTTTTGTTTTTTTATTTTCTAATAATTTAAATTTTATTTTTCAATTTTTTAGGTGATAGAGCCTTTGATCAAGGTTTTTGTTTGATGGATGGGGATGGCATGCCAATGGAGAACCTCTACGGGACCATTGATAAGAGTCAAAGGGGCCATTTTAAATTACTATGGCAGTAACAAAATAAAATATAGAATCATCTTGACACATCATTGATCATAGGTGAACAAACCAACTCCACCAACCAATACCTAAAACCAAAATTTTACTTCTCTGATACACTTAAGGTTGATGAGGAAATCATGACAATTTTTATTTCATGCATAGAGAGGAAGGCAGCCCGAAGACATCAAAGGCAAACTTGTAGATGAGTTAGTGGTCTACAAGGGTGCAAAGGGGAGGCTTTTTTCTTCACCTCAGTCCATTTGAGAAAGGGGAAACCAGCAACCAAGTAAAAAATCCATCATTTAATTTTTTGCTTAATACTAGAAACTTGAAAGTTTTAAGTTTTGAACTTTATACTTAAAAATTACATTTTCTTGAAAAAAATTATTTGTAGATTTGTAGTGTTATGCTGCTAGCACACCAAATCTTCAGAGGCTAGCTACCTGTGTTTGTCCAAGCACTGTAATGCTTCTAGATGTCAATGGAATTGGAGCTTATTTGAGAGCATTTACACAAAGAAAAGAAACAAATTGACCTAGGAGCCCTCAATAATCTTGTCTTCATCCAATACAATCTTCGCTTTTGAACTAAAAAGCTTGGGCGACATCAATCCATTTGCTCATAGGACTATCGAAGAAGCAAATATAATGTTCATTGATGATCTCGATGAATTGGAGACAAAAGCAAAAGCGATGAGGCATTGGAGCAAGACATATTTAAGGAATCATTCACTCCTTGTGTGAGGCATTGGAGCAAGACATATTTAAGGAATCATTCACTCCTTGTGTTGATTCCAATTTACCTTCTAATTCAAGGATTGATAGTACTACTAATTTTGAGGGGTAGAAGGGGATGTGGATTGCATTTGGTTGCTTATGACATATGCTAACAATTATTAAATTACTTTGTATAATTTTAAAGTAATACAACCTATGTTCCACCAAGTTTCCGGTACAGGGGGACGGTGGAACGGCGAGACGTGTTTTGGCGGCATTTTTTTAGGGGATTTTTGGGGACGGGGGGACGGCTATATATATATATATTAAAAATATAGGGAAATTTCAGATATTCATATGAGTAATGATAATCATAACAATGAAAATTGATAAAGGTGCAAATGTAATCACCAATCATATTGACATATAGATTTTAGAGTCAAACAAATTAATACTACAACTACTTGAATCGCTTTCATAATTCATGTCAAACAATTAATGTGCATATGATATAAAATTTTAAAAATAAAATGCCCAAAGGCTACAAGTTTGCACTACAAATGTCAAAATGACAAAGTCACAAATGTCCAACCCATAGTAATAGAAAGTATGATGGCTGCCTCTACTTGACATTTGCCAACATTGCATCAAAATCAGACTCAGAGTCTGAGTCACTGCCAATTTTTCTCTTGCTCACTTGCCTCTTAGCTGCAATTTTTTTTTGGAATTTAAAAATTAACTTAAATGGCTTTGAAAGCAAGTTTTATGTTTCATTTTAGGCTTGGGAGTGTGTGGGGTCCACTTAGAAACAATAAAAAATAAGCATTTTTAATTTTAGAGTTTTTCTTTGTAAAAGCTAGCTGGAGAAAAGGGGCGGTGGCTGTCCCAGGCGATTAGAGCCATCTAGTGGACAACAAATTAGTCCCCTTGCGCCCCAGACATCCCACCAATGGGGCGTTTGAAAAAAAAGGAGACTTTGGGGCGGTTGGACTGGCTGGCCGTCCTAAAATCCCGTCCCGAGAGCCTGGTAATTAACGGGGAGGGGCCAAAAGGGGACGTCCTAATTGTTTCCTTGAATACAACATATGCTTGACTTTGAAATTTCAAATTTTGAGTGTTTGAGAGTCATATGACATGTAATCTTTGAATTATAATATATTGAAAATCAAAATAGAATTATGCATTCTTCAAATGCAACAATTTCTTTTGTGTGTAATTATGGTATATTTTCAAGTTTTTTGCTAAATTCAAGTCTAGGACTGCAAAGTCCATGCCAAGTTTGTTGCTTTCAACTATGGTACTGGAAAACCCAAACCCCAAACCTATACCCAACCTTGTACCTGAAGCAGCAACTTGGATTATTTTTATATAGGGAAATATATATACCGTCATCACCTTTTTCCCCCAAAAAATGGTTCTCCAAGCCATTGTCCTCAAAATGTGTCATGTCATATGCTGATGTCCCCATCACAAAAAGTTATGGAACTTCGCAAATAATACAAAATAGATGAACAATAATTAGCATCATTTAATATGCATGCCCCAAAATTGGGACCTTAGATGAACAAAAGGCTACATGGTCAAATAAAAGGCAAAGAATATATTAGAGTTTATAATCAACACTATCGTTAATGATTTTCTTGACATGGAAGAATTATTAAAAGCATGATCTGGTATGGTCCATTTATTGTTTACAGTCTTCTCCATATGTGACACTGAATAGAAAAGAAAAATAGGAGGAAAATTTGCTATTATGATAAAAGTTTCAACCCTGAACAGAGCAACACCGGCCTTTCATCTTAAATTCTGAAAGAAGGTGAAGTTATAAGCTAAACTTGAACTTCTATTCTGCAATCCAAAGCAGTCTGATCTTATCATATTAGGCCAAATCTTGTTTAAATATCCAGCAAAAACTCAACAGAATTCAGCACAGAAGAATAGGAAAAACCTAGTCACACATAATCCTCCTTTTCACTCAGATAGTTCCACTATTCCACTTAGGATGCAATGTCTTATGGATCCCACCATAAGAAGCAACCTCAAAAACCTATATTAATTTATGTAACAAAACCAAACACCTGACTGTGCACATTTACTGCTCATTTCCTTTTCGTCAACCAAACACTATCTCGTAGCCATCATGCATACAAACAGACAACACTAAGTAGACTACAAATTACCACTGATTAAACATCAAACCAATAATTTGAGAAAAATTACAATACCTGACAGATAACACCATTTGGAAGCTTATCTTGGAGTACAGAACTGCAGGTAAACAAACAGAATCAGAACAGTTTAGTTGTCAATGTCACCATCCAAATAGCCAAAAGAACTTAAAAAGAAAGGTCCAATTAGGGGGTATAAAGAAAACGTTGAATCCTTTAACATGTGCAATTTCCTTCTAGATTCACTTCCGACATTTGTTTCATGCCTTGATTATGGATACATATTGTATTACCCTCATGTCTGAAAAGCTATGAGTAAGCTTCATAAGCAACACTGTTATAGCAGCCAATGAAGGGTTTTTTTTTAGGGTAATGTTACCTGAGGAGCTCTCACATATGAAGAATTTTCTAAATTTCATTAATGAACAATAGGTGAAAAAGAATAACAAACATGCACAATTGATTAAAGTTAGACCGCCATCATAGTGTTAGACTCTAACTACACTTGCAATACATTTCATTCAACCCTTTAATATTAAAAAGGGACACCGGACATATATCTTTCACAGGAAATTTGGCTCAAGCTTGTATCCTCTGAATCATTAATTATCCATCAAGAGAAAAGTGAAAATCCATGGCAAAGATATTTACATCAATTATTAATGAGCGAGCTAGAACACTTCTAAAGGACTCCTTCAACTCTAACATGATAGACAGGTAACTGAACATGAAGGAACTGCACTATTTATTGAGGACACAATGAGGAAAAGGTACTGAAAAAGAAACAAGCACAATTTCTCAATGATCAAGAACAAAGGAAGGGAGAAAGTTGGATAATCCAAAATCATGTCAAAGAGCTTAGATATGCCCACAACCTTGAAGTTGGTCAACAAAAGCAATTTCGTAACCTTTGCAAACATTAAACTCACATTTGCTCCAGAGAAAGGGAAGCAAGGGAAACAATTGAGAACACAAGACTAAAATCTTAGTCCCCACTGAAGGGAACTCTTTTCAATTTTTACTGAACCTAATAGTCCATAGAAACAGATTTGTTTCAAAGGAAAAGGTTGGACATAGCCTGTAGACCAAAGCTCAAACGAGAAGAAGGTGAAGTCAACAATATGCTTATAAAGAACTTGCTTGGAATCAAACTCGATCTTTATTAACTCATATTTAGTAGGTCCAAATGTTGCTGTGGAACAAAACATTAAAGGTTACTAAAGGCAGCTATAAAACATTATAACCATCTAAGGAAAACCTCACAGGAAGCTACATATAATAACATGAGCAGCTACAGAACTTGCTACAAGCAACAACAAGCAGTTTAATTTTTCTCCTGATCAAAAATGGACCACAGAAGTCAAATGATTTTTTCGGAAGTTTCAGCTCTTAGTATTACCCGCAAATTGTGGCAGTGTAAAACCATCAGTTCCCCAAAAATAGCAGATTGGTAACCACCACAGTGGTTTCATCCAAATTGTGTGTGTGGGAATTTCAAAGGAAAAATGCGCATGTCTCTTCTTCTTCTAGACTTGGTGACCTTTTCATGTAGGACTCCAAAGCATCTTCATTATGACTTAGAAAATGTGACTTAGATCAAGGAAGATAAAAATCTATGAGTTCACTCTCTTTGCATAACCTTCCTCTCTAATTGACATTTGATTTCTATTTTAAGTAGCATATTCCACGGTTCTTTTTTACAATATTTCAAAATAGTTTACCAATCAGGTTACAATATAAGCTATTGAGGAAAAAATAATGTCTACTAATAACAAGAAAAACTAAACATAACAAAAATAAAAGCAAACCAAGGCCAAAACCACAAAAGGCGCCTGGAGTAGTATCAAACCCAGTTACATAAAACTTACATATGAGATACTATCTAAAATTTACAGCTTATATTTGAGTAGCATTACATAGCGGCAAAAATTATCAAATTCAATTCACAAATATCATTTAACACTTACAAAATCCTTTTGGGTGTATCAACACTTCCAGGAGCAGCAAAAACAGAGAGAAAATTGAGCACAGGACTGATAACATTAACAAGCAGTGGGATTTCCTGAGTATTTGAATAGACATTCCTTTCATAGTCAGCAATGCAACTTGTAGTGTCATGGCTATGAATACGTTCATACTCTTTTAAATCTTTGCCATTTTCACTTTCTTCATCAAGTCTACCTCCATTTCTTTCAATATCAGACTGCCATTATACGTATATAATATCAAATTTGTGGAGCATAGCCACGCCACCATCCAACAAACTAGAAAATTTATTTTTGGGTATCTCCAGTGCAATCTAATCAACAAAACAATAGAAAAAAGGTGAACTTGCTGAAATAGTCCATTAAAAACCTTCTCTTGCCATGAAACACTTAATCATTTATAGCCCTCCATAAGTGTCATAAAACTTCACTGGGTAGGGTAAGCCATAGCCCATTAAGTTCTTTATCAAAACATTTCACAAAGCCAAATAGATTTTCACATCAAGGATTACCATTTCTATTATCCCACCCCTTATTATTATCAAGAAACATTGACCAAGCATTTTTTGCTTACACAACTTAATCTCATTAGAAGTTTGGGGATAGTGAGAGCTTTAGCCACTTATATAACCTCTCAAAACAACTTGGGATATTTTCCTCTTTTCCTTTTTTCCTGATTTAGAGTCACCAGTGGACAGCTCAACTAATTTTCTTTTTCTGAGATCTTCCACTATTTCACTAATTGGATCTTACATTCAGAACCTTCCACGAGGTTTTTTGCCTCTTAGCTCCTTGTAGAGAGACAGTATGGCACTGCTAACTTTATTTGACAGGGTCAATTTTCTGTATTATTTGGGTGCCTTGGGAATCCTGAGGCTTATTTTTATCTTCCATATTAATTCCCACTTTGTTAGACAATTCCAGGGGACCACTCCCAACATTATTATTCTCCCTGTTAGTGTTCCTTTTCACATTCGTCATTGTTCATATTGGGGTAATCAGCAAGGATAATAGTATATTCTACAGAAGAGGAATCATAACTTTTACATGGGCTTTCCTTTATTTCCACAATTTCCTTTATATCATTTCTTTCCTCACTTGTCTCATGGACATTTTAAGCATTTTCTTCAAACAAAGAGACACAATGGTCATCTATAGCGACATTAGTCTTTTTGGCAATGTTCCCTTTGATGGCCATCACATACACAGAAAAAATGGCATTTAATCTTCCTAACTGGCAGACTTCACACTAGATAACCTTGTTCTAAACTAAAAACATAGAATCTTGAGGATGGGGCTTTCGGAATTCATATCTAGCAGGGCTTCTAGCATTCATATGAGGGAGTAAACAATACTAACAACACCACTGGAGGCTATACCCCGCCAATATACAAAATCAAACAATTCAAAATTTTAAATATTTGCCAAACTTACCCCATTAATGCCAACCAAAAAAATATCTCAACGAATAAACAACACAAAAAAGCAAAAACAAAACAATTTAACACTTAAGGCACTAAGAAGAGCTAGAACATGACGAAGCACAAAGCAGTGAAGAGGACTAATTGAATTCAATCACAGAAGTGCAGCTCCAAGAGCAACAATGGAGCATAATTGTTCATCTTCCTCACCAAGCTACTCAGTAAAACCTTCACTCTCTCCCTTCTCCTACACGATGTATTCTTTCTTGGCTCTTAATTTCTACATGCATTTTATTAATGAGATTGTGAATCATTTTAGTATTAAAGCAGACTATGAATCCTTGGGATTTTGGAATTTCACCACCATTTGATGGTACAGGGTTATTAATTATACTTAACTAGAGAATTCCTTTGTTTGCAAACAAAAGAAGGAAGAATAGTTATCATTTATATGGTCATTTGATTGGCACTCCATGTGTTTCCACAAATCTAGTTATGTTTAAGAGGATAACTCCACTTCAAACAAAGTAGGAAGGAATTTTAACAGGTTATCTTTTCATTGCAATGATTCCATTGCAGCATGTAATTCTTACCACTTGTGTATAGCAAGTAGGAAGGAACCATCATAGCATTATTGTGGTACAATTTCTAACCCATGGCAGCTAGTGCAGCATGTCTTGAGCATCACAGGGGGTTTTAGCATGGCGAGTTTCAGCTAGCAATGGACGTTGTAATTGCAAGTGACCACAATTGAGATGATCATGGCAAGCACACCAAGGAAACTCTAATCCTTGTTGCAAGGATAAAAGTGTGATAGAGAACCAATACCTTCTATAGAAAAGCATCAGCCTGAAGGATGAACAGGGTGATGTGAATGAGTCTCGCTGTAGTGACTTGGACATAGAAATTTAAAAGACGGAGAAAAAAATTCTTCTATATTTCTAGTACAAATTCCAAAGATAGAAAAATAAATTCTTCTTTTTTCTAGTACAAGCTTTTAAGGTAACAAAAACTCCTCTTTGGCTTCAAACAAACAAAATCTGCCGCACCCCCTCCCCCCTCTCCCTTGCCCCTCAGATTCATCTCTTGGGAACTCTAATTGAGGGCATCATGGTCTATTTGAAGCTAAGGATAATGTGATGGCAAGATCCAAAGTTCTCCGATGAAGTTTGGCTTCAATCTGCCTTGAGCATTGTGCTCTATTGTTATTTTGGGGCTTTTGCCTAATTCGGTTTTAAATGACCTTGTTGTTGGGGGGTTCTTGGTTTTTGTTGTATTGTTGAATTTTTGTTGTTGGCTCCTTGTAGTTTCTTTTTGACTACCTTTTGTCTTTTTGTCTTGTCTCTTATGTGCTCTATACAAGGGTGGGGCCCTTTCAAAATTTCTTGTTCTAGTTCATAGCTCTAGTCAAAAGTGTTTACCTTAATCAAAAACAAAAGCTCCTCAAGGAAGGAAGGTGTTATCTAAAACGGACCATAGATTCAAAGGAATCATTTTTAGAAGTTTCAACTCTTAATATTACCTAAAAATCATAGCAATTGATAAGTAGGAGGCACTTTCCACAGCATGTCAAATTGTGATATTGCTATCAGGATTCAACCATGTAGTTTTACGAGTCAAACTCATTGACCCATGTTTCATGAGTAGTGGTTCACAAGAACCCATCTCTCATGATAATGAATGGTCCACTTAGCACTCATTGCATCTACATGATGCTCACAGAGTTGAATCAATGGGCCTTCCTGGGAGGTCACCCATCCCAATACTACTCCAGCTCAAGCTAAGTGGGATTAACCTTGGAGAAAACTCTGTGGTAAAGCGCGCTTGAGCTGGAGTAGTACTGGGATGGGTGACCTCCCAGGAAGGCCCAGTGATTCACTACTGTGTAGAAACCCCTGTTTCCCCGTTTTCTCTGTATCTGATGTTTTTGTTTGTTTTTTTTGAATATTTTGGTTTTTTGACGTTTTTGCATAGAATATGAAGAAATGCGATTTTGCAAGAATGAAGAAATAAATTCTCTAAAAATTATCTAACTCCGAAAACTATAGAATCAATAGCAAATACTGATGCCAGGCTATTATTTATTCTTCTGCAATGATTACAATAAAGACCCAGATACATGCAAATAGAAAAGCAATGATTTTTGTGAAAACCTGGAAATTGCAGCTTGCTGATAAATGGCTTGAGATGGTACGGCTGCAAGAAATTCTTCTCTTTCCCTCCTTCTGATGATCCCGAAAGATGCCAGGAGAATAGACGCCTTGACTAGAGAAGATAGACTGAAGGACAAAGGGCGATTTACTTGCTCTGGGAAGTACGCCTCTTTCTTGAAGAAGTACGGCCTGGTACAGCAGTACGGCCTTTTG
Source organism: Sequoia sempervirens (assembly GCA_007258455.2). Classification (NCBI taxonomy): domain Eukaryota; kingdom Viridiplantae; phylum Streptophyta; class Pinopsida; order Cupressales; family Cupressaceae; genus Sequoia; species Sequoia sempervirens. The sequence goes on along the minus strand of VDFB02000363.1, from coordinate 163,246,368 downwards.
AAACAGCAGCAATAAATATATTAAGAACGGCCTTCTTGATTTCAATGCCCAGTCTCTGAAATAAGGTGCGCCTTGATGAATAGATGTCTTCTGATTGTAACCCTCAGCAAAACCTCTGAATAAAGAATGATCTGTGAAGTTCAATGATTTCCTCTGGATGAAGAAACCTCTGTGCTAGCAATAAATCAGGTGTTATTTCACGCCCTCTGAACTGCTTCCAATGGAAGTGGCTCGTTCCCCAAGGAATTCGAGACTGAAACCCTAAAGCTTCTTGCTCAGACAAAACTTGACCAATTTCCAAAATCAATAATCTCATAATGGCTCAAAAACCAATGCAAATGCACTATATTCCTCAAAAGTGCGATTTCCTCAAAAATAGGGAATATTAAAATAATTCGAACTTTTGCATTTAATTCTTCAATAGTCTCAGCTCAAATATTTTATAATAATTTTAATTGTCAATTTGGCCCCTTCTGATGATGGCGACCCCCTTAATCAAAATCACTTAAGTTATAATATAATATTATAACTTTATATTATAATCTTCAATTAATTAATATTTAATTAATACAATTAAATATTAATATCTCTCTCGTTATTCATCCGATGACTGATCCATCTGAAGCTGACGAACACTGAAGTGATTCTGAACACTGCCAAATCCATACTGCTAAAAATAGCAGGGGTCCCACGCTGACTGCCAGGAACTGCTAAAAATAGCAACTTCTGCAAGAAGTCTCCGAATGAGCCCGAACGAAAGCCAACTGATCAAGAAATGCTAACTGAAGCTGAGCCAAGCTCCAATGTGACCCTCTATCCAGTCTATCAGCCTACGAGGGTCGTATGATAGGCTAATCCTGTGCTCCGAGAGATGTCACTGAGAAGGGGACATGACATACTGTGAGCATCATGTAGATGCAATGAGTGCTAAGTGGACCATTCATTATCATGGGAGATGGGTTCTTGTCAAAAACTACTCATGAAACGTGGGTCAATGAGTTTGACTCATAAAACTACACGATTGAATCCTAATAGCAATATCACAATCATAGCAATGTGAAACCATCAGTTCCCCAAGAGGGGCATTTTTGTAATCATCGTAGTGATTTCATCCAAATCATTTGTGCATGAATCTCAAACAAACAAACAAATGTCTCTTTATCTTCCGGATATGGTGACCTTCAAGTGCATGGTAAGGACTCTCCAACATCTCGATAAAGATTTCCACACGGTGAATTAGATCATGGGAGATAAAAATCTATGTACTCAACTTTTTGTATAACCTTCCTCTCTAATAGTCATTTAATTTTTATTTTAAGTAGCACAGTTCATAATTTGTTGGTTCTTGGTTTCTAAAAGCATTTTATTGATTAGATTATGGGTCATTTGGTATCAAAGTATATTACAAATCCTTGGGATTTTTGAAATTTAACCACCAATTGATGGTACCAAGTTGTTAATTATACTTGGCTAGAGCATTTCTTGATTAGAAAAAAGAAGAGGGAATTGACATTTGTATGGGCATTTGATTCGTATGACAAGTATTTTCGTGAATCCAGTCATGTTCAAGAGGATAATTCTATGTCAAAGTAAGTAGGGAGGTATTTTCAAGGGCATGTATAATAGTTCAGCAACGTTGTAGTGTGTTATCTTTCCATGGCAAAGCTTTCCTTGTAATGTGTAATTTGTATAAACTGTCTATAGCAAGTAGGGAGGAGCCATCAAAACATTGTTGTTGTATGGTTTCTAACCCATAGCTACCATTCTGGCATGTGTTGAGCATCATCATGTAATCATGGATCAAGAGCCCAATGAAGGGCAACTAAACCTAGCAGTCACACACATCATCACTTATAGCCACTACACGAATTAGACATGACAAGAACTTGTACCCAACTCGAATACACATTATGGAAGCAATAACAATCACCACTACCTCTATTAATCGATATAGATTACACACTTGCCTCATAAGAACATAGTCGGCTACTAGGGACTTTATAATCTTCTTCTTGACCACAAATAAAAATATCGTGCTAATGAAGCAATGGAGGAGAATACCTTTGTCCTATTGTGACCATTTCACACATCGCCCCATTGCAAATGGGGACCCCCTGTTTTCGCTTTTTGCCTCGGTGTTGCAATTGCTTATCACTTGTCTTTTTACAATGAGGTCATCATTTTGAGGGTTCCAAGTCAGTCTTTTTGCAAGTCATCTGAGCCAGGTCAAGAATCCATGCTTGAATCAGCGCATAGACATCATGGAAGCGCTCAGAAGGCCCAGGAAATGAAGATCGCCTGTGAATTCGGCCAATTCTGAGACTTCCTACTTTTTAGGAAATCTTGCTTTTTCGCTTTTTCATTTTTGGCATTTTTGGGCCAAACAAGGTTCCCTATTTTTAGGGTTTGCTTTTTCTATTTTTAGAAAGTTCCTATTTTTGGAAAGTTTCTATATTTGGAAAGGTCTCAAATTCCAAAAATGCACTCAGAAGTTCAAAAAAATCGAAAAATCACTCAGAAAATCAAAGAGAAAATTGAAAAATCATTGAAAAATCTGGAAAAGCAAGTAAAAAGCATGAAAAATCTGGAAAAGCATGTGAAAAATCAGACCAAAAAGTATCAGATTCTGGAAAAATCAGTTCGAAATCAGTCAGATCTGAGGTCAAAATCACAGAAAATTAACTCAAAAAAGAGCAAAATTCATGAGAAATCTGGTTAAGTCTGAAGAATTCGCCATAAGGAGGATGGTCCTTGAAAAGTGGGACGGAAAGAAGGAAGGAATGTCAGACACTAAGGAAAGTCCGCCATACACTTGAAGAGGTTGGCAAGATGTCAAGGAAGTCCGCCATGCTTGTCCAAGGTGCTGAGGAAGTCCGCCTAGGCATGTGGAAGATTAAAAATTTGAAATTTTCACTAAGTATTGGTGCCTAGTCAAGAGAAATTCGAAAATTTGCCTAAGTATAGAGGCCAAAGGATGAAAAATTAAGATTTTTGGCTAAGTGTTATGGCATTTTCAAGAGGCAAAGTGCTACGTTTGAAAGGAAAGTGCTAAAGGAAGTGTGCCATGGTATGAGAAAAGTGGAAAAGACTTGAGGAAATCCGCCTGGGATATGGCAAGAAATAAAATGAAATGTGCCTAGCATGAAAATGGAAGAGAAATTAAATTGCCTAAGTATGGGTGTCTGGAGAAAATGTCAAGAAATTGACAACTTTGGCCAGAGAAAAATGCACAAGGCAAAGAGGTATGAAAGTTCGCCCTTGGCTAAGGGAGATGGAAATTTCTCAAGCGTCAAGGAAATTTGCCCGAAAAGGATATCCAGACAAGGATTTTGCCTAGATAAATTTGTCCGAGCAAGGAAAAAATTGACTTTGGCAGAAGAAAATGTGCCCGGTACAATTAAAAGTTTGCCATGGCAGGGAAAAATAAGGATCTGGCATAACATTTGTCAGCGAAATCGCTAAAATTTTGACTTGGCTAGACGAAAATGGGAATAAAATTGGAAAATAAACTTTTAGCCAGAAAAAATGGAGAGGAAATCAAAATAGCCATGGGTCCAACACGAACGGGATGGAAATAAATCAAAATATTTTAATATTTTAATAATTTATTTCCAAATACTTAAAATGCCTTGGACAAAATAATGGATGGAAAGGCAAGCTTCAAGTCCGCCCAAGGTGAAGATGTCCAACATGAAGCAAAGTCTGCCCAAGGATGGATGTCCAGGACAAGTGCAAAGTCCACCTGGAGAAGTGTCCAAGACAGTCCAAAATCCACCCTCAAGCATGATGGAAAACTTCTAAGGCATAAAGTGCCTAGAGGGGAGATGAAAATGTCAAGGACACCATGAAGTTCGCCCACACATGGTGAAATATTCTGAGCCAAATTTTTTCGTTTTTCAAATTACAAATTACAACCCAATGCACCCGTTAAGGTTAGCAGCTAAACCAAAACGTTGCTTAAGCAACTCTAACCAAAATGTACACCAGGATCCCGATGTGGGCAAGGTGTGAGCATTGGTCAAAGGATCTTAATCAAAATGCTTATGCAAGAACTCTAACCAAGAATGGCGCCGATGATGGCGAGCATATGGTCAGAGGGTCTTCTATGCTAAGTACTGAAAGGGAACTCGACACCAAGTATGTGCTACCCAATCCAGTATGGAGTTGAGGTGACCATATGGCAGAGTATTACAAATTACAATGCTTGAAAGAAAGAACTGAAATGCTGAAAGTACTCAACACCCAGAATGTGCTTTCTAACCCAGAGTGGGAAAGTAGCTACCATAGGGCGGAGGTAAATTAAATACAATAGCAAATGCTGAAAGTAAAGATGAGTATTACAATTTGATAAGCAAGATTATAACTGTTGTCAGTACTACTGCCAGCTTACAAAATGTTAGACAATGCCTTGCTATCAATACAATCGAGAGTAATAGAGCTGCAACAATATTAATAGAATTCCTTTCAATGAATAAGGAAGATTAACTCAGAAACTGCAATATTAAGGCCAACCTGATAATCTGATTTTTGACAGTCCAGATCTTCATATGCACGAACAGCAGCCCTGCAACTCACCAATTTGCTCACAACACTCTCAAAACTCACTCAAATCCCACAGAGTAAGATGCAGAATAACCCTAGAATGATGGCGACCCAAAAGGCACACGGAAACCCCAGCAAAAGAACTTATATTATTTATGCACGAAAACCAATGCAAGTACAGATGGTACGGCCCAGCAAGAGGGGCGATTTTGCTTTTAAAATTAAAGGCTGATCTAAAAAATCTGAAACTCTAGGAAATAATTCGCCCTTCACAGACAAATGGAACTAGACAATACCCAGAAGAATATTTTTTGTATTTTCTGACATATGAGTGAAAAGACAATCTGCTGTAGTAAATAATGCAATTCTAGAAATGCTCTACTATGCAAAATCGGAAACTAAATAGCCACAATGCTGATTACAATGCACAAATCCCAATGAAACTCACAAAACTATACTAATTCACCACTAGTTGTTGTGTTGCAAGCAAGAAGCAATGCCCGAGCTAGGAGGCCTTCATTCCTCGAAGCAATCCAATACCATTTCGGCAAAGTAACAATACTGTAGACAAAAGATAATCTCAATGATGACCAAGGGCTTCCTTTTATAATTTTCGGTTGACTCTTCTCGAAACCCTTAACTTCTCTTTTGAGTCAAACCCTAATTCTTCCACAAGTGGCGTCCCACTTTTCCAAGCAAACTTTGTCTTTTAATATCATTTTAATTCTTCCTTGAAAATGGCGTCCACTTAAGCTTGGGTTAAACTTCATAATAAAAGATATAATTAATTTTCTTTAATGAAGCGCCACCCTTAAAGAACATCTTTTAAAAAGACTTTAAGTGAAGAAGCTAGGCCAAGGGGGTCAACGTTAAAATATAACATTAAAACGTGACTTTAATTAAATAACTCAACTTATCTCACCAAATGTGCCCCGAAGCCCTAAATGAGCAAGCCAACTGATCAAACTGAAGCAGGAAGTCAACCATGCCGAATCCAACTGGAAAACTGCCAGAAATAGAATTTACTAAAAATAGTAAATTCCTGAAGATGCTCAGAATTCCAAGAAGAACATATCACTGCGAAGCTTTCTGAAAACCCAGAAAGAATCCGCCATTGAAACAACCAACTCCGAGCAAGAACATCCTTCAAAATAGGAAACCCTAATTTTACCTTCCGACTAGCCTACGGGTCTCCGGAATAGGCCAACGGTCACTGAAAAGATCAGGCTTGAGAAGGGGACATTACACATGGCATGAAGTTGCTTAAGTCAACTAGAAAAAAATGAGACATGTCCAAGGAAGGGTCAGGTCCACCAAGACTTGTCCAAAGAGGTCTAAAGTTCGCCAAGCATAAAGAAAAGATGGTGAAACCACTAGCAAATCCGACTTTGCTCAACTGAGAAATGGCACAAGCATGATAAAGTCCGACTTTGCCTAAGGAAAGGATGTCCAAAGCAGCTCAAAGTCAGATTTACCTCAAGAGGGAGTTCTCCAAGCTCAAGGTAAGTTCGCCTAGGAAGGAAATAACCATGGCAAGACCAAAGTAAAGTCTGCTCAAGGTAAAAAATTCAGAATTCACTAAGTGTTGGACGGAAAACAGGAAGGATGAAGAGGAAAATAAAGAAGAAATGAATAAAATCCTTAGCACAAGCCAGATTCAGAATTGAAGGCAAATCCACAGGCAAAGTTCGTTCGAGCATGGAGATGGCCAAAACCTTGGCTAAATGTTGAATGGTCCAGATGAAGATGTTACAAAATGAACCTGAATAGCCAAAATTTGGCTAAGTCTGGGAAATACTTCACAGAGGAAATTCCAATTTCCTCCATTGTGGCAAAAGCACAGAGGCATTCTTCTCCAAATTCAAGACACTTGAACGGATATCCAGACATCTTGGAAGGATTTCATCTACAATCCCAGACCTGTTGAAGCAATCAAGGCAACTTCTTGAGGGATTTCATCTCCTGAAGAATTAAAAACAAACTTCCAATCAGAATCAGCTGGTGACAAGAAGAGTGTTCCAAACAGATCTCCATACTTAGACAATTTCTCAGCATAAATTGGAGAATTCAAAGGGGAAATCCAAAGGAATAACATCAACCCAGTTCAAACAGGAGGAAGTTCAAAGCAACCAACTTCAAGTCCAGGCACCGGCTCCAGGGGGAGACTTCCAGACTTCAAAGATTCCAATACAGGCAAGAAAAAGAAATCAAAGTCTCGAAAGGAATCCAAGATCAAAGCTAGGAAGGAACAAGCACAACGGACAGAGTCATCGGCAGGGAAAATATTCTAAGGCAAGCACGTGGAAGAAAAACGAAGCAACCAAGGAAGACATCCAGACGCTGAGGTGGCGCTCGTCATCTTCCAACCAATCAAATTGTTCCAAATCAACATGCAACAACATTCTATTTTATTGTTGATTTATATTTAGCAAAAGGGACAAGTGTCCTCAAATGAAATTTTCTCATTGGTCGAAAGTGACAAACCCTAATTAGGGTTTTATTTTGTAATCTCGGCCGTTGATTTGAAATCAATCTTGGCCATTGAATTGTAATTGGGGAGCCTATAAATTGAGCTCGCCCCCTCATTTGTAATGTGTGGAGACAGATATGAGATTGTTGCATTGAGACTATTTTGAATAATAAAAGCTCTTGTGCATGATTTGCCTTGAATAACTTTTTATTGTCAAATAGTAAGCGAGGTTGCATATCTTCTTCCGCCATAGATTAAAGTTAAAGTTAGATTAGGTAGAATTTGCTTTGAAAGTTGGTTAATTGAATGAGAGATTGATCGTATTGATTCAATGGTGAAGTGTAGCTCATACTTTCTTAGAATGGATGATTTGCATTCGATGCGTAAAGTTAGCCTGAGCTCTTGATTGTGGAAGCTTAACTTCAGCCTCATTCGAGGTTTGAAAACTATTATCACAACCCTTGAAGATTGCACCCATTTTGCGTATGTTGTCCAGCAGGAGGCGAAACAAAGTGTGGTTTATTCCCTTCACCGAGTCTTTATTGTCTCTTGAATTCCTAGGCATAGAATAGATTCCCCTAAACCCTTATCCTTTTTGCCATTTTTTTGAGATCCATATCGAAAGTCCTAAGTGAACAAAGCCTTCAATGATAAATTCCCTAAGTCCTGAACTTGTGAAAAGTTCTTTAACGTAAGTCCCCTTGTTTATTACCAGCATATCACAACGGCCATTGAGCTTATCCACACGTCGAGACCCGACAAAAGAAACCTTGGAATCACCATATGATCTTCTCGCAATCTTAGCATACGCGGTGGTTTTTCAAGAGAGGATAGAGTGTCTTTGGACATTTTATTCTGTGTGTTCGGTGGATGATAAAACGTACACCAACATGTCCTTCATCTACCTCTCATGCAATCTATCTTCATTTTTTATCCCCCCACCTCACATCTTTTGTCTAAGGAGGAAGATATTCTTTAAGTTGTCTCTATAACCCCATTGGTTTATTCATCCTTTTTCTCCCCCTCCATGTATTTAGTTTCATGTTTAATTAAAATTCAGCAATAAAACTCTTGCCAATAAAGATTTAGGGAGTGGGACAAACTTTAGAAGAAAGATATCTAACATTATAACCTATTGCAGGCAGCACCAATAACTCCACAACCCTGTTTTGTTTGTTATATAAATGTGTGTGTGTGTACATATATATAAACATATATATATATATATATACACACTGTAATGAGCCGACCCAATTTTTTTCAAATTTTCAATGAACACACCAGCACAATAAGCACCCGTTAAGGTTAGCTTAAACCAAAACCAACAATTGGAAAGTAACTCTTTGCCAAGAATGCACACTCAATCTCAAGATGAGAATGATGTTGTCATATAGCAAGAGGGTCGTCAATAGCGTCTTGAAGTATTACAATGCTGAAAGTAAACTCAACGCCAAGAATGTGCTCTCCAACCCAAGGTGGGAATGGCGCTACCATATGGCGCAGGTACTATGAAAAGTAATGCAATGCTGGAAAGTAAACTCGACACCAAGCATGTGCACTCCAAACCCAAGACGGCAATGGCGCTATCATCTAATGGAGAATCTATTGATAACAATGCAGTGCTAAAAGAAACTCAATCATCAAGCATGTGCACTCCAAGCCCAAGGTGAGCAAGGCGCTATCATATGATGATGAGGATCTATGCAATACAATGAAAGACTGAGCGGGACCAGTCTCTTCCACAACCGTGGGAATTACAATAGACTGAGCAAAGACTAGTCTCTTCCACTAATGTGGGAAAATATGAAATTGCAAGAATTAAAATAGCTGAATAGTACTACTATAGCAGCCTTACAATATGAGTTTCTCCTGCAAATATCATTGTATTTGAAATATCTCAATGCTGCAATGAAGTATTATATCTCTCCTATCATCAAATGACTCAATCCACACAAAACCCAACCCAAAAGATAAACTTCTACAATCTGATTTTGACAGACCAGCAACTAAAAATGCACAAACCAGCAACTACAAAACTCACTAAAATGCTGATAACTTCCTCAAAACTACTCCAAATGACATGAGACCAAGTGCAATGAACTCCTAGGAAGATGGCGATCAAGTTAGGACCAAGAAATGACTACAACAACTACTCAATGAATTATCTAAACATTTGTCAGGCATGACGAAGTAGAGCGGTCTCAAGAAGAGCGACTTCTACAAAATAAAATCCAAATCTCCATTTTAAAATCTGAAACTCTCCAAAAGGGGGCGCCCAGGGATGACAATGACATATGCAAACTACCCAAAACAATATAAAATTTATTCTATGACTTATGAATAAAAACTACTTTCAGCTATGAGTGGACTAGCAACTCAAAAACTATCAAAACTACAAGAAACTCAGATACAATGTGCTCAATCTGCTCTCAAGAGTCAAGAACAGCCATCATCTTAGCTAGTTGCTATCTTTCAAGCAAGAAACTAAGCCAAAGCTAGGAGGTATGCATTCCTCGAAGCAACTCACTCACCATTCCGGCAGCATAACAATGTAGTAGACAAGAGATGATCAAAATGAAGACCCAACCTCTCCTTATATAGCTTTTGATAAGAACTTTTACAAGCCTCCAGAAGTGCGCCCAAATTAATTGAATTTCAAATCCACTTTTCCACTTGTATTTGTATTTTATTTAATCTTCAATTATCTCCTTCCTTGGGCGTCCAAATATAAGGAGATTAATTCATTTTAATAAAATAAACTCTTCCTCCAAAAAGGCGTCCACTTCCTCAAGCATTAATTTTGACCTTAGAAATATTTAAAATAGCCTCCTGATGAGACGTCCACCCCTCAAGACCCCCTTTTTAAAACAACTTAAAGTCATACTGCTAGGCCAAGGGGTTAATGTGAAAATATAACATTATTTTAATTAAAATAACTTATCTCTCCAAAAATGCATCAAAAGGCCAAGAATCAACAATACCAACTAAACAGCCTAGAGAGGAAAGCCTGCTGAACTAATGCCAACTGAACTGCTGCCAAAAATAGAATTTACTAAAAATAGTAAATTTAGAAAGTCACTCGGATCAAAGTGCATGCAATACCATTGTGAAGCTTTATGAAAACCCAGAAGGAATCCAGAATCCAAACAACTAAACTCCGACATGCAAACCCCAGAATCTTCAGAAGAAACCATCAAGTAGTCGGAAACCCTAATTCTCCCTCTGACTAGCCTACAGCACACCGAGGTTAGGCTATCAATCACTGGAAAGCGCAATGCTAAAAATGGGGACATTACAGTCCACCCTTTCTGAAATTGCTTGTCCTCAAGCAATGCCACCAAAACTCCAGAGAAATTAGAACTGATCAATACCAAAACAAGTATGATCCCAGGGTCCCATGTCTGTCTCAGGAAGGACCCACCATGCCGATGCTACACTACTCTGATCACATCAATGAAAACATCATGCCAATGCTGCACTAACCTCCCTTGTAACTCCAAAATGTTACCATCCATGATACTCAAACTGAAAAATCTTAAAGGACCGAGATCAATATCATGCAATGTCTCATGCCCAAGATGCTCAGAGTCAATAATAATAACCATACCACTGTCTATCCCAATCCTATGCAAGAAGAAAGATAGGCTACTCAACTCCAAATCAAACTCCTTAGCATACCTCCATATGGCAACAAACGGAGGAAAGCGAACCTTTGCAAGGGCTCAACAAACTCATACTCATATCTCCTCATGGAGCTACTATGCCTCATCTAAATTATACTGATACTACTATGAGGACTACAAAAAACTCTCATAATCCTGAGCCTAAGAGTCTCAGAATAGTGAATCAAAGCATGGGGTAGCATGCTGCCCTAAACCAACAATGAAAGTAAACTATCAAAGTTTACCTCGCAAACCTCCAAAGTGGCTGGAAAACACACTAGAGCAACCTCCAACTGAAAAGTACCACCTCTTTGACAAGAAGTGATGAACCAATTCTCTTGAATGAGAGTAACTCCCCTTGTAAGGTGGCTGGTCTGCCTCCAACTAGCAAACTCGTGTCTCAAAATCTGCCCTTGTCTTAGCTGAGAATCACTCCCAAGAGCAACCATCCATTCATCTCTCCAACTGTAATGTCCCCTTCTCAGCAGTGATCGTTTCTGTTGACCGTTGGCCTATTCCGGAGACCCGTAGGCTGTGCGGATGGTGAAATTAGGGTTTCCTAGTTTTGGGGAGGTTGTTGCTTGGAGTTTGGGTTTTTGACTGCGGATTCTTTCTGGGTTTTCAGAGAGCTTCGCAGTGGTGTGTTCAGTTTGGCATTCCGGGCAACTTCGCGAATTTACTATTTTTAGTAAATTCTATTTTTGGCAGTGGACAGTTTGGGTTCAGTTCAGTTGGTCTTCTTCTGCAGTTGTTTCAGCTGGCACTTCAGTTCGTGGCCTTGGGCGCATTTTTGGTGGAGAGATAAGTATTTTTATTATAATATTATTATTTTAATATTATACCCCCTTGCTTAGCAATACAACTTTAAGTTGTTTTTAAAAAGGGGACTTTTGAGGGTCAAGGCGTCATAAGGAGATAAATTATATTTTAATGTCAAATTTTGAGATTATTAAGTGGGACGCCCTTTTGTGAGATGAAGTTTATTTTAAAAGTGAAATATTTTATGGAGGAAAAAGGACGCCATCTTTGGTGGGAAAAGAGGAATTTGAAAATTAGGGTTTTGGGGCGCCCTCTGGAAGTTTCTAGATGTTTCTCTCACTTCTATTTAAGCAGGCCTCAGCTCTTCATTTGGCATCTTCTGTCTACTACACCGTTATGCTGCTGGATTGACTTCAGGCACTCGCTTCGAGGAAAGCACACCTCCTAGCATTGGCTCATCTTCTTGCTTGAAAGATAGCAACTAGTTGAGAGGTTAGCTTGTAATTGGTAGTTTGCATTGTCTTTGAGTTCTATTGCATTTTGGTAGAGTATTTCAATCATGTTGTCATGTTTTCTAGTTGCTGTTATCATATAGCTGTAGACTCTTTTTATTCATAATCCAAAAACAAAAAAAGATTTCTTTGTGGGTATTGCATTTTCTCATTAGTCTTGGTAGGGCGCCACCTTTTGTGAAGTTTCATGAATTTTAATAAAGTCTGGAATTTTTAAGAGAAAATCGCCCTCCTCAAGGGGCCGTACCATTGTACCTTCATTGGGTTTTGAGCAGAAATTAAATATCAAGGTTTTGGGGTTGCTTTGTGTCTTGAACTTGGGCGCCTTCATCTTAGGTGTCTTTTGCATCCATTTACTTGCAGTTTGAATGAGTGGTGTGAGGTTTGTGAGCATAATTTGGTGTTACAGTGTTGCTGATAACAGAAAAAACAGTCCTTACTCTGTCATAGCAGCAAGCTTAAAATAATTATTCAAGTTGAGTGCAAGGAAAGCCATTGAGAAGACTTGGAATTATCATTCTATATTGTTGTAATGTTGAAGACTCTCTTATAATGTGCTTAATTGATGAATTTCTGATATTGTAAGTTGTACAGTAGTACTGTCAGCATCATTTAACATTTCCGCAATTTCTCTATGTTTGTACTGCCCACTGAACAAGTGGAAGGGGCTGGCTTGCCGCCTATTTCTGTTTTGCATTGTAATTTCCTAAAGACTCCGCCATATGGTCGCCTCTTATCCATCACGGATTGAGTAGCACATACTTGGTGTTGAGCTATTTTCAGTATTGCATTAGTTAGGGATCCTCTGACCTAATGCTCGTCGTTCACCGGCGCATCTCGTGGTTAGAGTTCTTATTCATCAATTTCCTTTGAGATCCTCTGACCAATGCTCACACCTTGCCCACATCGGGATCCTGGTGTACATTCTGGTTAGAGTTACTTTCCGCATCGTTTTGGTTTATGCTAACCTTAACGGGTGCGTGTTGCATTGTAATCATTTGTGAAAAATCAAAAAAAAATTGGTCCGGTTCATTACACCAACCCATACTTAAAATTTCTCTCCAGTCCATTTGTTGATGAACAAATGGGACCATCAAGTGGCTGGTAAAGAAGGGAACAACACCAAAAAATCTAATAATTTGATCCTTATCTCTCCAAAAGTCCTCCTTTCCATATGTAAGAAGCTTCATCAAGGCAAGTTGAGGATCCCAAGTATGGATACCCAACTGAAAATGATTTCCAACACACTGAAAAGAAAACTCAATACATCCCCAAGTGCTAGTCAAACCAAGTGCATACTCAAGAAATTGATAGCTTCACTCATGAACCCCTGAAACCAATCCATGAAAGCATTCACATCTGTGGAACATGAAACAAATGTTGTCTTCAATCCCAACTCCAAAAACGGACTAGTATGAGCCCAAACATCACTCCACCCAAGGGATGGATTGTCAAGAGTGCAAACACCAAGTTTTGGTCCACCTTTCTCCCATTCCTCTTGAGTAGTAGGTCTGAAATCTTCACTCTTTGCTGCTATAATGAAGTTACCAGCAGCTACCAAGACTTGTCTCATCAACACCTTGATGTCATAGATGTTGAAATTACCTTGCTTCGACACCTCCCATGTGGAATCTTCATCTTCAAACCCACTTATGCATTCATTACTAATCAACAAACATGGCACATCCTCATAGAATGATATCAAAGCATCCAAACACTGGAAACCATACTCAGTCTCATGCTCTGTTTCATCCTCCATCCCATAGAGAGGATTATCATAACTTTCCTCATCACCCTCTTCAAAGAGAGGATTGTCAAAAACTTGAAAGTTATTCCTTCCATCTTGCTGACCCAAAACTGCACTTGCTACTTCAGTCTTTCTTGTGAGACCTTCCAGGTCAAACTCCTCCCGAAGACTATCAAGCTCACCAATTACTTGCTTGATTTCTTCGGCTCTATGTGCATTCTCTTGCTCCTTGGAAAGTTTGAAATCAGCAAACTGATCTTCTACCTCCATTAATGCCATTTGAGTTTCTTCTAACATAGCCTTTGTTGATTCAGGCTCCTGAGAAAGTTCATCAAACTTCCTCTCTTTATCTTGAGAAGCTCAAATGGTCTTCTTTGCAACTTCAATGGCATGATCACGATCTTCAATCAAGTGCATGTACTCGGACTTCAAAGTCACCAAAGAATCTCTGATAAGTTGCAAATTGGGAAGAGCAACTTCATTCTTCACTTCTCTTCGTCTCTTTTCTAACTAAATCTCCCAAATAAGTCCTTAAATCAAACTATGTGTGTGATCAAATCTCGATAGAGCTCGCACTTCATCTTCAAAGGACACATTGAATTGAGCTTTCCCTTCATGAAAATGTGAAGATGGTGAATTACTGATAGGCTGCAACTGGAAATCAGAACTTGGTTTCTTGTCTTTGCTGTCCTCATTGCTACTCCAACATTCTTGTTCTTCACCACCAACTAGTGGAGAATGCTCAATCTCTTGGAAAGCATTATACTCCACTAAGTCTTCAACCCGTTGCTTGTAATCAGCTTTATGCTTTGATAAATCAGATTACAAGCAATGGGTTGAAGACTTAGTGGATGATAGGAGAGATATCATCCATTGCTTATCATAACAAAATGAAAACTCAAACCAGCAAGATGGAAGGAATATAGTGGTATCTAAAATGAGTGAGTTGCTTATTCCTTCCATCTTGCTATACTTAAAGTTGTCTACCAACAATGGAGGCCTTCTCACCTTGGGCTATCAATCACTGGAAAGCACACACCGAGGATAGGCTATCTTTAAGTTGTCTCTATACCCCCATTGGTTTATTCATCCTTTTTCTCCCCCTCCATGTATTTAGTTTCATGTTTAATTAAAATTCAGCAATAAAGCTCTCGCCAATAAAGATTTAGGGAGTGGGACAAACTTTAGAAGAAAGATATCTAACATTATAACCTATTGCAGGCAGCACCAATAACTCCACAACCCTGTTTTGTTTGTTATATATACGTGTGTGTGTGCATATATATAAACATATATATATATATACACCCACACACATATATGTGTATATATACACAGATGTTTTATATATATATATATATATATATATAGGTATATATGTATGTCTATATGTATGTATATATATATGTATATATGTATATATACATATATATGTATATATAAATATATATACACTATGTCGCAAGGTTTGTTGAATATCATCCATGAAGTTCGAAAACCAGCGAATTTATAAAAAACATAAAAAGTTCATTTTACTTGCCCTAAAATTCATACTAAAAGGCAGGTTATATTTTTTTAATCAAAATGTATTTTAAAAAATGTTTTCAACTTAGATTTTTGAACTAAATTTGTATCACGAGCTCCATTCTGGGCTTCACATTTATTTTGTAAATCTACCCTGCGGGATGCAAATGTTTGTTTCCCTATTGGAAAACATCAAAGGTATGTCTATTTCCCCGTCGAGGTTTATTCTGCGAATCATTCCTACTTTCGGCCAATTTCGCCCAAATATTGGAGGTATCAGAGTACAAATTGGGAAACATAGGAGTAGGTTGGATGAAACACAAAATCCTCTTTCCCATAGCGTTGTTCGTCGACTCTATCTGCTGCATGTGGATTTATTTTATGTTTGTTTTGTTCTTTTTACTTTATTTCTGTTTTAGGTTTTGTTTTGTTTTTTTTTGTGTGTTTTTTTTTAAATTTAACATATTAAAAATTATCAAGTTCAACATTGTATTAATTTTTACTATGTTAAACTTTAATATTTTAATATATTTGATTTTGTTTATTAATTATTGTTTATTAATATATTAAATTGAAATATTTAGTATTTGCAATATTTAAATCAATTTTATCAAGTTCAACATTGTTGTAATTTTAGTATAATAAAATCTAACATTTTAAAATATTTAATTTAGATTATTAATTATTAATATATTAAAATTGAATATATTTAGTAGTTACAATATTTAAATCAATTTTTTTAATGTATTTATATCTTAATATTTTAAAATTTATATAAGGTAAAAAAAAATTTCGAATTTTTCCTCTTTGTTGAATTTCATCCAAATTTTATGGTTGTCAAATATGAACATGAACTCGAACCTTGTGACATAGTATATACCTATATATGTATGTATGTATATGTATATATATTTTACATATATGTGTATATATGTATAGATATATACACATATACATGCATGTCAAAGATAATTGTTATATATATCTTTGATATATGTATATATATATATATATATATATATATATATGTATACATAAATACATGTATATGTATATATGTACATATAAACTGTTTGGAATTAAAAAGGCTTAACAGCCACCTCAAGAAAAGAAATGCCTCTACATATGAGATTGTTGCCAGTTACAAATATGGGAATATAAAATGGTTCCCAATAAACATACGCAAGAAAAGAAGACACAGAATAAAGAAACTACAGCCAGCTTAAAAGACTTGAAACTACCACTTGTCAACAAGTAATACACACACCCTCATAAAAGACTGCCAACTACAAGAAGTTGAAATGCTTCAATGTAAGGTTTGCAGTTGCTATTTTAATTGTTTGACAGCTATGGCCAAGTCAAAGATAGTTATAACAATCAAAGGGAAGGATTCAATGCCAATTTGGAGATCCTAAATTAACTAGTATTATCACTATTGCCCGGCAAGATAATTGTCAGCAAAAAGACTATCGCCCATCCATAGTAGTAACTACAGTCAAAGTTAGCAAGTATTAATAAACCACAACTTCATAAATTCGCTAGTATAGAGGTGTTACAAGATTATAACTCTCATCAATATCACGCCAAACAATTAGAGGGAATCAGAAATGAAACACCCCAAAAGCAACAATAAATTTGTTGTCAAGTTCTATACATGTGTCATACACTGTACCACAAGATACAACTTCCTATTGATAACAAGTACGTTTCTAACTTGATTTAATTGTTACAATAGTTTAGAGAAACAACAGATTCATTTGCCTTACAACTCAACAGCATTGAGCTATTACAAGCAATTTTGCAAAATGATCATCCAAAACATCTACCACATCAGGGCCCTAAAGAGTATAAACAAGAGATTGCCACTATGATCCCCAACAACTAGATAAATTCTATTTGCACTAACAACCAATGATGAAAACCTTAAGCCAAATCAACAAGTTCCTCTAATTTAAGATTGCCAAAACATGAGAACACAAACACAAAATCAGATAAAAATCCAAAATTGGAATAAAAATGTCTTTGGGTGAGTATGATCGTGCATGGACTCAGATGCTCCTGCATCACGTCACAAGGGATTGTGGCATGGAGAGTTTCAGCTAGCAACAAAAATTTAAAATGCAAGTGACCACCATTGAAATAATCATGTCAAGAACACCAAGGAAACTCTAATCCTCACTGCAAGGTTCAAAGTGTGATAAAGAACCATTACCTTCTACCACGAAGCATTATCTTGGAGGACAAAGATTGAAAGAATTATGTCAAGTACACCAAGGAAACTCTAATCATCATTGCAAGGTTCGAAGTGTGATAGAGAACCACTACCTCCTATCACAAAGCATTACCTTGGAGGACAATGAAGGCGATGTGATGGAGTCTTGTTCTAGTCACTTGGACATATAAGTTTCAAACATGGAAAAAGAAAATTATTCTGTATTTCAAATATCTGCTTTTGTGGGACCAAAAGCTCCTCTAAGAAGGGATGTGTGATAAAAAATGGATAATAAAATTCAAAGGAATTATTTTAATAAGATTCAATTCTCAATATTACCCAAAAAAGTGAAACTACACTTCCCCAGAGGATTTGGTAATTATCACAGCAGTTTTTGCTTGAATCGTCTATGTAAGCTTTTCAAACAATTAGATACCTGTGTCTTAATCTTCCAAACTTGATGACCTCTATAAGGGCTTACAAAAGGTAAACTAGATCATGGGAGATAAAAATGTCAGCTCACTTTCTTCACATAACCTTCCTCTCTGACTGCCATTTAATTTCTATTTAAAGTAGCACAATCCATAATTTGTTCACTCTTAATTTCTACAAGCATTTTATTGATGAGATTATAAATCATTTTGGTATTTGTTGTACCCAATCTAAAACTTGATTGTGTTATATTAAACTCCTTTGTCATCAATAAATCAATCATTTGTGTGTCAAATTTAATTCATGAGGGTCATTTCCAGACAAGTCACAACTGTCAAAGTCTAGAATTTTGAATTTTTGAACTTTTGTACTTGTCTGTCATTTTTTATTTTAATTATTGATTTCTAATTAATACTCTATTATTAATTAGTAATTTGATATTATTTAAAAATTAAAAATTAAAATTAAAATTAAAAAAGAGATGAAAACGTCAGCAGCAGCTGCCAAGTCAACATCAGCAGCAGCAAATAAAAGAAAAGTGCACTTTTTTTTAAATTCTGATGTTTTCTAAAAAGTGCAGCATGGACAGTAACAGTGTGCCAAGGTAGGCATAGGATTTGTGAAGTTTTTGATTTTTTTTTAAGTGTAACCCATGCAAGGAAGTTGTGCCTTGTGCCTGTGCACACATTTTATGAACTCTCGTTTGTTTTTAAAACTGCAACTAAAGATAATAAGATGTGCCTTACGCCCTTATTGTTGGGGTATCTTTTATAAATATTTGACATTTTTTTTAATGGTAATTTTCAAAATATTGCTGAAGTACTTGATCATCAGTATTCAGTCATATTATTATCTAGAATTTGTTATTCACTCAATGACAACAAATATCTTGCTTATTTGTTTATTGAGATGTTTCATTGTGTGTCGAGGGTTAAATTGCATGGAAAATTTACAAGCTTTTTATTGCAAGTTAGCTTGAAGATGTAGATTGTGGCTTTGTACCAAGTCCTACATTTAATTTACCACAATGTTCATGTTTATGTGTTAACCTATCCAATAAATGTGTACTTGCATTTTTAGTCTATTTTTAACTAAATAGTGCAAGCATCTTGTTTTAGGATTTATGTTTAGTCAAAAAAGAATAAAATCCTATACCTTGTCTTGGAAGAGTGTCAAAACCTCTTACACTAGGCAACCACAAAACAATACATCTTTAAAATTTATTCAGCATAAACATGAAATCCCCAGGCAAAAATATTGTAAAAATTGTAAATTGCAAGTACATATCTGTCATAGTAGATTAATTTTTATTTTACAAAGAGCTTCTGCTTCTAATTTGAAAAGCAATCCTACTAGACATCTATTTTGTTTCGTGTTGCATTAAAAGGTGCATTTTAAAACAAAACCAATTTTTGTGACTTTGTTACGGACGACATGAGATTACCATCTTATCCACTCCAATATTCACATTCAGCACAAAGGTTCCAAAGTTCATAAATATTTATCATTTTCAACAAAAGACTTCCTACACTCATGGTTGATCAAGAGGGACCGAATCCACAACAATCATCCACCTTCATTGTTTCCATGAGGAAATCAAATCAATTTGTTGGCATTCACAAAAAATCATGAGCTTCCTCATAATCAAGGACAAATTTTTCCAAGTTCTACAATGACGGCATGCAACATCACAATGAGCATATTTCAGCCTTCACCACCACATGTGGAATTCTAAGTATAGCACATGAAGATGTTGCATCTCACTTATTTGTCCAAACCTTATAAGCTGTAGCAATTGATACGTTTCACCATCTTGCTACCAATTCAATTACAAATCGGGAGTCAATGAGTAAAAAGTTTCTTGCAAAGTTCAAACTTGTAGAAGATTTCAAGACACTAATATCTTGTTTGCACAACTCTCAAATGCCAAGAAAGCTAAAAGTGAACCAATGAGATAGTTCATTGCAAGATTCAATTGTCTAGATATTAGAATTACAACCACTCTAAATCCTTCTTCTAAGATTCTTCTAAGCTAACTCATCAATGCTCTATCTTCAAAAGGTGTTTTCTTTCTCAAGCAAAGGAAATGCTATAGCATTGCAAGTCGCTCAAAAATATTCCATTGAGTTGGAGGATAATATGATCACTTCAACAAAGATACAAAAATATTCAATCAAGTCTCTAGTTCCTTTAAACCTCTCAACATTTTAGCAATATCCATCTCCTCCAAGCAGAAAAGATTCTTTTACCAATTATTTCAATAATAGTTCTCATCTACCTACTTCACCAACAAGGTTGTTATGGAACTTTCTCCCCATTAAAAAGATGTAAATAAATAAATTTGTAAAGAAAACTTTAAAACGTAAAATATATATAAAAGAAAAAATAAAAAGAGAAAATAGAAGAAGAAAATGTGAGAAAAAAACAAAAGAGGAAAAAAAGTAAAAAAAGAAAGAAAAGAGGAGTCACTTTCCAAGTGAAAATAAAGGTTTCAAAACCTTATTAGTATATGCACTCATATTGGAGAGAGTTTTATAGGAAATTATAATTAAAATTTATAGGTGTAATTATGTTTTAAGAAAAGGTGTGACAATTGGAACCACCCTTGGGGTCATTATTTAAACCGATGAAATGAATGTAAATGGATACAACGAAATTTTCAAGAGATCGTTGAGGAAAGGATTATTGGGTTGTGTTGATGTGCGTTTTGTAACACATTGAACACGTTAGAATAAAGAGTCCAGAGACGCTCTATACTCTCTTGAAAAACTACCATGTATGCTAAGATTGCAAAAAGATCATATGGCAATTCCAATGTTTCTTCAGTCAGGTTTTAACATGTGGATAAGCTCAATGGGCGTTGTGATATGTTGGTAAACACAAAGGGACTTATGTTTGACAAATTACTCATAAGTAAGGACTTAGGTGGATTTGACATTGAATGCTCTATTTCTTTTTGGGATTTTCAATTTTTAGATTAATAAAAGAAAACAAGGGGATAAAGGTTTAGAAGTCGTATACTATTCCTATGAAATCAAGAGATGGTACAAATTGAGTGAAACTAAGAACAATACTTTGCTTTGCCACGCTAACGACAACTACACAAAGCAAGTGCAATCTTCTAGGATTTGTGCTTAAGGTTTCTTCACCATGAATGATACCATCAAGAGAACAATATTATTCAAAGTAAGCATTAAAGCATCCACATTATAAGCTCAATCTAACTTTATGCATTGAACGAAAATCATCCATTCAAAGAAAGTATAAGCGAAAGTTTCACCAATCTATACTATCAATCTATCATTCATCTAACATGCATTCAAATCAAATACTACTTTAATCTACTCTAGGTGGAAGGAGAATATGTAACCATGCAACCATTTGACAATAGAAGGATTCAAAGCAAATCATGCAATATGAACTTTTATTCTCAAAGTAGTTATGAGCAACAATTTCATAAGACTCTCCCATACAATGAAATGAGAGAATGAGAGCTTATATAGAGTTTTGGAAATGAAATAAATGGCCAAGATTGATCCAAGATCAACGACAGAGACTAAAACAAAGTAACCCTAACTAGGGTTTCCCAGAATAACAATCAGTAATCAATGAGTGAAGTGGCGTGAGGAGCTATCTTTGAGGGGGCGCATCCTTATCCTCCTTAGTGGCATTGTATTGGATGAATCTAGATACTATTGTGCTGACCTCCTCAATCATGACAAGTGGTAGCATATTGACCTTGTATTCCAGTATGTCCAAATCATCTGCACATTCCACGAAAGCAATTTCCCATTCTAACTCTTGTCGTTGGAAGGCATGCCAGATGAACAAGAAGTTGGCTGCCTTAGTCAAATTTTGCTTAAGGATTGGCCCAGTGGTGGCGAAGAAAATTTCTAGAACTCTATGCCTCAGATTTTCAAGTTGTATGTCATTTTCTCGAACAATGTCTTTATCAAGTGCATCTGCAGCCACAAGTAGAATCTTGTTTCGAATTTCCTTCGTCCACTCCTCAGCTCTCATAGTATCAACCTTCACCTTCTCTAAGACTTCATTCCGCGCAATTAGCACCCAATACCAGCTATTGAAATCATAGGCAGCGCCTGCTGCAATAACCTTTCCATCTACTAGTTCCTGCTTTGGAACTCCTTTCAACACTTTGAGACATGGAATAATTCTATCTTTGATATCCTGAGCGTTGTCCCACGCTTCTACCAAAGCTGCAATCCTTGAAAGCAAAGAAGAAGTTTGCCCATATGCCAACATCAATTTCTCTACAAATATAGCCACCTCTTCGTTTTGTTGATTATCCACTCTTTGGTTTCTTTGGATGTGGTCCTCTCTTCTTCGAAAGTCTCCTAGGAAGAGTTCATCAATGGGGGAACTGTTGAGCTGGCTTGATCAAGAGGCTTGGTTAAATGCTGAATGTACTCTTTTAGGCGTTCAACTTCTTGTTCGTATTCCTTTTTCTTTGCCACTTCCTTTTCTAGCCTCGCTTTGATAGAAGCAACTGAATTGTCCAGGTCTTCCACTTCCTGACCTTTTATGGTTGGGCCCAAGTCCACAGTCGTGATGGCATATTCTTGAGGAGCAATATCCTCCCTTGACTTAACAACTGTCGGTACAACAATTTGTATTGTATGATGGCCGACTTCGTCTCTTTGGATGGTAGAAAACATTCTGGCGGGTTTCTTTACATTAACTACTTCCAATCTGGCCAAGAAATCGGCCATATCATCTTCCTCTGGAATTTCTATTTGTTCTTTTATCTTCAATCTCTCCTTCAACCAATTAGGGATAATAGGTTGCTCGGTATCTTCTTCTTCCTAAATATCTTGTGCACATGGAATATCTTGAATTCCTTTGAAGGCGGAAATCATTCCTTCTTGAAATTCACTATCTAGACTATCAATTTAATTCTCAGACTCCAATATCTCTGTTCCTGTGGGGGATGGGGGTTCATCATCCTCCGGTTGGAGAGGAATGGGAGAAGAAATCCTTATGTCTCCCAATGACTCATCAATATCTAATATCTCGTTCATGTTCGCGGACATGGCAGAATGAAGAGGCTCTGATCTTTGCTTCTTTCGGGTAGGTTCTTCATCTGCAATTTTCTTTCCTTTTGCCTACTTCCTTTTCCTGGGATTGGTGCTCTCGATAGGCTCATCACTTTGGGACGCACCAGCATTTGAAGAGTAGGATTCCACTTCACCCATTAG
The DNA here is from genome assembly GCA_007258455.2 of Sequoia sempervirens. Taxonomy (NCBI): domain Eukaryota; kingdom Viridiplantae; phylum Streptophyta; class Pinopsida; order Cupressales; family Cupressaceae; genus Sequoia; species Sequoia sempervirens. The sequence continues at coordinate 163,223,292 of VDFB02000363.1, read as the reverse complement.
ATTGTAAATTAGATTCACATTTCTCCGTTGCAGCTCCTAGATCTATTGATCTGCCCACCATTGTGAATACTTGACGACTGGCCTCATCAAGATGGTCAAATCTGCAAGCTTAGGTTCTGACCATCTTACAAGAGGAAGTGACCGACTCTCATCAAAGCCAGGCTGAATATATTGTCCATCGTCTTCAAGCTGATCTAGCACACAGAAGAGCTCAGTTGTCCTGATCAAATTCACCGATAGTCTAGACCATAGTCTTTTTCTAACATCAAATTCATCTGCAGCATTGGCCCAAAAGTCCTCCAGGTCTACCTTGTGTTTGTATTTCCTTCCATTCACGGCCCCGATGTGATGGTGAGGGTCAAAATCAGCTCTGGACTGGTATGACGTGAACGGATACCATTGCATCTCTAACCTAGCACCTTCAGCTGCCTGTGCCGATGGGCAAGATTCTTCCATATTTCCAATAAAGAATGGAAAAGTGATGGTTGCCTTGCTTTTCACTCTCTGGAAGTTTTGATACGTTTCTAGCTGCCTAAGAACCTCAAGCAAGATCATTCTGTTGGTGGGATAAATTGGGAGCCTGAAAGGACATCCAATGAATCCCTAAATTTTGATGTAGGTGAATCTTGGAAACTGGATGTACTAGGATCCATACTTGTTGATAAGGCTCTTAGCCTCATGGGTCAATCTTTGATGCATCCCTCCTTGCAATATTCTTGTAATGTACATTAGGAATGCATCATGTGCTCTTCTGAAATGAGATTTCTCAAATAGCTACAACTGGGGGTAGCAATCATATGACTTGAACTCGTTCACTCCATTGCCTACCACACCTCGGCAGATCAATCCTGAATATCCATAGGTCCTTGCTAGTAGATAGATAACATAAGAACTCATATAGAAAGATTTAGTCCTCTCCAAATTCATTAGTTGCTCATGAATGTTGTCACTGATCATCCTTGACCAATTGAACATCCTGACGCCTGAGGTGATCTCGTCAATGAAAAAGTACATCCACGTCTCGAATGGTGCACCTTGATGGCTGCCCATTATCCTATTCAATAGTAAAATGATATCCCCATAGTCTTCCTTGAAGGGATATAGTCTTCCTTGAAGTCTGTCTGGAGTAATTTCTTTGGCATGTTCTTTATAGAAGGCCTTGGCTTCTCCAACCATGTCTTGTTAATGTTGGTTGCACGCTGATCCATCCGGTCCTCAAAAAGTTTCCTTGCATCTTCCTTAGTCGTATATGAAGTCCGGTTGTAGCTAGGAATGTCAAATGCTTCCTGGATAGCCAACTCTCTGAGATGTGCCAAAATTCTTCCATCAGGCGCAATGATTTGTCTCTCTTGCAGGTTGTAATGTCTGGCACACTCCACTATCAGCTCAGCACACTCCATAGACGAAGGAAATCCAACTGCTTGAACAATAGCATTCTGCATCATTCTCCGAGCAATAGCTGTCAGCAGGAGTCCATCTTGTCCATATATCCTCTTCTTGAAGTCATTCAAATCTACATGCCCAAGATTGGTATCCGTGATGTTCTTCCTCTTGGAGTTAATTTTCAATTCTGGTTGTAATCCTTTGCTTGCGAACTTCATTTGAGCCTTTCTCGAAGGTTCTCCACGGGTGGTCATCAACCTACAAGATAAAGAAAATATATTAATTTTAAAACTCTAATTTTGATTTTCTTTGAACCTTCTTCTCGAAAATTTTAACTTTCAGCCTATTAAAGGTCAGATTTTGCAAAAAATAAAGCTGAAAATGAAAGCACTTAGTAAATTTTGCAAGAATAAATGAATAAAGACAAAAGTAGAATAAAGAATTCCATTAAACTTTGATTCTAAATTCTGGAATTATACTCTTGGATGGTAATTCTACTTTAAGCTTTGAGAATTTTGTCTTTGTCGCTGAAAAAGCAAGCTAGTCCTTTGAAAATTTCTTTCTCCAATTCAGAATTTCACTCCTTTCTTTGTTCTTCACCTTGAAAAATCACTTAATCTCCAATATTCTCCCCTCAAAAATTCTATCTCTTGAAATCTTGAGAGAGCTTAATTTTCCTCTCAATTGAACTTGGGAAGAATGAGTTGAAAATGACTTGCTGAAACTCCTTATAAGGTTGAAAAGTTCGATTTATTTTAGCAATTTCATGTTTTCTCTTGAGTTCATCGAACTTGGACTTGTTTTCTCTCGTTCGCCAAGGCAAGTTTCTAATTTCCTCAAATCTTCAGGATTTTCCTTTTGAATTCGAAATCTTCCAAGTGTTGGGATATTTTTTTTTTTTGTGTGTTGGAAAATAATAAAATATTCTATGTGTCAATTTTAATTTTCCAACCTTTCAACCTTCTTATGGCGATATTTTATTTTATTCATGGATTTTCTCTGTTCTAGCTAATTTTGTTTAGCTCCATGGCAAATTTCATCTCTTCTTTTTGTCAAGTTCGGACTTCCAAGTCATCTTGCCATTGAACTTTATTTCTCTTATGCCATGGCGGACTTTAACTTGTGCTAGACATATCTCCCCATGTCAAAATTGGACTTTACTTATCTTTGGACAATCATTTCTTGGAGGAAGTTTAACTTTGTCTAGTGGTTGCCATTTTTTTTCTTATGTCAAAGTCGGATTTTGTGAGGTGTTGGACAAGCTTTCTTGGGCAAAGTCGGACTTTCTCTTGCTTGTGCCATTCCATCTTCAAGTGGGGCGGACATCACAGATGTCTTGACATTTTGCTCTCCATGCTTGGGTGGACTTCTTGAGGCTCAAGACATTTCTTGGCAGACTTCATGATTGTCTTTCTATGTTCTTTCCAAGGTGGGGTGGACTTCAAAGCCTTTTTGCCAAGCTTCCATGGTGGACTTCCTTGATGTCCTGACAAGTGCATGGGCGGACTTTATTGGTGTTTGGCCATTTTCCTTGGATGCATTTCTTCAGACTTATGCCACTTTCTACCTTTGGTCGCCATGAATTTCATGCCATGTGATTTTTACTCTTGATTTTTTTCATGATTTTTTCTTGATTTTCTCGATTTTTTGCTTGCTTTTTACTTGTTTTTCTTGATTTTTGCTTACTTTTTACTCCTGGAGGCCTCATTCTTCGATTCTAAAGATGGGAATGTTGACTCCATGACCTAGGGAACCTTGGCACTTTCTAAAAATAGAAATTACTAAAAATAGAAGAAGCAAAAAGCAAACTTTCTAAAAATAGTAAATCCTGGATTGGTCCAAAATTGCCAAAAGTAGAAAAAGCAAAAAAGCAAAAAAAACAAAAATCCCTAAAAAATAGGAAGTGTCAGAATCGAGTGAAATCAATTGCATTCTTCGTCGACCGGGTCTTCTGAGCACTTTGGTGATGTCTAAGCACAGTTTAGGGCTTGAATTCTCTACTTGACTCAAGTGAGAACTAAAAACTCTAACTTGAAACTCTCAGAGCAAAAGAACTTATGAAATTGCAACCCAAAGCTAAACCCTAAAAGCGAACCACTGAGGGTCCCCATTTGCAATGGGGTGATGTGTGAAATAGGTCACAACAAGTTGGTAGGTTGTGAACCTTGGAGTAGAGGCACATGAGGTGTGTCCAACTTGGGGGTACAGGGTGCACCCCAAATTGTCCTAGCTAGGGTTGTTGCTTGGGAAGCAAGTGTGTTAGTTTTGAATAAGAATTGGTTCCTCCCAAAGCATTCATGAACTTAAAAGACTAAACCATGAATTCCTTTCCAAAGTGAGGAAAATAAAACTATATTTGGAACAAAATGGATGTGTTTTTCCCTTTTTTAGAAGATTGTGGAGTGGTTTGACTCTTTTTCCCAATTGATAAAACATTAGTCTTCTTAGGTGATTCAAAAGTTCCATATTTAGAAGATTTTGGAGTGGTTTGACTCTTTTTCCCAATTGATAAAGCATCAGTCTTCTTATAAGCCTAGAGACTCTAATGACCTCCTATGCCAAAAGTATATGCCATGGTCTCTAAACAAAGCCAAAATTATACCCAATCCAAAACTTGATTGTGTACATCGAACTCCATCATCAATTATAAATCATTTGTAAGTCAAAATAAATTTGTGGTGGTTGTTTCCGACTGAGTCACAGATTGCTATGTTAGAGTCCAAAATTTCAAATGTTCGAATTTTTGTAGCTTGTTCATCATTTTAATTTGAATTATTAATTAATAATTGATATTTTACAAAAATAATAATAAAGAGATGAAAAAAAAACAGCATTAGTAGCAACAAGTAAAAGGAAAGTGCACCTTTTTGAAGTTTTGGTTCTTTTGAAAAGTGCAGCATAGATAGTAAAAGCATGCCTAGGTTGGACATAGAATTTGTGAAGTTTTGATACTTTTTAATGTGTAACTGATGCAAGGGAGTGATGCTTTGTGCTTGGGTGCACATTTTATGAACTTTTATCAGTTTCTAAAACTACAACTAAAGAAATAAGGTGTGCCTTATGGTGGTGTGCCTTTTACAAATATTTGACGACTTTTTTTTAATATGATAATTTCAAGATCACATATTGCAGAAGTTGCTATTTACCAAATATTTAATGTTATTGTTATCTTGAATTTATCATTCACTCTATAACATTTATTAAGCATATCTTGCTTGTAAATGTTTATTGAGATGTCTTATTATGTGTGTTGAGGATTAAATTACTTTGGTGAATTTGCAAGATGTGTATTGCAAGTTAGCTCAAAGATATCGATTATGCCTTTGTATTGAGTCCTACATTTAATTTACCACAATGTTCATGTTTGTGTTAATCTATCCATGTGCGCCTAAAATTGTTTATTCTTTATTTTTAACTAAATAGTGCAAGCATTTAGTTTTAGGATTTATTTTCAATCAAAAAAACATAAATTCCTTTGACATGTTGAAAGAGCGTCTCACAAACCCAAAAAACCACACATTTAAATTTTATTCAATTTAAACGTGAAGTCCCAAGAAAAACCATACTTAAAATTGTAAATTGAAAAAACATATTTGTCACAATAGGTTAATTTTTATTTTATAGGGAGCTTCCCCTTCTAATTTGAAGAGTACTTCTATTGCACATCTAGTCCACTTTGTGTTGCACTAAAAGATGCAAATTAAAAAGATAATAGTATCAAAGCAAATAAGAATCCTTGGGATTTTTGGAACTTCACTCTTTCCTCCAATTTGATTTTCAAGATGCTTTGAAGCTCCATTTTTGAGTCACATCAATAAGTGACAATGTCTCTAGGTAAGTGGGTAGTGCCATGTACGCATCAATGTAGGTTGTGGTTGTTGATGTGGATGTGGGCGAGAGTGGAACACATTGATAGTTTTTTTGGTTTACATTTAAAGAAACAAAAGTTGTGAACCAGCCGTAAACCAAAAGCATCCAAGCAAGCGCTAATAGCAGAACGTCCCTTTTTTCCTCTGGGGGGAAAAGTATCAAATTGTTAATTAAGTTTGACTAGAGCATTTCTTGATTTGCAAAGAAAAGAAGAGATAGTTGTCATTTGTACAGACACTTGATTGGCACTCCAAAAATTTCTACAAATCTGGTTATCTTCAAGAGGATAGCTCCACTTCAAAGTAAGTCGAGAAGAATTTTTAGGGGTATGTACAACAATATTGCCACAATGTAGCATGTTATCTTTTCATGGCAATGTTTTCATTGTTAAATGTAATTTGTAAAACTAGTTCTATGTAACTAGTAGGGAGGAACCATCATAGCATTGTTGTGGTATGGTCTCTACCCCATGGCAGTCGTTGCAACATGTCTTGAGCATCATAGGGGGTTGCAGCATGGAGAGTTTCAACAAGGAATGTAAGTTATAAACACAAGTGACCACCATCGAGGATCATAGCAAGGACGCCAAGGAAACTCTAATCCTCATTGCAAGTTTCAAAGTGTGATAGATAACCACTACCTTCTACTACAAATCGCCTTAGAGGATAAACAAGATGATGGGAGGGAGTCTTGTTCTAGTCACCTTGGACACAAAAGTTTCAAAGATGGAGGAAGAAATTCTTCTATATTTCTAGAATAAGCCTTTGTGGGATCCAATGCTCCTCAAAGAGGCAAGTGTGATCCAAAATGAATCATAGAATTCATAGGAATCAATTTCAAAAGTTTCAGCTCTCACTATTACCCAAAAAATGCAGCAATCTGAAACCACTAATTCCCTAGAGGGGTTGGTTTGGTAACAGTCAAAGTAGTTCCAACCAATTTGTTTGTATGAGAATTTTATGTAATGTCCCCTTTTGGGATATTCCTTAATTTAGGCCTACAAAGCAATAATAAACACTAAAAACTGATATAAGCAATAACAAGTATCAACTTTATGGTTATATTCAAATTAATACATAAAATAGTATAATATTGAGAACAATACACCATAGCTAAAACATTATAATAGTTAGATCTATGGTTTGTATCATCATTAACATTTGAATTCAAAATAACTTAACATTACTAATGATTAGTCCTAGGCATATTCCAATAGCCAATCATATTAGGAATTCCCTAGAACTATTTACAAACCACAATCTCAAGGATGGTTGTCCTTGTATTGCAAGAGCATGGGTGGATCCTTGTCCATCCATCTCGGGGTGGTGTACTTGGGAATTACTCATATGCCTCCTGGCCCCACGAGCACTACATCTCGAGAGTGGCGTACTCAAGAAGTCCCTCTCAAGCCCAAGCACACTCATTCACTTCCTAGCGCATGAACATGGTGGGGTCTCAGGTCCACACCATCTCAGTCCCCCTTGGAGGCGCTCCATCCTCCTTGATCAAGGCCAGGAGCACTCATTCGCCTTTGAAACCACAAGCACTGCATCTCGGGGTGGTGTGCTTGATAAGATGCCTGAAGACTACCCCCCTCAACAAGCCCGGGAGCACTCATATGCCTCCCGGCCCCACGAGCTCCACATCTTGGGGGTGGTGTACTTGATGAAGGCAAAGCCGACATTTCCCATCGCGTGAACCCGAAAGGTTGACCGGCCTCCCTATTTGTAAACACTTCTATAAATTCAAAATAGATTGCTAAAGGAATCTTATTATATTAATCATTAATCAAATATCATTTCATTATGCAATTATAATAAATACATACATATATATATGTATTTATATTTATATATACATAGTTATTCCTAATTTATATTTTTAAAACTTACTTACCCCATTGATATTCTTGCTAAGAATAATATAAATTCCAATTTCTTATTTCCCTTTTCTAATCCACTTCATTCATCCTTTCACCAAATGATTCCTCCTCAATAATTATTGCACCCCTTACAAAGGATGCACCCCTCCTTAATCAATCGTTGCCTTTAGTTTAATTAAAGTAGGCTCTGCCTTTAGTTTAATTAAATTCATCTTATACTAGTGCTACTTTATAGTAATATGGAATTGCTGCATTACTTCCTTTTTAAGCTTCCTTGGTCAGCAATTATTTTAATCCCTGTGCAGGCTGTGATCAGGGGTTTTGGGGTTTATGGCTCGGGCATGACATTTTAAATGAATTGGCACTTATGTCTATTCATCTTCTAGAGTTAGTGACCTTTCAATGCATGGGAAGGACTCTCAAGCATCTTTATAAGGACTTACGCAAGGTGAATTAGATCATGGGAGATGAGAATGTGTGTTTTCACTTTCTTTGCATAACCTTCCTCTTTGACTATCATTTAATTTGTATTTTAAGTATCACAATCCATAATTTGTTGGTTCCTTATTTCTACAAGTATATTATTTATGAGATAATAGATCATTTTGGTATCAAAGTAGATTATGAATCCTTGTAATTTTTGGAATATCATTACCATTTGATGATTTGGAGCTGCAAATTATAACTGGCTAGCTTGATTTGAAAAAGGAAAGATGAGAGAGTTATCATTTGTATGGGCATTTGATTGCTACTTGAAGCATTTTGTGAATCTAGTGATGTTCAGGAGGATAACAGCACTTCAAAGCAACTGGGGAGGAATGTTCAGGCGCATGTACAATAGTATGGCCACATTGTAACATGTTATCTTTTTTGTAATGTCCCTAGCAAAATCTGACCTTGTTTTCACCTTATGCCTTGGACATTTCATCAAACACTTGTCTTGCAAAGTCTCAACTTGCTGTTTGAGTTTCAGTTTGCTTTGTTTTGCTTTTGATTGATGCCAAAGATGTTTAAATGCATGAAAATGAATACTAAGTTGTCTAACAATATGCTAAAAGAGGATTGCAAGTGTTTTTGTTCTTTTCAAATGCATGTATATGAGATTCTAATGCAAAATGCTCACCTTCAGCCATGAGACATTTTTACAAACACATGGCATGCAAACTAGAACATTGAAATGTAAGCTACAGCAAATGACAATTTGTCAAACATATGACATGCAACCTTAAAACTCCTTACTACTTGACGCAAAGATGAGTACAATGTTATTACATAAACTTGCCAAGACTCTTAGCTTTACAAGTCTCAATATTATGCAACTACAATCTGAACTATATGACAGCAAACTACAATCTGAACTATATGACAGCAATCTAAATATATGATAGTGGTGCAACATATACAAACTGATAAAGAACCTGGTCACAAATGCTGATAGGAGCTGGAAATGTAATGGTAGACCTTAGCAACAACTTAATATTATTTCTCAATGGTAAATCAGTCCTCAAGAAGTGTCGCCCCTGTTTCTACCATCCAGCTTCAAGATAAAATTCGTAACAGCCTCCAAACTCTTTCAATTGTTACCAAACATCATTGCCATGGCCTCTAACATGTAGCACTCCAATACCAAGATGAGATCTCCACCTTATGTGGTCACAACAAGCATAAATCTGAGTATAAATGTGCAGGTCAACCCTAGTAACAGCAGCAGTAAACTCCACAACAATGGTCTTCAACTTGGAAAAATATTAAGTTCAAATCATCCCAAGCAATGCCACTAAATTAAGAAAAATAATCTTCAATGATTCCACAAATCGATCTCCTCAAATTTGGCCCTTGGCCACTAAATTTGCAGCAAGTTGAGAAGACTGAAATATCTCCTCCAAATCGACCAGCTAGGTTTGGTACTTCACAAACAAAACCCGAAACTCTCCAATGTAAGCACAAATAGAAACCCTGGATGGATTTCTCACAATTCCTACTAGGGTTGGTGTTGCACAACTGAAACCGGTACCTTAGAGTCTTCAAACCCTCAGGCAAATTGCTAAGCATTCAAGCTCACCAATGTAGCAGAAAAGATGTCAACAACCAAGATGCCCAAATGCAAAGACAAAAGCTCCTTATAAAGAATTCTCATCAAGTCTCCAAGAAGCTTCTAGAATAAAATATTATTTTATTCACTTAAGTGACTTTATGATTTATTATTTTATTTAGTCACTTTATTAAATTAATTAAATATAAAGTCATCCTTAAGATATTAATTTATTGGAATGACTTTATAAATAATTAATCTAATATTTAATTAAAATAATCAATTAAGCTATCCTTTAGATATATTATTAATTTTGGACAACTTAATCAAATAAATTAATTAAATTATGATACCTCCAATTCGGGGACATGACAGTCCTCCCTTCCCAAAGATTGTTTGTCCTCAAGCAATCCACAACTGCCAATCCAAATCAACTACCACAACACCTAAAGCCTAAATGGAGAATCAACTACACCTGTCCACCAACCACCCGGATCCCAAATGATCCTGCAACATGAGCAAACCCAAAAACTCAAAATGTAGATGGAACCCACGAAGCTGTCAAACTCTATCAACCAATGAAACCGTCCAACCAGCAAAGGAATTCCTGGATTCCAACTCTGTAAATCAATCTCATCATGCCAACTCCAAGTACTATGCTAATATACCTCAAGTCTCTTACCTGGATCCCATGAATAAACTGGAAGTCCGTCCATCTCAACACCAATGGACTTCCACTGTGCCACTCTGATACCCCCTAGAGTCCAAGTCTCGAACTCCTGTTGTTGGAAACACCGCACATGCATCTCGGAATCCTGAAGAGTCAACCGAGTACTCATCAAGAAATCCTCAGTGACCACCAACCCATTAGAGAGCTTATCAACTTCCCCTTTCCTCATCAAAGCATCTGAGTATATCTTAACAAGGTTAAGAAGGTGGTCACAATCTCAAAGAAGGTTCAAATAATGTGACTTCATTGTCTCCAACCCTTCTTTGATAACCTGTAAATCATTATGAGAAGACTCTCCTCCAATCCCCTTTTGTCTTCTCTCTAACTGAACCGCCCAAGATGTTCCTCAATCCGTTTGTGCATCCTGTCATGATGAGATAGTGCTGCAATAATCTCATCCTCATTCACCTTCAACTGAATCTCCAAGCTATGAAGACTAATCTCATCCTTATCAACCTCATCACCATTATTAGAGCAATGTGCCTTTTCAGATTCATCCTCTCTTTGAATAAAGAGTCTTCTAATGTTATCTATCATTTTCTGCCTTGCTATGTTGATGAGATTGACCTTTCCTTTGACTTCCTGAAGATGTTGTCTTGCTTTGGCAGCCACTAATTTAGCCTCTTTGGCTTTTTGCATCCATTTTTCATTCATCTTTTCAGACCTCTTTACCTCTTCCATGCCAAAATATACAAAATCAGTCCTCTTATGCTTGATATTTTCATCTCTATCAATTGGTGTAGGGCTGCCACCAATGGATGATATCATAACATTGACTTTCTCATTATCACAAGATCCTATCTCATGAGAATGATGGGACATAATGCTGCTGTCCTCAAACAAATCAGTAATGGCATCATGCCATTGTATAGTATCTTCCTCATGTGTAGTCAAGACACTAGTAGCTGATCCATCAACTTTCCCATCCACCTATATGTCTTCATGTAGTTGCTCTAATGTAGCTGGTTTGTCTTCAACCATCATGTTCTCTTCTTCAATCTTGAAGTCATCATGAAGTGTCATGTGCTCAACATCTTTTTCCATTTTGCTCTCCTTAAGATCAGCAGTATGCTGGTCACTAACTACTGAAAATTCATCATAGAGATTCTTAGATATTTCTCCTGTAGATACCTCATGTTTCTCCTCCTTTTTGTTTTGTGATGAAGACCCTTTAAAAATGGATGCCATATATTGTGCTAATCTTGGGTCTTAAGCCAATTTATCCATCGTTTTCTGACTCTATTGTAACTCTTCCATCATGGCATTCAACTGTTCATTGAAAACATGGTGTCCAACTGAATTGTTTGGCTGAAAGGAATGTTCAATTTCCCAACAAGCTGGTAGAATCCAAGCTCTAATACCACTTTAATATCCCTAGCAAAATTTGACCTTGTTTTCACCTTCTTATGCCTTGAACATTTCTTCAAACAATTGTCTTGCAAAGCTTGAACTTGTTGTTTGAGTTTCAGTTTGCTTTGTTTTGCTTTTGATTGATGCCAAAGATGTTTAAATGCATGAAAATGAATACTAAGTTGTCTAACAATATGCTGAAAGAGGATTGCAAGTGTTTTTGTTCTTTTCAAATGCATGTATATGAGATTTTAATGCAAAATGCTCACTTACAGCCATGAGACATTTTTACGAACACATGGCATGCAAACTAGAACATTGAAATGTAAGCTACAGCAAATGACAATTTGTCAAACATATGACATGCAACCTTATAACTCCTTATTACTTGATGCAAAGCTGAGTACAATGTTATTACATAAACTTGCCAAGACTCTTGGCTTTACAAGTCTCAATATTATGCAACTGCAATCTGAACTATATGACAGGAATCTAAATATATGATAGTGTTGCAACATATACAAAATGATAAAGAACCTGGTCACAAATGCTGATAATAGCTGGAAATGTAATGGCAGACCTTAGCAGCAACTTAATATTACTTCTCAATGGTAAATCAGTCCTGAAGAAGTGCCGCCCCTATTTCTATCATCCAGCTTCAAGATAAAATTTGTAACAGCCCCTAAACTCTTTCAATTGTTACCAAACATCATTGCCATGGCCTCTAACATGTAATGCTCCAATACCCAGATGAAATCGCCGCCTTATGTGGTCACAACAAGCATAAATCTGAGTATAAATGTGCAGGTCAACCCTAGTAACAGCAGCAGTAAACTCCACAACAAGGGTCTTCAACATGGCAAAATATTAAGTTCAAATCATCCCAAGCAATGCCACTAAATTCTGAAAAATAATCTTCAATGATTCCACAAATCGATCTCCTCAAATTTGGCCCTTGGCCACTAAATTTGCAACAAGTTGAGAAGACTGAAATATCTCCTCCAAATCAACCAGCTAGGTTTGGTATTTCACAAACGAAACCGGAAACTCTCCAATGTAAGCACAAATATAAACCCTAGATGAATTTCTCACAATTCCTACGAGGGTTGGTGTTGCACAACCGAAACCGGTACCTTAAAGTCTTCAAACCCTCAGGCAAATTGCTAAGCATTCAAGCTCACCAATGTAGTAGAAAAGATGTCAACAACCAAGATGCCTAAATGCAAAGACAAAAGCTCCTTATAAAGAATTCTCATCAAGTCTCCAAGAAGCTTCTAGAATAAAATATTATTTTATTCACTTAATTGACTTTATGATTTATTATTTTATTTAGTCACTTTATTAAAATAATTAAATATAAAGTCATCCTTAAGATATTAATTTATTGGAATGACTTTATAAATAATAAATCTAATATTTAATTAAAAATAATCAATTAAGCTATCCTTTAGATATATTATTAATTTTGGACAACTTAATCAATTAAATTAATTAAATCATGATACCTCCAATTCAAGGACATGACATTTTCAAAGCAATTTTTTTATTGTAACTTATAATGTGTACCACTTGTTGTGAGTGGCAAGTAGGAAAAACCATTATAGCATTATTATGGTATGGTTTCTAACCCATGGCAACCATTGTAGCATGTCTTGAGCATCACAAGGGGTTCTAGCATGGAGCATTTCAGCTAGCAGTGGAAATTGTAATGCAAGTGGCCGCCATTGAGATGATCATGTGAAGGCCACCCAGGAAACTTTAATCTTTGTTGCAGGGTTCAAAGTGTTCACCCTTAAAGATGAACAAGGTGATGTGAGAGAGACTAGTTGTAGTAAGATGTGAAGGACTACCAAGGGGAAATAATTTATATTTATTCCACTTTATTTGATCTCCCTTTATTAGTATCTTTAAGTTTCAGCCCTCCTATGTCCTCCAACATATTCCCAATGTACTTGCCTCCCTTAATATTTCCAAAACCCCATCACTCTATAAGTATCCCACTACATGTATTACATTCACGTCACCTCTTTTGAAATGCAGACAATCAACCCATTAGCCTGCCATCCTCTATGCCTCAACTTTTTAATGCTTCTGAGCTTCTTATCTTCTCCTACAGGTCACTACTCAACTTTGCAATTAAACATGATGGCAGATCTGGATGTGGAGATTAATCATGATAAGTTGTATTTGTTACTTGCTACGATCTATACTTGGATTTTACCATGGAAATTACAACCTATGTACACAAATGATTGAAAAAATGCTCACCTAACACAATGCATTCCCTTTGAAGAAATTGTTAATGGAGTTTAATAATGACAACTTAATCTGAATAAGAGTTGGTATCTAGCATACAGAGATATAGAAGTGTGGTCTTCCATAAGATTTTTCTCACCATTAAAATGACGAGAAAAAAAAATTCAAGTCAATTGTCAAGTTTAGAGTTGACCCAAGATGGTGAATCTGTTGACCTCACCAATACATATGTTGCATATGCCATGTACTATAATTGCATGACCACAAAAGCTTGTTCCAAAGCTACAACCCACACTTTTGACGATGATGGTGAACACTCAAGTACTAGAACATAGAACATCTCATTTAGTACATGTAGGAAGAGGAACAATCTCCTTCCATAGAGAAGAGTGACTAAATGGAAAGAAGTATTTATAATACCTAATAGGATTATTTATTAAAGAGAAACTCACCTTAGTCACATCCTAATGCTAGTCTAGTGATGATGAACACTTCTTGTATTGTTGGGGAGAGATGAATAGTAATTTGAGACTTTTTGGATGCGGTGCTATTGATTTCAATCTTCATTAGACACTAGAGATTCCTTCCGACCTAATTACAACCCCAAAGAGATGACACACACATTGATATCGTGGAGGTGCACCCCATTGAAGCATGTTATCTTCAAAACCATGAGTAGCAGCCTTAATAAAATGGAAAAAAATTAGAATGGATTTTAATGTCCTTTCTAAATTTTTTAAATACTGCCTCTTTGTGTTTTCTTTTCCCTATTCTAAAACCATGTAATTTAAAAACAGTTGCACTTTGGTGGCATTGTGTTCATACCATTCAAGTGCATGCTACCATGTGGCAAATGTAGATCAAGCACAAAATACATATTTAAACGGGATAAACTGAAACAAAAGTTACAACAAACTAAGATAGAGCACAGAAAGGTACTTAATTGACCAAGCCACCCCAAATATGCTTATAACCCATTGAGTGGGTTGAAAATTGAAAATGCTAATCGAAAGAAAGGGTCAAGTTCCATATTTTTAACAAAATCTCAAGGTGATCTAGTCTTTCAGAGGTGATCCAAATCCCCACTGTCCTCCATACACACATCCCTGTAATATATACAGGGTTATTTGGCCCCTAATGGAGATTTGAACTTACCAAGCAACTTTCTCATTTGGTGCCCAAAATTCAGCTCTATATCATACACCCTCAAAATCAATTAAGTAAGAAATCCCAAAAAGTTTATAGTTATACTTAATAGATCTAGCGTAAACTTTCTAAAAACAATTTGCCAAAAAACTCTCAAATTGGGATCTAAAGATCAAGTCTGAACTGAATATTCACTTATTACACTTCATGACTAACCTTGAACATATGGGTGTGAATTTTGAATATCCTTACTCAAAAAATGCATCTTAATCTATCAAATACAAAATCATCAGTGCAAGGGATGGATTTTCTATACCTAGGTCAATTTGAAGCTTGACAGTAAGCAACCAAAATGGCCTACAGATTGAATTTCTATATCATCCTCCCAACTTAGTCAATTAAGAATTTGAATGACTAAAGTATGTCTGTTGTTTCTATTCCTCTTCGAAGTTAATATTTAGCAATGCCAAAGCATTCATCAAGTTCAGGTGATATAGGTATCCTATGTCCACAACAATTGGTTTTTTCATCTATGGACCCCACTTTAGTAATACTGTTTTAAAAGTACAGAAGCATTGCAACTTCTTGAACTTAGTCAAATACAGTGAACACATGAGGGGAAAAAAACCACAAAAAGGTAACTGCAGTATGATTACAAAATATTAAAAAACATAAGTCAATATATTATACATGAGCTTTGCAAAAAAGGAATTTAACCTATCCAAGAGAATGTACCAAATGAAGAACTTCATATTTGTTTTTCAATCAAAAGATCAGAATTATTAAAGCAGAAATCTATGACAAAGACGGAATAGTGCTGAAAAGACAAAATCTAATCTTGTTATTACAAAGTCCAATAAAAGAAAAATTACTCAAAACATACGAGGATGAGCATCAGTTCAAAAGCACTAACTGACAGTATAATAGAAAGAAGAAACAAAGAAATTATATTAATGTCCACAAGTGACCAAAATAGGCCAATGAGACTCTGAGAGACAACTAGAGAAAACTATAAAACCATAAATGAAATACTGACATGCAGACTTTTAAATCTATGAATCAGGAAAATCTAGCTTACAAGGCAGTCAGTGTTGAAGTGGTCATCAAAATCCTCAGGCAAGGTCGCATTTTAATACACTGTTCAATCACAGGAATCGCAGCCATTCCTTCCCCTGTTAACATAGACATTCATGTTTATACTCATATTAAACAAACTCAAGGTAGGAAGTTAACAGAAACTCCTAACTGCAATTCATGTTCTCTATGGTAAATCCATAAGAAACATGAAGATAGTAAATAAATAATAAATTTGCAACATCAAATCAAACAAGGAATCGCTATACATCAACTAAATTTCGAACATAATGACAGTTTATCTCAGTCAACAAATTCTAGCTGAGATGATTAATGTACCTGCATGAGCATTGAGTTGATGTTTTCTATTTTGATGTTACCCATTGGTTGTTTTTGTTTCTTATACAGAGAACATGAAGTCATAAAGCATTCCTTGAATAGTCCTCATGGCTCAACCAGTCTGCAGAAATTCATACACAGATATTGCGATTGGACAAGCATGTTGCTTCAAGGCATGAACTTTCCAAGTGTCATGCTGATGTGAAGGGCGAAGAACTAACTATGAGAATTCTTCTCAGATGATGAATATCATTAGGGGAAAGACATTTATCACCTATGTACACTGGTCAAACCAAAATATTTCAAAGTAAGATGCTAAGTTTGCTGTGTACAAGAAATTAGAATTTATCCTAAGTAGCCGGTTCGGGTTCGGGTTCAGGTTCGGGTTCGCCGGTTCGGTTCGCCGGTTCGGCAAAATTTTTTGGGGGGTGGGTTCGGTTCATCTTGGGTTCGTTAGTACAAATTACAAAAAAATGTAAAAAAAAAAATATATATATATATATATATATGCAGCCTAGAAGCATGAATAGTATATTTATATGTATATACATGTGTGCTTATATTAATTTGGTTGTATCTGACTATGTACTATTTACTTATCAGCTTGTGGGTAGGTTTAAGGAGACAGTTATTAATAGTGTTGATGGTTGTGTCCTGCTTGTCAACCATCAGGTTCTTTAAATAGGTTTTTCTTAGTCACGGAAAGTAGTCTGATCCTTGGCTGGTCATCTCTGGTATATTTCTAAGTAAGAACTTCATATGAATAAAGATATACTTCTTTTAGTCTACCTAGTATTCATTGCTGTTTATGTTCATTACTATTAAGTACTAGTCTTATCAGATATAGGAGTAAAGAACAGTGGTGTAAGAACTGACATTGTAGTTTCTGTAAATTCTGAACTGAGGGAAAAACTAAACTGAAATATGATATTCTGTTGTTTTTGTTTTAATTTTCAATATTGGAATATGAAAATTCCAGAACACCCAAAATCCAAGAAAAAATCATATTGCACTTCAAAAAGCATTATTAAGCAACATAAACATAAAGGAAACTCTTTGGAGAAGAGATGTGTGTTAGCTGAGGGCTAGCTGAGGGCTTATATTCTCAGTTGTATCACAAGCTGATAAGTAAATAGTACTCAGCCTCTTGGAATGAAAATGCTTGTTTGCAAAACAAATGAATGAAAATGAGGCAGTTTAGGTGTTTAACATGTTTTAGAGGTCACTTTTAGGGTTCCCATGGGCGTGGGTCAAAGTCAAAGTGAAGGAAACATTAAAAAAAACAAAAAAAAATCACTTTTTGCCGCCCAGACGCCCGGGTTCTGCTTGGGTTCGCTTGGGTTCGCCCGGGTTCTGCTCGGGTTCGCCGGGTTCTTCACTGGCGAACCAAGGCCCAAATGCAAGGACCCTGGCCGAACCAGCAGAAGGACCGGACCAGGACCCGGACCCAGGGCGAACCCGGACCAGGACCCGGGCCAGAACCCTGCGAACCGGCTACATAGAATTTATCACCTTAATGCATGAGTCAAACCAACATTTTTAATAGAAAGATGATCACTCTAAAAGGAAATTTCAAATAATGCTTAAAGTAGTTAACAACTCAAAATCAAAATAATGCTTTACATACCAATAAAACAAAAAACAATATGGCAAATGAATAACTCAAACAACTATAGCAGATGTAGCGTTAGTGGAACTGTCCTCAAAATAGCCCTGTCAAGAAAATGACAATGTGATGAACCTCCTCACAAGTGCCATCCTTATTGGCTTACAAGACATATGATCTAAAAATAGCAATTAAGATTCTAACCTAAGAGGATTTACATCAATACTAATTCCCAAAACAAAATAATAATAACCCCACAACAAATTTTGTGATTTTTCAACATAGAAAATGCAAAAACAAGTCCATGCACTTTTTGATCACCAAGTTCTCAATGTGGGCAACGTGAGAACATATAGTGTTTTGGACACACACTCTATCCAGATGAATGCACTGCAGAAATGTAAAGATGACAAGATGACCAATGCATGTAGGTGGCTAAGCCGACCCAATCAACACCTCTTCAGCTAACAAGCATGCATAGAGAATGCAAAGCCACTAGCAGATTACAAAAGAATCCGATCACACCAAAATGGTTGATTACATGCAAATCCAATCAATGCCAAAATGGGCTTCAAATGTAGAGGGGTCTGACAGTGACCTGACCAACACCTTCAATGATAAATGCATTAAACAGCGGTATACCATCCAATTTTACAATAAACATGAGATGCACAACTCTCTAGCAATACTACCATCCAAAGTTACAATAATATGAGCATGGAATGCACTAAGTACAACTAAGAATGATATTGATAAGAGAAACTAATTGAACACACTAATAATGTTTTTCAAAATAATAAACACATTGCTCCATATACGTAAGTTAATCCATAAAAGGTTAATGTTATACCATTTATTGTGGACTCAATAAACTAAAGTGCACTACCAAAGATGTAACGCCCGGCCACGTAACCCTAGAGGACGACGCAAACACAACGGAAGCGTAACAATT
Organism: Sequoia sempervirens; assembly: GCA_007258455.2. Lineage (NCBI taxonomy): Eukaryota > Viridiplantae > Streptophyta > Pinopsida > Cupressales > Cupressaceae > Sequoia > Sequoia sempervirens. The sequence goes on along the minus strand of VDFB02000363.1, from coordinate 163,204,672 downwards.
TTTTTTTTTTTAAAGTGTAATTAATAAGTAAAGTGAACTACACTTAACGCATACATCCTCTAAGGTACGCGACAACGCTTACATTCGAATCCCATAATATACAAAAGTAAACTAATCCATAGCATATAAATAATACTCATGAAATAAATAACATAGATCCAAAAGCATTAAACTCATCACATAAGATTTAATGAATCATTTATAGATTGCATTTATTTAATATAGCAATTACAGAGCTCATTTCACAAATGAGGAAGATCATACAATAATGTTACAATTACATTGATACAAGAATCCTCCTCAAATACAAATGAGGAGTAGTACATATACAAAGTATCCAACTGATACCAAAAAACCTAAGAAATAGTACAAAGCAACTGGTACACGCGAGCTCTCCAATCTGGAAGATCCCGCCATCACGAACATGAAATGGAACCCAACGATGTAAGGTGCACGTTCCACCCAACCAAGCGGTACCCGAAGGCCCACCCCTTGTGCTAGGAGATAGTAAAAGGGCTTCCTAGGAAAAACAAACAACCTCTCGACACAAGCAACACACAATACTATACCATACAAGAACAATACATACCTAAAGGTTACATTGCTTCCAGAGTAAAATAATCAAGTATATCAACTGCACAATACATACTGTTGTCATAGGAGGAGTGTCATCACAAAGTTGGATGGGTTACCTTGGTAGATCTTCCTAGGCCCCAACCCCCATCTTGGGTTACCCTGGTAGCCTCTCACAATCCTCGGCCCCACATGGAAACCGATGCGGAATCAAATATCTTTCAAAGAGACAAGATAATGATCTTGCCATTCCAGGCCTTCTCGTCTCATCTCAAGTCTAAACAAGCCCTTGAGCCCATGAGTGAGGCACAATTAACAAATTATGTGATTTAAGTTACCCTTCCCCTAATACAATTATTTAATTTCCACTGAATAACTAACTCTCACATGAGTTACCCTAGCACCACTTTGTGAGTCGGCCCCCATTGAGAGCCACTCCCCTACTGACAACACAAGGATTTAATCCAAAAACTAAGGGTAGACAAAGTGCACAAAAACCAATAATAAATATCAACCATAATGCAAGAGGCAACACATCCCCGTTCGTAGTAACCGGGTGATTAACTGAACTACAACCAAATGCACTACCCAAGGGAAATCAAAGGGCTGAACCATAAATTACGACAACCCCCTCCTAAAATTACCACATCTGGAAGGCTTTACACATTCAAACTAACATACTTCCCAATTTACATGAACAAAAGAGATCATAATTAAATAAGCAATTCAGGCAAGTCATAAAAATTATCATTAGGATTTCCTTAATCCAATTTCCATTTCAAGAAAATAAAATAACACATTGCCCAAATAAACTAGCTTATTACAATTTCACTTACAGAGAATAAAGAAATTAAATCTATTTGTTTTAATTCAATTTCCCAATTTCAACTATATAGAAATCAAATTTCCTCTTTTAAAACATTTCATTTTAAAATAACTAACTTGTGCTTTTGCATGCACCTATTATATTCATTTTAAATATATATATATATATATATATATATATATATATATATATATATATATATATATATATATATATATATATATATATATATAAATATTAATTTACAATTTTGAAACATTTATTTAAAACAAAGTTTAAGATTACTAAAGTAACCCATAGAAATCTGGAGTAATTGATACACAGATTTGTCTAACTATTCGATTTTGTACAATATCCATTTCTTCTTTTGCGTGATTAACAAATCTACTCAGATTTATGACTTAAGGTTATCAAAAGACTCCCCATAAAAAGGCGCGATTGGCTGGGATAAGGTTCCACTTTATACAAAATAAAACAATATTAAATACTAAGCAATGAAAGAGATTGGAAGGAGTATGCTACTACAAATTTCAACACTTACAAGGAAGATTTTGAAATCCAGAAATGATGTCAATATCACACTACAGCCGCCTCACAAAAAGGGTTAATTTTGACATCATAAGGTTTATCCAAGATTCCGCATTCATTAGGAGTTTAGACTAATAGTTAAGCATAAGTTTGGATGCCACGAGACTAGAGCAAACCATGTCCAATGGTGGTAAAAGGATAAAGTTTAGCAAACTTCATGCATACGGCGCTGAAACATGCATGGCTACAAGTCTTAAACCCGCAGAATATAAGCTAACAAGATAATTTCACAAGATGGTATTTCTGGTGTAATGTCCCCGTCTCAAGCCTGACCTTTTCAGTGACCGTTGGCCTATTCCAGAGACCCGTAGGCTAGTCGGAAGGTAAAATTAGGGTTTCCTATTTTGAAGGATGTTCTGGCTTGGAGTTGTTTGTTTCAATTGCGGATTATTTCTGGGTTTTCAGAGAGCTTCGCAGTGGTATGTTCGTCTTGGCATTCTGAGCATCTTCAGAAATTTACTATTTTTAGTAAATTCTATTTCTGGCAGTTTTTCAATTGGGTTCGGCATGGTTGACTTCCTACATCAGTTTGATCAGTTGGCTTGTTCATTTACGGCTTCGGGGCACATTTGGAGAGATAAGTTGAGCTATTTAATTAAAGTCACATTTTAATATTATATTTTAACGTTGACCCCCTTGGTCTAGCCTATTGACTTCATGTTGTTTTGAAAAGTGGTCTTTGAGGGTGGCGCCTTCATTAAAGATTATTATATTATTTACCAAAGTCAAATCAAGCTTAAAGTGGACGCATTTATTAAGTGGCGAATTTATTTAAAAATGCCATGATTAAGCTATGAAGAAAAGGGACGCCATATTTTGAAATGATTAGGGTTTTGACTTTGCAGTGAAGTTTAGGGTTTCGAGAAGTCAACAGAAAATTATAAAAGGAAGGCTTTGAACCTCAATAGGGGATTTTTTGGTCTACAGTATTGTTATGCTGCCGGTTTGGCTCTAGAACTGCTTCGGGGAATGAAGGCCTCCTAGCTCGGGCATTGCTTCTTGCTTGCAACATAGCAACTAGTGATGAGATAGCGTCATTTGTGAGATTTGCATTTGGGTTTTGCATTGTATTCAGCTTGTGCATTGTTAGATCAGTTTTGCATGTTAGTGGTTTTCCGATATTGCATTGTTAGCTACAGCTGAATTGAGTTTTTATTCATAAATCAAAAAATAACAAAAATAGTGTTATGGGTATTAGCTCATTCTCATTGTTAGGACTAGGCGTCTTATTCCTCAAGTTTGCAGATTTTTTAATGAAAGCGGTGAATTTTAAAAGCAGATCGCCCTTTTCTAGAAGCCGTACCTCTTAATGCTGTCTTGGAATCCGTGCAAATTATATCTATGGTATTTGGGTCTGTTTTAGTGTTTGGTCTTGGTCGCCTATGTCTTTAGAGTGCATTGCATTTTATTTCACATCAATCAGATTTTCCTTGAGGAAGTTATGAACCTTTCTTTAAGATTGTAAGCTGCTGGTTATATGATAAAAGTGCAGATCTGTTATGACAATCTTGAGAAATCTGCATCTTCCTTATTGGGTTGGTGTTGAGGTTTCTTTATAGACTTTGCAGAAGATTTCTTGTTGAATGCACCATTTGAAAGAGCATCTTATGTCTTGATATTGCAGGCAATAACATCTTTGTAAGCTGGCAATAGTACTGACCAGTCGTTCTTTAATATTGCTTCATCGTTATTTGTAATACTCATTCTTCTTTCAGTAATTGTTGTAATAGTTACATCTCCGCCCTATGGTAGCTACTTTCCCAGTTCGGGTTAGAAAGCACATTCTGGGTGTTGAGTCCTTTCAGCAATTCAGTTATTTCTTTCAAGCACTGTACTTTGTAACACTCCGCCATATGGTCGCCCCTCACTCCATACTGGATTGGGTAGCACATACTTGGTGTCGAGTTCCCTTTCAGCACTTAATGTAGAAGATCCTCTGACTATATGCTCGCCACCATCGGCGCCATTCTTAGTTAGAGTTCCAGCATAAGCAATTTGATTTAGATCCTCTGACCAATGCTCACACCTTGCCCACATCGGGATCCTGGTGTACATTCTGGTTAGAGTTGCTTCAGCACGTTTTGGTTTAACTGCTAGCCTTAACGGGTGCATTTGTTTGTAATCTATAATTTGAAAATCGAAAAAATTGGCTCGGAATATTTCATCTGGGTAGTAGAATGGGTCGGCCTCAACAGACAGGCTAAGATCACAATCAATCACTTTGGATAATTATTTCAATAGATGTAACGGGATTAAAGAAATCAATAATGTTCATTGATCTAAACCCGAACCTCAGAGGAAACCACACTAAAAGATAAAAAGGTTGGTGAACTATAACTTTAGCGCATGGCTCAGGGAACCACGCCCAAGTCCAAATAGAAAATTTTAAAGATCAATAAAACCCCAATTTCATTTTGTTGTACCCAAAATAAATTTTTGGCATTCTGCTTGAATTGAGCTAAATCATGTAAAAATGTCGTCAAAAGTCTATTTTAGGTCAAACCAAGCATAGGGTTTTTGTGGGTTTCTGTCAAGGAACACTTATAAAATTCTGAAAATTTTGAAAATTAGGGTTCACGCCCCTATTTTCAGGGAAACCCCCGAAAATAGGACCTTCCCGAAAACGATTGAAAAAGATTTTGATAGGATTAAATGACTTCACGATCACATTGGTCAAGTTAGAATCATCAAAAGACACACTTTACTCCGGTGGGTCTATTTTTGTTTTTTAGGAACAAAGTTATGAGCTTCGCAGCCATTAATGGCAAATTGGCCAATACCAGGTGTTGAAAGCTAAGCTTCAAAAGCTTCAATGATGCAACTATGGCGGAATAGGTCTAAAAAGATGTTGTTTGATGAAGGAGATTTTCGAAACCAAAAAAGGTCGAAATTCGACATACTCTGGAAACGTTACAAAGGAGAAATCAGTCCATGATGCAGAAAGAGCCCTTTCCAGAGAAAGGTGCCCTTCAATCTCAAGGGTCAAATACAACCTTTTGAATCATCCAAGACAGTCATCCTCAGCGTTCTCCTACTGGCTCAACAACGAAACAATCAGCAAGATCATCTGACGAAGTGATCACCGACGAATGTCAGCACAACACAAAGAGGCAATTATGAAAATCATCAAAAATGATTGTCCAGCATGGGAAAAGACACCCTTGTCAAGCAAAGGCGCCCTTGAATGAAGTCGTCAAGATGTGACCGGTTGAGAAATGTCTCCTTCAAGAGATCTCTTCGATCCTGTTGCAGCTCAATGACAAATCTATCAGCAAGCCTGTGAGACAAGTCAAACGATTGCAGTGATGGATCAACTAAACATGCCAATTGAAGGATAAATCAGTAAAATACAAGCTAAAAGCGCCCCTGCCGGCCAGGGGCGCCCATCTTTTTGAAGTACCTCATGACCCCGTCAGCAGTTGCTATGTATAATGAACTTGTTCAGCTATCAGCCAACTTCTTAATCAAATCAAAAGCACTTTCATCGAACCTGCCAAGCAACTGGTGGAAGCAATCAAGTGGAAAACGTCCCAGAAAGAGACTAAATGAAAAGCATGATAAAACGTGCTAAGGCATGGGAAAAAGAGCCCTTTCCAAAGAAAGGGGCCCTTTATTTGGGGCCCTTAAAAGCTGTCAGATGGCAGAAGGTTCTCCAAGATGACCTTCACCATTTGGGTTAATCTCAACAACGAAGCTGTAATCACGAGAGTCTGACGAGGCGATCAACCTGGAGCGAGGATCAAACAGAGGCCATTCAACAACGAAAAATGATGAAAAAGCACTCAAACTCAAAAGGGACGCCTAAAAAAGGTCAAAGGTAAGTTTGTTGACTTCAGTTAAGATATTTTGGAGGCAAACTTGGCCAACTCACCCACCATCAGTTGAAATCAACCTTTTGAACTCCAGATCAAGCCAAATCAGCTTTAGATCATGAGTTGTCTTCCCTATTTGATGGATTGTTGTACCCCAAAATTAAAATTTTTGGTACACTTAGATATTTTGAAGAAATGAGTAAAAGTCTTGTCAAATCAGTCAAAAAGGTCAAATCTTGGGTGTGCATGTCTTGCATGAGGGGTTTAAAACACAAAATTTTCAATTTCTGACGGTCTGGGTCTGCTAAGAGCAGCTTAACCTACAAAACCCAGATCTCAGTTTTTCATCCCTAAATTTTAGGAAAACTGCTATTTTTAGAAAAAAAATCGAAATAGTAACGTTTTCTGGGTTTTTCTGGGTTTCTTTCGAACAGATACTGGCAAAATTTTCTAAAAATAGAAAATTTATAAAAATACAAAGTTGGTCTGACAGGGTCCGAACTGATTTTGATTGGCTCAAAATGTGTCCGTATCAGGTGGTGCAGTCAGAATCTTAAAAAGATCAGTTTTGCCCTACTGGGTCTGTTCTGCTTTTTCAGAAGCATTATCTGGAGCTCCGAGGTCATCAATGGAGGTCATCCGACTGCCAGGCGTCAATTTCGGCACTTAAACTTTCAGCAGAAGGTGAAATGATGAACATGCTCGAGGAACGAGGAAGAAAATTGGGATGTCATGAAAATTTTCTAACACTGCTAAGTTTGGGCGCCCCTGTTAAGGAAAGGCGCCCACCTTTTTAGGGCATCAGATGAGTAAATTAGGGTTAGGACCTCCAATAGAAGTTGCTCAGTTTTCAGTCAGCTTCGCAATGGATATCCCCGTCCGAGCATCCGACGATCCAGTATCCGGCAAATTCAAGTCAAGGTGAAAGGTATAGAACGAAGATCTGAAACTTGAAGAAGAAGATAAATTGAAGATTTTTCTAAGTCTGGAGAAACTGGGCGCCCTAGTTGAAGAAAGGCACCCAACTTTTCAAGGTTTCAAACAGATGAATTTGCAGTCAAGGTTATAGCGAGATGTCTTCAGAATGCAACAGGCTTTCCAGTGAGCTATCCAGCATGACAAACGGAGCTCGCAGTCATCAGATTCAAAGGGCTGAACAGAAGGTCCGATGAGAGTTGAAAAGAAAAATCCGAAAGCAAAGGTGAAAAATGCAAAAAATAAACTAACTCTGGTGAAGTTGGGCGCCCCAGCTTGCCAGGGGCGCCCAAGCTTTTGAGGACTTAAAATCCACTTTTTGGCAAACGTGTTCCCAGAAGACCCCTCCTGAAATCCTCTCAGCTTCGCAACGAGTCCAAACATTCGTCAATCCGATGCTCGGAGCTCAGAATTCAACAAGATCGCCCGTGGAAGTAAAAGACATGAATAAATTGGAAATTTTTCTAAGTCTGGTAGAAAAGGGCGCCCCAGTTGAGGAAGGGCGCCCAAGCTTTTGAAGCTCATAATAATGGAATTTGCAGAAGCAGCATCCAAGAAGGTCTCACCAAAATCAGTCTGGCTATCCAACGAAACATTCAAACAGTCAGTCGGATCAGCGTAGCTCCCAGAATCGAGGATTCATCAGAAAATCAAAGGGAGAAGGAAGAACTTGGAAATCAGAAAAATGGCTAACACTGAAGAAGTTGAGCGCCCCTAGAAGGAAAAGCCTCTCATGAATTCGAATGTCAAAATCAAGTTTTTAGCCGGAGGTGCCTCCAAAACATCTTTCTCAGAATCAGTCATGCTCCGCCGTGAACCATTCAGCTCGCCTATCGGGTTGGTCTGTCAACGAGAAATCAGTGGCGAAGTAGCATGTCGAAATGGAGAAAAGTTGAAAATAGCAAAATTTTGACTAACACTGGTGAAGTTGAGCGCCCCTCTTGAAGAAAGGCGCCCAAAGTTTCATGCCTTAGAAAACTTTTAAGAATTTTCAAAATTTCAAAATTTGCAAGAGGAGAAGGATGGCGTCCAAGTTCAAGGGGCTGAAATTTAGGGTTTTGAAAATAAAAGCAAAAAGAAAACAAAACCTAAATCAAACCCTAAGTCTATTTAACACTTCTTTTCAATGTATTTTTCATTATTTTTGCAGGTAGCATCCAGAGGAGAAAGTTGGAGCAGCAAGTTTGAAGAATTTTTGTGATTCAAGAATCCATAGTTGCTGGTTTTACATCAGATTTTTTCAGACCAGCAAGCATAAACCTTTGATTCTTTTGTTCCAGAAGATCAAATTTTCAAACTCAAGGCTAAGGCTTTCAATTTTTCAGTCATCTGGGTCTTTTTGCCTCAATCTTCTTCAAGAACTTCACGTTGCAGCATGTTTTATCTTGCATGCGAAAACCTCGCATTCAAATTTCAACCATCTGGGTCCTTTCCAATCAGCTTCTAAAGAAAACCCATATCGCAGCTTTTTTCAAGAAAGTTCAAAAACCTAGGGTTGGCTGCTTTTTCGATCAAACATCAGGGTTTTGCAAATCCCATCAACTGGGTCCATTTCTAATCATATTCTGAACAAAACCCAGATGCCAGCTTTTTTCGGGAAAAATTGAAGAAATTAGGGTTTGCTGCTTTTTCAGGCTAAATCCAAGTTTTTCAAAAACGGACGATCTGGGTTGTCTTGTATCGATATTATGAACAAAACCCATATCTCAGAAAAATTTCTCAAAAATTCGTCCGTTGGAGCACAAAAATCAGCATTCTAAAAATAGAAATTGTTCAAGACTTGTCTGAAACAAGGCGAGTTTACAGTCATTCTTCGAATTTTCTGAAATGGAGTACACTCCTAATGTTTTCAAGTCCGAATCAGCTCTCTTTCACAATTACATCAAAACAGCTGAGACAGACTTGCATCATGTCAAGCCGGTGTTCGATCTACATGCCTTGGAGAGAGCAGTAACACTTCAATCAAGAACCTGGGACATTCTGGACTCCTCGCAGCAGTGCCAATTCCTATATCAGTTCAGAGCCTTGAGTTCGTAATCGCTTGCATTAAGCATTACAACCCGCTACTAGGGAGATCCAATCAGCAAATGGTAGATTGATTTGCGCCTAAAGCCTGATATGGTCGAAAGTGTTTTTCCATTCCCCCGTGGCCTGAAAGCGTAACTCTTTCGAGGGATGAATGTGAAAAGATGTGGAATATGCATAAAGACAAATATAGCAAGAAGATTGCACAGAGATGGATGAAAGAAAAACATAAAACATTGCCCAAGAACGTCGGGCTTGAGGAGGTGCAAAATCAGTTCCAGATGTTGTTCATAGTTGCAGTCCAGTTGGCGGAAGGATAGGCCATATTTCAGTGATGTCAGCAAAGTTCGATAAAGCGGCCAATGAGGTTGAAGATTTCCTGAGATCTATTGCAGATGCTGAAGATATTCTTGAAAAGCGGTGTTTTGTTGTTGATGGCATAGATGCACCGAACCGGGACACAATCTCTAACTTCCTAGCGGATGTGATCGAGCTTTAAAGCAGCTTTCTTCTAGAAGCTTTCTTTCCCGCTTTCTTTCTATTCTTGGAATAATCCTTATCCATTCTTTGAGGATAGAAAGAGATAAGATGTAATAGTTGGCGTTTCCCGCTTTTTCTGCTTTCTAGGGTTTTATCTTTCTAGATTTAGTAATAAAGCTTGCTTGGAGAGCAAGCCCTAGATTGTGAAAGCAAGGAGATTTTAGGGTTCCCTACTCCTCTGCTTCTCTATAAATAAGAGCCTTTGCTCATTTAGTTTCTTTAACGGTTATTGCGATAACAAACTGCTAAGTCTCTTTTAGCCAGTAAGTTGTTATTCAGTGTCAGTTCATTTTGTGTTGGAACGGTTATTGCGATAACAAACTGCTGAGTCTCTTTTAGCCAGTAAGTTGTTATTCAGTGTCAGTTCATTTTGTGTTGGAACGGTTATTGTCATAGCAAATTGCGAGCCTAAATTGCAGCAAATTGTTATTCAGTTTCAGTTCACTTAGTTAAAACCGTGCTAGTGAGAACAAAACGCTGAGCCTATTGTGCCTTCTATTTGTTGCTCAAGTATTGTTCATTTGTGTTGTGATAAGCAAATTGTTGAGCCTCTTTAGCCAACAAGGAGTTAGTAAGATTGTTGTTTTCTATTGTGTTAAGAATAAGTTTGCAAGCCTCCTTAGCTGCAATTTCTTGTTCAAGGCATGTTAGAAGTGAGCTTTGTTTTAGAGATTTGAGTAATAAAATCATGAGCCTCTTTTGCCTTGGTCTAAAATCTCAGATTTCCGTTATCAGTGTTCTACTTTTATGATCTTTATTTCAGCTTGCAGTGAAGTGTGTAGGTGTTCGTTGAAAGAGAGATTGTTGAAGTATTTTTGTCAGAGAATCTACCTTGTTAATTTCTAACTTCTCTTGCTCTGCTATTACTCGAGAGGTTAGGAACGTCTTTAGTTTAAGTTAGTCGTAGTTGAACTTCTTATCAGAAAATCTCAGCTGCGGCGTTTGTGTTTAAAAAACCTTGTGCTCTAAGCTGATCAAAAAGATAGGCAACTTAGTTTTAGTTTACTTTCTTTCAAACACCATCAGCAAGAGGGAGCTTCCCCTCCTAATTTGAAGAGCAGTTTATCTGTGCATAGCTGTCCGTTTTCAAATCCGCATTCTAGAGGTGCGAATTTAAACGCCAACATGGATTCAAGCACAAATCCGTATATGATCAAGCCTAGGCATCCATTATGCTCATTTCTTTTGCAGGTTGAGGGTTTGAACAGCAATAAGCTCTCCAAGGACGTTTCTCAAGATCTGAAGAAGGTTTTTCAATCATTCTTCGTGATTTTTTGAAGATCAGTGACAGAGAAAGCTTGTCTTTTCCAAGGTTGCATCCAGCAGAGAATTTTCTCAGAGAGGGCAGCAATAACTTCTATTCTTCCTCTCATCTTCTTCTTCTATTCTGTCTAAAATTATTGCATGTCATAGTAAACAGCAGGGTATCACAAATCTGATCAACTAGGTGTGATCAACATAATCTTCCAGAGAAACCCATCTCTTCAAATTTTTCAAAATCAGCAAAATTGCCACCCCTATTTTTAGGGATTTTTCCATAAAGGTCATCAAATCAAAATTTCAACGAACTGGGTTTGTTCAGCTTTGAAGCACAAACAAAACCCATGTGTAAGAATTTATCCAAAAAAATACTTCTCACAAGGCAACGCTATTTTTAAGGGTTTTCAAAGTTGTCTAAACATACCTGTGTTTATAGTCAACAGGCAAGTTTTTCTTCACGGAATGACAATTTGGCGTCCTTGGGTTCCAATTGAACAACCAAACCTTGCACTAGCAACTCTCCAACCAGATCTTACACATATCGCTGGAGAGCAAACGGACATCATCAGCAGTCTACAAATTTTTATCTTTGAAAAGAATACATCACCCGCTCAGTGGAGAGCCGCAACAATTACTTGAGATGAAGAAGAAAGAAAGGCTGATCTTGCAGCTTAAAAACTAGTATTACCTTCACCCACAGGGCAATAAGCACCCTAGCTTACCAGCTGCAAAGAGGTCATTCCAAGCACGGAGCCGCCAAAGTTACCAAGAGCAGCAGCTTGCACAAGGAGAAGAGATGCCATGTCATAAAAGCATTGACTATCCAGAGACAGAAGAAGTCAACACATGGATCGAGGAGCTGTTAATCGAAGGTGGTGAGGTGTGAAAAGACACCTAGGTTGGGACGTCCTAGTCTTTAGGAAGGCATTTATGATTAACAGTTAGTTAACTTGATGACTCATTCCAAGTTAACCAACTATCCCTTGAATCATGCATGTCTATCTCTATTTATGAGGTGGTTTGTTTTGACTTCCATTGATTGTGGATGTTTGTTTAGACTCAACTAATCATGGATGACTTATCCCATAAATCATGGATGTCTATCTTAGAGACACCTACTTTGAATTAAAGTTCACTTTTAGTCTTGTTTCAGTCAACTGAAGTAGTTTCCAGTTGACTCTTTGTTTAGTTTCAGTTAACTGAAGTAGATTTCCAGTTAACTGTTTGTTCCCCCTTTTTAGGAATAAATCTTGCTAATTGATTGGCAAGAACTCATTGTTAACTCAAGGAGAATTTAGGGTTGCCTACTCCTTTGAGTTCTATAAATAAGAGCCTTGGGCTAATTATTTGTTTAACCTTTACTTGCTATGCAAAATTGTTGCGCCATTGTTGCCAATAGCTTTGAAAGCAAATATTTGTTCACTCTTGGATGGGAGTTCATTGGTTGATCGTAATTGTGCATGATTTTGTGCTTTTGGTGTCCCAATCTTTGTAATTCGTTTAGAAAGCTTAAAAAAAAGAAATCAAAAGGCACATTCAATTTGATCTAAGGATTTGAATTCTTCCATAACGTCTTTGTGTTTAAATAGCTTGTTGTTTCATTTCCCTCCTCGGATAGGGGTTCCTCCTCCTTGGATATCTGTTATTAATAGTTATCATTTGTTGTTGTCTAATGGATTGTCTTTCAACCTATACTTTGGATAGGGGTTCCTCCTCCTTAGCAAGTTTGTCAGTCAAGACATCGTAATTTGTTGTTTCTAGTAAGTCGTTTCCTAGCCCATACCTCGGATAAGTGTTCCTCCTCCTTTGCAGGTCTCAAATCCAACTAACAGAGAAGTGTGTTTGCTTGTATACAACCTTATCCCAGCGTATATCCGAGAGTTCAGAGCCTCGGCCATATTCTAAGGAGACGGCGGATTCAAGTGATCCAACCAATCTATTCCCGCTCCTATGCCCTCATGGTCTGTTTACCTTGAGGAGATAAGATAGATTAAAAGCTAGAATAGTCGTAGTTAAGATCTGCCGAACCCAGAGAAAAATCTTAGCTATGGCGCATTGTGTTTGTGCACCCTTCTGCCCTACTGCTGAGTACAAAAAGATAGGAACCCTAGTCTACTCTACCCTCTCTTACGCATTACATCAGCAAAGAGGGACTTCTCCTCTTTAAATAACAAAGAAGTGTTGCAAAACAATTGTAATAGCTGAACGTTTACAATCAGCACTCCAGAGGTGCTAATTTAATAGCCAACACATTTTAGATCTCATGCAGAGAAAGCTTTGAATTCTATAGTAAGTTACACAAGAACCAATCAACCGATTCCTAGGCAACTACGGATATCCAGTAATTCGACTTCAGCTAAAATCAAAGGTAAAAATCACTCATGGTGTACATTAACCTTGACAACAAACTTTCTGTGAGGGCAGGCGACGGCAACACAGTCTGATCTACGAGTTCATAGTTGATAGCCAAAATAAACAAAGATCTTAATATATGATTCTCAACACTAAGGCGTCAGTGATAAGGAAATATGGATAGCAGTTTTTGTTAGTTTTAAGATCAGATATAAATAAGCAAATTTTAATTCAAATTCAAACAAATAGACACAGCATATACCCTGGGAAAACCCTCCACTTGAGGGAGAAAAACCCAGGAACAATATATCACTTACATATTGAATATCAAACAACAATGATCTTTACAATGAGGCCAATTACAAGGCCACACAACAGCACCAAAACTTGATGCAATATCTGAATAAAATATCGCCCTTCTTGAAGAGAAAATTTCAGCCTCCTTAAACAACTTCGATCTACTCTTTGAAGGAAATCGCACTATGAAGGATGAATGTGATAATGAATGAATGTGAATGACCAAACAGCAACGCATATATATACACAAGAGAGAAGGATCGCGTCCCTTCAAGACAAGGAAGTCGGCCTCAATAAAAATCGTGTCTCTTCAAGGGTGGCGGATGAGAACAAGTCAGCCACATTTAATTATTAACAATAATTAAATATTATATGATATACAAGGTGAAGCGCCTCTTCACCAATAGTCACCTTAATAAATTAAATAGCTGATAGGCTACACATTTAATTTATACAAAAAATTGGGGTTGGAAGTAGAAGCCCGATACTGCTATAGTCAATAGTTTTCAACAGAGTTGAACAAGGGCAATGTCTCACCAATCTTTCAAATTTTCAACAAATATTAAAGCTTCTAAACAAATATAATATTCTTCTTGTACAGGCAATCTTTCCAATTTGCATATAAATTAAAACAATTTAAAGAACCTATTTCCGGATGCTTGAGGAAATGATGTTTGAAGTAGAGCTTCGCCTTGAGATTCCAATTTACCAAAGCTTCTTCCAAATTATCCACTTTTCTAGAAAGATGAAAATAAAACCAGAGCCAAAATTTCCCGAGAACTTCTTCCCAAATTTTCAACCACCTCTTTTTAAAAAAAATATCTTTTCTCATTGCCATGAAGTAGCCTCTTTCCTCTTTCAATTAATGCAAATATTCTCTCCGAGAATTAATTCCCAACAATAGTGTTTAATTTTTCTAACACGTCACAAATAAAATATCTTTTCAACCAAATCACAAATATTTCCTCTAAGATAATTACAAGATATTTATGCATTTAATAATTCATAATTCACATATTAATTTCTAATTAAATTTAATCTAATTAATTTAACCACTTTATAAAATAAATTTAATCACAAAAATTAAACCACTTTACAAAATAAATTAAATTTAATTAATTAAATCAAATATAAAACTTCTTACAACATTAATCAAAATTAATTAAATAATCACTAAAAACCATTATAAGCATTAGTTAACATTAATTTCCCACAGAACATACCTTACAAAATAAATAAACGACAAAGCAAACATGGACAACATGACAACTCAGCAAAACCAAACAAACACTGACGACACACAGTGACTAGGGTTGTGGCTTGACAAGGAAATCCAGTTACTATCTCCCAATCAACTATTCCGTTGGGCAATGGGCATGCTCAAACCTGTGAATCTAGGTGGAGTCGATGTCCCGTACCTGCAATCTTGCAATAAAACATCTGTCGTACATGTATATAGATTATAAACAATCACACCGTGAAGAGAAAATCACGGAATCGCATCGTGTCTGCTGGTCAATCACATACATGCATAACATATCCTCGAGGATCTGGTTGACCCTCTCGGTCTGTCCATCTGTCTCAGGGTAATACGCTGAACTAAAGTTCAACTGCGTCCCCATCGCATGCTGCAATGACGTCCAAAGAGCTAAGGTAAACATAGGATCCCTATCAGAAATGATCTGACAAGGAATACCATGCAACCTAACTATATCTCCCATGAACACTCTAGCAACGAACGAAGCATTATAGGATGAACGAATAGGCGACAAGTGTGCTACCTTCATCAACCTATCCACTCTCACCATAATGGCATCGTGTCGTCGCGAAGAATTGGGTAACCTAACAATGAAATCCAACGAGATTATATCCCATTTCCATTCTGGCACCAAATGTGGTTGCAGAAGTCCTGTCGGATGTTGGTGTTCAGCCTTCACTCGCTGACACCTTGTAATGTCCCCGTTTTTAGCTCTTCACTTTCCAGTGATTGGTAGCCTATTCCCAATGTGTTGTCGGCTAGTCAGTGGCAGAATTAGGGTTTTCGGCTGTTTGATGGTTTCTCTTGAAGATTCAGGGTTTTGCTTGTTGGAGTTTGGGTGTTTGGATTCTGGATTCCTTCTGGGTTTTCAGAGAGCTTCGCAGAGGTATGACTTGCAACTGCGTCGAGCAACCTTTCCGAACTTACTATTTTTAGTAAGTTATGACGGCTACATCTCGAAGTTTGGGATTTTGGATTGCAGATTCTTTCTGGGTTTTCAGAAAGCTTCGCAATGGTGCCGCATGCATTGCATTCTGAGCAACTTCTCGAATTTACTATTTTTAGTAAATTCTATTTTTAGCAGTGGTCCAGTCAGCATCAGCTCAACAGGCTTTCCTCTTCTGTCAGTTCAAGTTGGTAATATCGTTTTGGCCGTTTGATGCTTTTCCTGGAGAGATAAGTATTTTAATTAAAATAATGTTTTATTTTAATGTTGTGTCCCCTTGGCCTAGTGAAACAACTTTATGCTGTTTTAAAAAGGGGGACTTTGATGGGTGGCGCCTCATTTGGAGATGGATTTTAATATTCCAAAGGTTGAAAAATAAAGTGGTAAAAAGGGACGCCAACCTTTATGAAAGTCAAATTTTAATTAATTTAAATCAATCAAGTGAAAAGTGCGCCATCTTGAAGGAAGGCTTGGTTAAATCAAACCCTAAAAGCATCTTGAAATTAGGGCACACCTTCTGGAAGCTTTTGGAGGGTCTTCTCAAAAGTTATAAAAAAAAGCCTTGGGTCTTCATTTTGGTATCTGATGAATTTGCAAAGTTATGCTGCCGGATTGGCTTTGGGATTGCTTCGAGGAATGTAAGCCTCCTAACTTGGCTCTTCTTCTTGCTTGAAAGACAGCAACTAGTTGAGAGGTTTGAGTGTTATTGATTTGTCTTTTCAGTTATAGTTGATTTCCTATCCTTTGTAGTTGAGTTATATCATTTTCTATCAATTCCAGAGTTGTTGGTCATGACTGCTGAATGTATGTTTCTGTTCACAAGTCTCAAATCATAAACATTCTCGTTCTAGGTATTGTCTCATTGTGTTTCCCTGTTGGAGGCGACCCTTCATGAATATTTGCAGATTTTAATATGAAGTTTATGATTTTATAAAGCAAATTCGTCATTCCTTGAAGGCCGTACTTTCTGGAGTGCCTTGGGATTCGTGTCAGTAATTAATAACCACTTTTAGTTGCCATTTCTTATTACTAAACTAGGCGCCATCATTTTGAAGGTCTATTGCATCAAATTTGAAGTCATTTGGGTGAGAAATGAGAGAGTTATGAGCATATTGATAGGGATTTGTGTTGCCGGTTATGATATTCATGTTGCTGGTCTGTCAGATCAGATTTGAGAAATCTGCATATTTCTTCATGGATTAGCGTCAGGAAGTTTAAAAGACCTTATGAAAAACATCTTTGTTATTCCAGCAATTTGAAGAGCTCTAATTCCTTGATCTTGCAGGCATTCTATTGCTCATTGTAAGATGCACAGCAGTACTGTCAGCATTTCCCTTAATCTTGCTTTATCATGTTTTGTAATGCTTATCTTACATTTTGAAGTTGCATTGTATTTCTTATATCTCCGCCATATGGTCGCCTCATTTCCGTATTGGATTGGGTAGCACATACATGGTGTTGAGTTTGCTTTCAGCACTTGTAGTGGTAGAGATCCTCTGACCATATGTTCATCCATCTTGGACACATTCTTGGTTAGAGTTACCTTTCAGCACGCTTGAGATCCTCTGACCATATGTTCGTCCATCTTGGACACATTCTTGGTTAGAGTTACCTTTCAGCACGCTTGAGATCCTCTGACCATATGTTCGTCCATCTTGGACACATTCTTGGTTAGAGTTACCTTCAGTTGCATTTTGTTTTAAGGCACTAACGATCCTCTTTGCCATATGACAGCCTCTCTCTTGTTGAGATTGAGTGCGCATTCTTGGCAACGAGTTATTTGTAACCGCTGATTTGATTTAACTCACCCTAACGGATTCTTGTTATTGAGTTGAAAAATTGAAAAATTGGCTCAGAATATTTCACACCCCAAACACCTCGACACAAAGTCAACGATATCTCGCTTCATACCTGCCCAGAAGTATAGCTATCGCAAATAGGCATGCATCTTCTTCACTCCTGGATGAGTTGAATAGGGTGCCCGATGTGCCTCTATCATAACCAAGGTACGAAGATCTCCAGAAGATGGAATATAAATGCGTCCCATGTGTCTCAACAAACCATCTGACTCTAGAGAATAACCTGAGAATATGCCCTCAAGAGTCCTGCCTGTCTCTATCTCTGATCTCACCTCCTGATACCAACTGTCTATAGGAAGTGTAGAAAGAATTTGACTCCTCAAATCCACACCAAGAGTCAACTCTGACAACTCATGTCTCTGTCTGTTGAGAGCGTCAGCAACTACGTTCTCCTTCCCCTGGACAAACTTCACCTCAAAGTCATACTCACAAAGGAATTCCATCCATTGCCTCTACCTGGCATTTAGATTAGGCTGCGTGAAGATGTACTGTAAGCTTCGATGGTTACTATGCAACTCAAATCTGTGCCCCAACAGGTAATGCCTCCATCTCGTCAAAGTGTGTACTACCGCTGCCAACTCAAGATCGTGTGTGGGGTAATTCAACTCATGATCCTTGAGTTTGCACGACTCATACACAATAACATGACCATTCTGCATCAAAACTGCTCCTAATCCCTCCAAAGATGCATCTGTACAGACAACAAAATCTCCATTAGGATCAGGTATCGCAAGAATCGGTGCACTGGTCAACCTCTCCTTCAGAGTCTAAAATGCTACCTCACACTGTTCTGACTAGACGAATCTCTTCCCTTTTCTTTGAAGAGAAGTGATAGGATGTCCTATCCTAGAGAAACTCTGAACAAAGCGTCTGTAATAACCTGCTAATCCCATGAAACTGCATATCTCTGCCACATTAGTGGGCGCAGGCCAATCAATGATCGCTTGGATCTTTGCAAGATCTACTGCAATACCCTCTCCTGATATCACATACCCAAGGTACTTAACCTCAGTCTTAAAGAACTCACATTTGGACAGGTTAGCGTACAACTGATTATCTCTCAAACACTGCAAAACCTGCCTTAGATGCTCCTCATGCTCCTCAACTATCCTGGAATAGATCAATATATCATCAAGGAATACTAATACAAATCTATCCAGATAAGTGCGAAAGACTTCATTCATCAAGCTCATGAACACAAATGGCGCATTCATCAACCCGAACGGTACCACTGTAAACTCGTAGTGACCGTAACGTGTGCAAAACGTCGTCTTATGAATGTCGGAATCAAAAATACATAGCTAATGATACCCTGACTTAAGATCGATTTTTGAAAAGACCGTAGCACCCTTGATCTGATCAAATAAATCATCAATCCTAGGCAAGGGATATCGGTTCCTGATTGTCACTTTATTCAGCTGACAGTAGTCTATGCACAGACGGAGAGAACCATCCTTCTTCACAAAAATTACTGGTACTCCCCAAGGTGAAACACTAGGGTGGATGAAACCCTTCGCTAGCAACTCCTCCAGCTGCAAGCAGAGCTCCTTAAGCTCCTGTGTAGTTATACGGTACAAAGCTCGTGAAATAGGCTCGGAACCAGGTATAAGATCAATCTTGAAATCAATGTGACGCTGAGGTGGCATCCTTGGAATCTCATCTGGAAATACATCTACATACTCTTGAAGTATGGGGTGGCTATCAAGAGAAACCTTCTCCTCACTATCACCCAACTCCAAGTCATCTACTGTCACTGCAAACAACTGACATCCCTAACGTACACATCTCCTCAGCTGCATAGCCGAGATCATCCTCAACGATATGGGTCTCTGAACTCCCACTATCTCAACCTCTCTACTAGATATATCAATGCATCGAATCAACTTGCGTCGACAGTCAATAACGGCCCTGTGAGCCTCAAGCCAATCCATCCCTAAGACGATGTCATACGACCCCAATTTTCTCTTCACGGTGTGATTGTTTATAATCTATATACATGTACGACAAATGTTTTATTGCAGAATTGCAGGTACAGGACATCGACTACACCTGGATTCACAGGTTTAAGCATGTCCATTGCCCAACGGAATAGTTGATTGGGAGATAGTAAATGGATTTCCTTATCAAGCCACGACACTAGTCATAGTGTGTCATCAATCTTTGTTTGGTTTTGCTGAGTTGTCATGTTGTCTACGTTTGCCTTGTCATTTATTTATTTTGCAATGTATGTTCTATGGGAAATTAATGTTAACTAATGCTTATAATGGTTTTTAGTGATTATTTAATTAATTTTGATTAATGTTGTAAGAAGTTTTATATTTGATTTAATTAATTAAATTTAATTTATTTTGTAAAGTGATTTAATCTTTGAGATTAAATTTATTTTATAAACTGATTAAATTAATTAGATTAAATTTAATTAGAAATTAATGTGTATTATGAATTATTAAATGCATAAATATCTTGTAATGATCTTAGAGGAAATATCTGTGATTTGGTTGAAAAGATATTTTATTTGTGACATGTGTTAGAAAAATTAAACACTGTTGTTGGGAATTAATTCTCAGAGAGAGTATTTGCATTAACTGAAAGAGAAAAGAGGCTACTTCATGGCAATGAGAAAAGATATTTTTTTTAAAAAGAGGTGGTTGAAAATTTGGGAAGAAGTTCTCGGGAAATTTTGGCTCTGGTTTTGTTTTCATCTTTATGGAAAAATGGATAATTTGGAAGAAGCTTTGGTAAATTGAAATTTTATGGTGAAGCTCTACTTCAAACATCATTTCCTCAAGCATCCGGAAACAGGGTCTTTAAATTGTTTTAATTTATATGCAAATTGGAAAGATTGTCTGTACAAGAATATTATATTTGTTTAGAAGCTTTAATATATGTTGAAAATTTGAAAGATTGGTGAGACGTCGCCCTTGTTCAACCCTGTTGAAAACTGCTATCCATATTTCCTTATCACTGATGCCTTAGTGTTCAGAATCATATATTAAGATCTTTGATTATTTTGGCTGTCAACTATGAACTCGTAGATTAGACTGTGTTGCCATTGCCTGCCCTCACACAAAGTTTGTTGTCAAGGCTAATGTACACCACGAGTGATTTTACCTTTGATTTTAGCTAAAGTCAAATTACTGGATATCCGTAGTTGCCTAGGAATTGGTCGATTGGTTCTTGTGTAAATTACTATAGAATTTGAAGTTTTCTCTAAATGAGATCTAAAATGAAACTAGGGTTTTATTGATCTTTAAACTTTTCTATGCGGACTTGGGCGTGGTTCTGTCGGAACCCTGATGGTTCTCGATTCAAAACCCTAACTGATATTTTGTTGTTTTTTGCAATTTTTGGTTTTTTGTATTTTTGATGAATTTCAGGCAAAATAATAAAGCTGCGATTTTGCTCAATAATGCTAATAAATTCAAATAAATTCTAAAACTCCACAGAATAAGCTCAAATATGCCAGAGAACATGGGCGCACTATTTTATTATTTTTATAGAGCTTTTACAATGATGAAATATTGATAAATGAACAAGAAACGAATTAATTTCTAAAGAACCTGGTGGCGGCTGCAATAAATGAAGATGGTACAGCCAAAAATAAAGAATGAATCTCCAGGCTCCGATGTCAATGCAAGATCTCCAGAAATGTCCAGGAAACCAAACGCCTAGATCTCAGTGCCAGAATCTGAAGACAGAAGGCGAGTCTCTCAAGAAATAAAGGTACGGCCTGCAAGTACAGAAATGTACGGCCTGTCTGCTGCAGCAAATAGAATGGTACGGACTCCAAGAAATAATGCCAGATCACTGAATAAAGTCCTCTGATGAAGTCGCCTTATTTATCTGATGATGATTCTCTGCTGACTCTGAATAAATAACTCAATAAATCCAATCTGTGATCTCTGGATGAAATCACCAAGTGCAAGCTTCAACTGGTATTTCACAGCCTCAGTCTGCCTGATCTCTGAAGAGTTTTCGTTCTCCAGAAACGTTCGTCTACCAGAAACCCTAGGGTTTGCAAACTCCAATGCTCAGAGCAATAAAGACAAAATTGAATAATAATATCAGAATAGTTCGATTTTGCCTTGAGTGGAAATATATATCCCTTGAAGAAATTCGACCCAATCTCCTTTTTAATTAATCATTTAAATAAATGATTTAATTCGCACTTTTGAACTTAGGAGAAATCATTAATTATTGGCGTCCATATTTTAATGAATATAAAATACTCATTAAGTCAAAATTTAATACTTTATTATAAAGTATAATAAATACTTTATAATTAGGCCAATTAATTAAATATTTAAATATTTCAATAAAGTGACTTTATTATAAAGTCAAAATATTAAATATTTAATAAATCATTAAATACTCCTTATTTCTCCGTCTGATCAACAAACTGCTGAACTGGGTCGACTCTGAGCTGAATGGTTGAACCAGGTGCCCTGCCCAAAATAGCAGCTTCCGTCTGACCTAACTTTCTAAAAATAGAAAGTTCCTGAGAACGCACTCTGGAAGATTCTGCGAAGGCCCAACCTGATACAACTGCAAAACTGGAGCTACCAAACACTGAGTAACTGCCCCAAATGATCCTCTGCACACTCCTGTCAGCCTACGAGGATCGAATAATAGGCTAACCTCGTCACCAGCTGCGCTAACTAGGATGGGGACATGACAGGTTCCCTGAGCCATGCACTAAAGTTATAGTTCACCAATCTTTTTATCTTTTAATGTGGTTTCCACTAAGGTTCGGGTTTAGATCGATGAACATTATTGATTTCTTTAATCCTGTTACATCTATTGAAATAATCAGCCAAAGTGATTGATTGTGATCTTAGCCTATCTGTTGAGGCCGACACAATCTACTACTCAGAAATACCATCTTATGAAATTATCTTCTTGTTAGCTTATATTCTGTGGGTTTAAGACTTGTAGTCATGCATGTTTCAGAGCCGTACGCATGAAGTTTGCTAAACTTTATCCTTTTACCACTGCTGGACATGGTTTGCTCTAGTCTCGTGGCGTCCAAACTTATGCTTAACTATTAGTCTATGTAAAGTGCCTTGACAAATTTGAAGTTTAAACCCTGATTTTCTGCCTTAGAAATTTTGTCAAACACTTTCCTTGCAACCTTCAACTTGCTGATAATTGGTTTCAGTTTGCTTGAAATGGTTTTGTTTTGATACCAATGATGTTTTGAAACTCAAAAATGATTGCAAAGTAACTAAACAAGAGACTAGAATGATATGCAACTTCTTTTTGCTCTTTTTCAAATGCAAAAACATGGATTGCTGATATAAAATGCACACCTACAGCCAAGAGGCATTTCTACAAACACTTGGCATG
Organism: Sequoia sempervirens; assembly: GCA_007258455.2. Lineage (NCBI taxonomy): Eukaryota > Viridiplantae > Streptophyta > Pinopsida > Cupressales > Cupressaceae > Sequoia > Sequoia sempervirens. The sequence goes on along the minus strand of VDFB02000363.1, from coordinate 163,182,015 downwards.
CAATCTATAGAGTAATTATGTAATGAAGTGCAAGAGACATTTTATCAAACAATTATCATGCAACCAGCCAATGACATACAATTTACATGAAATCCTTATACCTCCAATCTGATATTGCAAGTATATGATGGCTTACAAAATGAGGATAAAACACTAAATATCAGCCAAGACTCTTGGCATGAATACAAGTCTAAAAACTCCTTATTACAACCTTCATTTAACTCATTACAATGCCTAAGACTAAAGCATGATCAAACCAACTAGTGCAGACCCCTAATCAGCATTAACAATGATATATGATGCAAATACACAAAATCGATGGAACCTGGTATGAAGTTGCAGTCTTCAGAAAAAGCTTCGTATCTTCTTTGTGAGGATGACAAATGCCTTAAACTTGTGGCGCCCAGACTTTAGACCACCCAGCAATGCAGTAGAAATTTTATTTGAATTTTTCCAAGCTTCTAACCCCAAAATCGCACCTCCTTCAAGTTCGCCCCTGTTTTGCATCAGCCATGAAAACTACAGTTGTAACTCCTCAAAATCGACTTCTTCACAGCCATAAATATGTTCCTTCATTCACCTATAACATGAGGATGTCCATTATGATGCAATTTGATGTAGAACTAGACTGAAATGAAGAAATCGTCCTTCTCTAATGGCTACCAAAGTCTGATATAATCTGCAGATAATACTCCTTGTTTTACAATAACCAAAATTGGCCCTTGGCCACAATTTTGCACAATGAGAAGAACTGAAATATTCTCCTCTCCAACCCGGCTAGGACTGATATCTCACAATCGAACCCGGCACCTTAGAGTCTTCAAACCCTCAGCCAATTTTTCAAGCATTCAAGCTCTCCAAATCTGATATGTGAAATGTAATTCTCTGGATATCTCAAATGCCCTCCAAAAGCCCCTTATAAAGAATTGACAAGAGATTTCAAGAAGCTTCTAGAATAAATTATTATTTTATTCTTTTAAGTGACTTTTTAATATTATTTTATTTTTAGTCACTTTAATATTAAATTAATTAAATATAAGGTTACTTTTTAATATTTTATTTTTAATAACCATATAAGTAATTAATTTAATATATTCCCCTTATTTCTCCCTTTTTAGCCTTTGGGAATAATTAAAGGCTAAAAACAAATAGCTGGTGCCTGTCAAAAAGAGGGCATTACAGTCTAAACTCCTAACGAATGCGGAATCTTGGATAAACCTTATGATGTCAAATTTAACCCTTTTTGTGAGGCGGTTATAGTGTGATATTGACATCATTTCTGGATTTTGAAATCTTCCTTGTAAGTGTTAAAATCTGTCGTAGCGTACTCCTTCCAATCTCTTCCGTTGCTTAGTATTTAATACTATTTTATTTTGTATAAAGTGGAACCTTATCCCAGCCAGTCGCGCCTTGTTATGGGGAGTCTTTTGATAACCTTAAGTCATAAATCTGAGTAGATTTGTTAATCATGTAAAAGAAGAAATGGATACTGTACAAAATCAAATAGTTATACAAATTTGTGTATCGAGTACTCCAGATTTCTATCAGTTACTTTAGTAATCTTAAACTTTGTTTTAAATAAATGTTTTAAAATTGTAAATTAATATTTAAATATATATATATATTTAAAATGAATACAATAGGTGCATGCAAAAGCACAAGTTAGTTATTTTAAAATGAAATGTTTTAAAAGAGGAAATTTGATTTCTATATAGTTGAAATTGGGAAATTGAATTAAAACAAATAGATTTAATTTCTTTATTCTCTGTAAGTGAAATTGTAATAAGCTAGTTTATTTGGGCAATGTGTTATTTTATTTTCTTGAAATGGAAATTGGATTAAGGAAATCCTAATGATAATTTTTATTACTTGCCTGAATTGCTTATTTAATTATGATCTCTTTTGTTCACATAAGTTGGGAAGTATGTTAGTTGTGAATGTGTAAGCCTTCCAGATGTGGTAATTTTAGGAGGGGTTGTCGTGATTTATGGTTCAACTCTTTGATTTCCCTTAGGTAGTGCACTTGGTTGTAATTCAGTTAATCGCCCGGTTACTACAAACGCGGATGTGTTGCCTCTTGCATTATGGTTGATATTTATTATCGGTTTTTGTGCACTTTGTCTACCCTTGGTTTTTGGATTAGATCCTTGTGTTGTCAGCAGGGGAGTGGCTCTCAATGGGGGTCGGCGCACAAAGTGGTGCCAGGGTAACTCATGTGAGAGTTAGTTAATTCAGTGGAAATTAAAAAATTGTATTAGGGGAAGGGTAGCTTAAATCATATAACTTGTTAATTGTGCCTCGCTCATAGGCTCAAGGGCTTGTTTACACTTGGGATGAGACGAGAAGGCCTAGAATGGCAAGATCATTATCTTGTCTCTTTAAAAGATATTTGATTCTACATCGGTTTCCATGTGGGGCCGGGGATTGTGAGAGGCTACCAGGGTAACCCAAGATGGGGGTTGGAGCCTAGGAAGATCTTCCAGGGTAACCCATGCAACTTTGTGATGACACTCCTCCTATGACAACAATATGTATTGTGCAGTTGATATACTTGATTATTTTACTCTGGAAGCAATGTAACCTTTAGGTATGTATTGTTCTTGTATGGTATAGTATTGTGTATTGCCTATGTCTACAGGTTGTTGGTTTTGCCTAGGAAGCCCTTTTACTATCTCCTAGCACGGGGGGTGGGCCTTCGGGTACCACTTGGTTGGGTGGAACGTGCACCTTACACCGTTGGGTTCCCATTTCATGTTCGTGATGGCGGGATCTTCCAAATTGGAGAGCTCGCGTGTATCAGTTGCTTTGTACTATTTCTTAGGTTCTTTTGTATCAGTTGTATACTTTGTATATGTACTACTCCTCATTTGTATTCAAGGAGGATTCTTGTATCAATGTAATTGTAACATTATTGTATGATCTTCCTCATTTTGGAAATGAGCTCTGTAACTGCTATATTAAATAAATGCAATCTATGAATGATTCATTAATGTAGTTTGTATCTTATGTGATGAGTTTAATACTTTTGGATCTATGTTATTTATTTCATGAGTATTATTTATATGCTATGGATTAGTTTACTTTTGTATATTATGGGATTCAAATGTAAGCGTTGTCGCGTATCTTAGAGGATGTATGTGTTAAGCGTAGTTCACTTATTATTAATTACACTTTTAAAAAAAAAAAATTGTTACGCTTCCGTTGTGTTTGCGTCGTCCTCTAGGATTACGTGGTGGGGCGTTACAAAAGAGGGCTGAAGGATGATGTAGAATGCTAACTGTAGACCTCCAAACTCACTGAACATTACTTAAAACTGTAATATCAGACTGTTTAGGTCTGAAAAATGCCATCAATCCACCATACTTAATGCCCCAAACCACTGTATAACCACCATTTAACTGTAGGATAACACCACTTCTGTATGGCCCAATATGCAAAGAAAAATCTCTCCAAAATGACTGATTATTGCTAAAGCAAACAGTATAGCATGAAATAAGGAAGTACAGCCCTGTCAAAGCTCCAAAATCACTCCTAAATTCAAGACAAAAATGGGACAGCAAACAGCAATTAAACTTGCATACCAAAATCTCTCAAAACAATTCAAAAATCCCCATTTTCAATAACGAATTGGAAAAACTCAGCATTCAGCACAATGGTGAATTCTAGATGAAATCGCTCAACCAGTTAGGAGGGTTTTCGTCCTTAAAATTAATTCGCCAAAGGGTTTTTGTTCTTAGGAAAATAGAGAGAACTCACATATTTCACCAAAGCAAATGAAATGAATAAGCAATAACCCTTCTTCTCAAGACCCAACCTCCTTTTATAACCTTTTTTGAGTTATTTTAGGAAAAGTTTTTTGCTTTTTCCTTGCTTTTTTGAAAATGCGATTTTTTTTTTGTTCATTGATTTTCCGAAAAGTGTTTTTTTTCTTCTATTTTTAGAAAAAATTGTTAATAAAATAATATAAAATGTGTTTATGACCACTTTTCAACACCTTGAGCCTAGTGACATTTTATTTGCACACTTAAAATATCTTTTTAAATAATTAAATGTAAGTTGTCATTTAAGTTTACTTTTTCAACAACTTTGGTATTTAACTATTTAATAACTTAATTATTTTCCACGCAACCACTAAAGTTATGGAAAATATTAAAATAGCCCAAAATATGAATTCTGACAACACTACCAATACTTTAAAAGCATAGGATATTAATCTATATGAAAGTTGGCACCCTCCCAAGATGACGAACTTCTCCAAAAAGTGTGGAGTGCTCCTAGAATGTCAAATTCGCACATGGAAAGTATTGTTACATATGTCTTGGCTCTAGGAACTTGTTGTCCCTATTAGAATTCCCTCCCAAAAATGCTAGCACTCTCCAAGAAAGTTAGGGTTTTCATGAATGTTGGAATGGATTAGGAAAGGGAACATTACAAAATACCAATTCTAAGCTTGATTTAGTAAAGCAAAAGTAAGCAAAATGCTTAATTGGTTAAAGAGAAAACAAAGACAAGATTTATGGAGATGGTTAATGTTTGTTGTCTATCTTATTCAGAAGAAGAGTATTCACCACATATGTACAAGAAATATTCCACCTATGAGATTTTATGCTCAATAATCATCTTCACAAATGAACATGACAATACATAAGAAAATGAATGTCTTTATTCACAAAGCAGTAATGTACCTATTTCCAAATATATGGAGGCCTTACTTTACATGGTTAATCTTGATCATGATAGGCCAACCCATACATATGAAGAGACAAGGTAGGCACCATGGTTGACCACAACAGCCCAATCAAACAATCTACTACCGTAACTCAATGAGATTAACTTGTTAAGTACATTATACAAAAGCATATATTATTGTTTTATTGATGAATTGTTTTTTTCATACAATATACAATGATGACAAAACTAGCATCTATCCTGCACCTTATAGCATTATCAACACTAGGAAGAAGAGATGTTGAGCATGGATGAAAGAGAGGAGTTTGGAGGCAGCATGTGAGAAAAAGATACCAGTGTTGGTTTGGGCCACACAAATGTAAACGTCAAAGACAAATCAATGGTGGAAACATATCCTTTCAATTGACAAATTTTGCCAATAACTTGTCATAAGCCCTCCTCAATTTATATTCCTTCCTAACTTCTTGTGCAAACCTTTGGCTTCCTTTGATACCAAGCTCACTAGGAACCCTGGCCAAACCCAAAGCAATGCTAGCCAAGTTTTGCATGGATGAGACTCAAGATAACCCAAGAAGAACTCATGTGAGTTTGGGGAGGGCACACAAAAAAAAAATATAAACAGATATTTTTAAAAGCAAAAAGATTAGAACAAAACCTAACCCTAAAAGTGCATTTTTCAAAGAATTTGTGGTTCAGTTAAAAGCAATAAAATTATGAAAAATGGCATGTACCATGAAGGTCCTTGTGGCCTCAAAGGTCTTAATTCGGGCTGCCACAGGACCCTACAAAGGGCACTACCCCTGAACCCTAGTAGGGGTTGCCACCCCAAAACCCTTGCTTTGGTTTGAGAAGGCAAGAAACAAAATTTACTTTGAGCTAAGCCAGATCAAAAAGTAGTGTTTCTTCAGATTTTTTCAGAGATTTTTTCAGATTAAATCCTAAATAATTGAATTTCATTTATACTTTTGGTTTGTTAAGTCATTCCCCATTCTGAGTAATGCTACTACTAGATAAACCATCTTGATTTAGCTTTGACATTTATGATTTGAAAAGCATTATAAATTATCCAGTGTTTTAAATGTTGCACATTTTGTGCAAATTATGGTTATTTTTATGGTTTTTTTAAACAATTAATTGAGGGTTCTATTGGACCCCTGTAATAAACAACCCCCAATATTTTTTTCCTGATTTTTTCCAACAGCTGTAAGAAAGGTTCTGTGTTTCTTTCTGGTCTATTTGTTTGAATCTCTCACATGCCATTCATGATATAAAGATGCCAAAAGATATACAACAGATTGCAAAGGAAACATACAATAAACTTGCTAGGAAAATAACATTTATTCCCTTAAATGTTCTGATTTTCAAAGACCATATAAAGCAGTTTTACAATCATTATTATCAGAAATAAGAAGTCTTTCAGACCTGGTTCAAGATGCAAAACAGCAAACTGAAAGCTCCCCAAGGCCACGAACCAGCACCATAAACTTGTCTTTTAATCTCCTTGTTTACCATTGACAGGGCGCACTGAAATCAGGCTTCATTGACTAACAGAAGGCAGCCTTTACCAGCACGTGATTACTGTGTTTTTTTCACCAACCTAGCCATCCCCTTGAAGAAGTTCGATCTGCTATATAAAATCCAAAACCCACTTAAAAATTGCATTCTAGGACTCTTTGGAATCACCATGAAGATACTCATCCATTGGCACAATACCCATTTTGATTTCTCAAGTCAACACTAAGATATGAGCAAAAAGGTGAGTTCAGGTCCAGAAAATAAGAGCCCAGAAATTGATTTGAAACACTCCAAAATCACCAACAAACCACACCAAACTTAAAGTAAACAAATCCACACCAAAACCAAACAAAAATCTCCTCAAAAGAACTAGAAAATCTTCATCTTTTTCGCCCAGATGTGATTCCTGACTAAAACCACCTTTCACCAGCTTGAGCAGGTCTTTCACTGCCAAAACTAGACTTGGATACTGAGGGTTTTCGTCCTCAATCCCATTCTCAGACCCTCTGATAGCAAACTAGCAGCATCTATGTATGTTGTCAAACTCAACCATAAAGAATAAGCTTCAAAAATGAACTTTTAAAAGATACATCTCTCCAATTAGGGCGACCAAGCTCAACCCTAAAAACCAACGCCACTTTTGCAAAAGCTTTTGTTTTTAAATTTTATTTTATTTAAATATTCGCCTCAAACCTTAGCTTGGGCGCCTATCTCCTTAACCAGCATACAAAATCACTTTAGATGCTTAAAAACAACTTAAAGTGATCACATTAGATGCCATGGTACAAATTGTCTCCTTATGACCCCTCAATAATAAAATATAAAGTCACTTTATAAGAGACCACTTTTCCAAGCATAAATCAAATATTTAAATGATTTAACCTTAGTAACTTTATACCAACTGAATATGTGCTGTTGTGACAAGCCTAACCTGGTCCAACCACCCGAAGTAGACTTACTATTTTTAGTACTAAAAATAGCAAGTGACATCCCAAAAGCTCAAACTAGAGAAATACTAATATGCGTCGGAAATACTAATATGCACCGAGACTCACTGTAAAAACTCACTTTAGAAATACTGATATGCGTCGGAAATACTGATATGCGTCAAGACTCACTATAGATAGTGAGCACCAGACTGACCCTGCTAAAAATAGAAAGTCTCCCAGAATACTAAAAACCCAACACCCAAAGTTGGAACTAAGTCCCCTTATCAGAACCTCTTAGCCTACGGGGGCTCTGGAATAGGCTAAAGGTGATGTCTGCTGCTCAGAGGCTAGGAGGGACATTACAACCCTTCACCCATCAAATAAAAGGGATCTAAGTGGGTAATAAAAGATCTAATTGCCAATTTAGGTATGGGTTCAAGTTTAGTTTCACTACTAAGGCAAAATATTTCTTCTCCTAGGTTCAGTATGACTAGGTTCAAATATATATAAGATTAAAATATATAAAGAATATTGTTTCCAATGAAAAAGAGATTAAGAGGCAACAGTACCATAGGGAGAAGCACCAAGAATTTTCAAATTTTAATAGGCAAGAAAAGCAAAATCAAAAACCATCACCATCCAAGTTCCACATTGAGAATGGTACTCATTATTCTAAAGGGGGAGCCAATTATAGCCAACTCCATCACTCTTAAAATGGGGTTTTCAATGCATCTAGGGCAAACAAGGTGCCTCTACGAGGAATATTTAAAGAGAAAATAAAGTTTGAGGGGTCTTGAATGAATGCCCTAAAGCAAATATAATGCATGAAGATGTTGATACCCAAAGGGAGCACTTCAAGGAGATGGGTGTCGTGTGTGACCATAGAGGAGTCAAGTTGGAAAAAAAACAATATAATATCTTGGGCAAACAATCTCTGGCAAAAGCAAGTAAAGGTAATTTTCCTTCCAAAAGGCTTTTTTTTTTTTTTGGAGTTTTGTTCAAAATCTTTGAGAGATTTAGCTCTTCTTTTGGGTCATTAAATCATTCAAGAAAAGGTTGATTATCTTTTTGTATGGTCATCGAACCTCTCTTATGGTGTTCTTACAAGATCATCAATGAACTTACAAGTAAGGCTATACAACCTTCCTATTGAGTTTTGGAGTATAAAAGCAAGGTGTAGATAATGCTCTGGGAAGATTTTAGAAGTAGACCTTAAAGCTCTTAACTCGGCTCATGTTATTTTTCCTTGGGTCAAGATCAACAAAGATAGGGATCTTCCACTTCCAAATAAGTTATTACTATCTTCTCATGGAGGAAGTTTTATTCAAGCTTAGGATTATGGAAAAAAATTGTTTTGATGCTATAAATGTCATAATATAGGGCACATAGCAAACCAATGCCCTAGAAAACCTACAATTTTAGATCCAAAAGTGTTAATGATAAACAGCTTCGAGATTTGATATTCCAGCGTAATAAATTAAATGATAGCCTTAAGGCTATTTAATTTATATGGCAACGATTTGTTAAAGAAATAAAGAGACTCATCCAAGGCCGACTTCCTTCTTGATTGGTGCGATTATCTTGAGGACGACTTATCATTTATTGGTCACATTTAATTTATAAGAAATATATTCTTTACTTGGCCGACTTGCCTTATAGAAAGTGGTGCCTCTTCAAATTGTATATATAGGAGATCACTTATCATTCTATAATCATCAAGTTCAAATTATTTTCAGTCAAGTGCGAATTACCTTAAGAGCAGGTTGCGAATTTCTACAAGGGCAGAATTAGTTATCAAAGAAGTGCAGATTATTATAAGTCATTGCATCTGTGTTAGGTGCTGAAGATTGGCCTTGAAATTGGCCTCATTGTAAAGAGATTTGTTGTTGCCATTTATATATATAAGAGAGATCTTTGTTGCTGGGTTTTTCTCCCTCAAGAGGAGGGTTTTCCCAGGGTATCTATTGTGTTATTGTCTGATTTTGAATTAATTTTCTGTGCATATAATCTGATTATAAAAATCTACATGGTATCAGAGCGGGTTTGAGAGGATCGTGATCAGATTATTCCTAATCAGCAATACCTAGTTGTTCATCTATCTACATTAGTCAAGATGGTGAACAGGTTGAAGATCGAGGATAGACTCGAGGGTGCTTCTAACTTCACATCATGGAGGTTTAGGATCATGCTTACCTTGCGTGAAAATGACTTGGGTGAGTTCGTAGAGTCCAGCGTTCCTGAACTTGAGGAGAAAGAAGCGAAGTTACAATGGGTGAAGAAAGATATTAAAGCAATGAAGATATTGGTTGATTCCGTCAAGGATCATATTGTGCCTATCGTCTCTATGTTGAAGACAGCAAGAGACATGTTCAAAACATTGGAAGAGATGTACGAAATCAACAATACTAGTCGAGCACTTGCACTGAAGCAACAACTTCATCATGTGAAGATGGCGAAAGGTGAAACAGTGATTGCATACTTTATGAGGATTGCAGACTTGAGAGATCAGCTCTCTACAATTGGGCATATGGTTGATGACAAGGATCTGACTATGCTCGCTCTCAATGGGCTGCCTTTGTCTTGGGAATCATACATTCAGAGAATCAGTGCAAGGTCAAAATTGCCTAAGTTTGATCGCCTAAGATCTGATTGCATTCAAGAGGAATCAAGGTTGGTGGCAAGAGGCGTTGGTCAAAGTTCAAAGAATGAAGATATTCATGTTCTTGCCTCACATACTTCAAAGAAGAAGGGAAAAGATGGAAGGAAAGGATTCTTCAAGAGGAATCGGGACAAGGGAAATGATGATGCACCTCCATTTAAGAAGAAGAGGGACATGTCCAAGATTCAATGTTTTAGGTGTGACAAGTTTGAGCACTTCGCCAAGTATTGTCCAACTAGACCTAAGCAACAGGTCACCGTTGCGGATGTTGATGATGCCTCTCCTCAAAAGGATTCAAGTGAATATTTGTTCTATTCAGCATTATCAAGCAGTGTACCTTCCGACACCAACACTTGGATAATCGACAGTGGTGCTTCACGACACATCACCGGCTTTAAGGAACACTTATCAAGTTTGGTGGAAAAGGAGTCTTTTGAACAAGTCATCATTGGAGATGATGCTAGCTACTCCGTGAAAGGAATTGGGACCTCTACACTTCATTTGGATTCCGGCATATCACTTCAATTGGGTAATGTTCTTTATGTTCCTAGAATCAAGCGTAATCTTATTTCTATTTCAGCTTTGGAAGATAAAGGATATCAAGTTGCCTTCTCCAAAGGCAAAGTTCTAGTGTGGATGGAAAACTCTAGCTTCAAGGATGCTCAAGTAATTGGAGTTAGACATGATAACCTCTACAAGGTTTGCACTCGTTCTTTACAAGCTTTGGTTCATGACTCTTCAAGTCTTTGTGATCTTTCGCATCGGAGATTGGCTCACTTACACTTCTGAGCCCTACCTATTATGGAGAAGATGGTGACGAGCCTTCCTAAGTTCAACCAGGAGC
>VDFB02000363.1:163161073-163171279 GCA_007258455.2 Sequoia sempervirens | reverse complement strand
AAATCCTCAGGCAAGGTCGCATTTTAATACATTGTTCAATAACAGGAATCGCAGCCATTCCTTCCCCTGTTAACATAGACATTCATGTTTCTACTCATATTAAACAAACTCAAGGTAGGAAGTCAACAGAAACTCCTAACTGCAATTCATGTTCTCTATGGTAAATCCATAAGAAACATGCAGATAGTAAATAAATAATAAATTTGCAACATCAAATCAAACAAGGAATCGCTATACAGCAACCAAATTTTGAACATAATGACAGTTTATCTCAGTCAACAAACTCTAGCTGAGATGATTAATGTACCTGCATGAGCATTGAGTTGATGTTTTCTATTTTGATGTTACCCATTGGTTGTTTTTGTTTCTTATACAGAGAACATGAAGTCATAAAGCATTCCTTGAATAGTCCTCATGGCTCAACGAGTCTGCAGAAATTCATACACAGATATTGCGATTGCACAACCATGTTGCTTCAAGGCATGTGCTTTCCAAGTATCATGCTGATGTGAAGGGCGAAGAACTAACTATGAGAATTCTTCTCAGATGATGAATATCATTAGGGTAAAGACATTTATCACCTATGTACACTGGTCAAACCAAAATATTTCAAAGTAAGCTGCTAAGTTTGCTGTGTACAAGAAATTTAAATTTATCACCTTAATACATGAGTCAAACCAACATTTTTAATAGAAAGATGATCACTCTAAAAGGAAATTTCAAATAATGCTTAAAGTAGTTAACAACTCAAAACCAAAATAATGCTTTACATATCAATAAAACCAAAAACAATATCGCAAATGAATAACTCAAACAACCATAGCAGATGTAGTGTTAGTGGAACGGTCCTCAAAATAGCCTTGTCAAGAAAATGACAATGTGATGAACCTCCTCACAAGTGCCATCCTTATTGGCTTACAAGACATATGATCTAAAAATAGCAATTAAGATTCTAACCTAAGAGGATTTATATCAATACTAATTCCCACCACAAAATTATAATAACCCCACAACAAATTTTGTGACTTTTCAACATAGAAAATGCAAAAACAAGTCCATGCACTTTTTGATCACCAAGTTCTCAATGTGGGCAAGGTGAGAGCATATAGTGTTTTGGACACACACTCTATCTAGATGAATGCACTGCAGAAATGTAAAGATGACAAGATGACCAATGCATGTAGGTGGCTAAGCCAACCCAATCAACACCTCTTCGGCTGACAAGCATGCATAGAGAATGCAAAGCCACTAGCAGATTACAAAAGAATCCGATCAAACCAAAATGGTTGATTACATGCAAATCCAATCAATGCCAAACTGGGCTTCAAATGTAGAGGCGTCTGACGGTGAACCGACCAAGACCTTCAATGATAAATCCATTGACCAGCGGTATACCATCCAGTTTTACAATAAACATGAAATGCACAACTCTCTAGCAATACTACCATCCAAAGTTACAATAATATGAGCATTGTTGGCGTAACAACTAGCACCTCTGGAGTAAGAGTTGGTACGGACAGCTATGCACACTACGCAATGAGTGCTCTTCAAATTAGGAGGGAAAGCTCCCTCGTTGTGCTTGACAAAAGTGCTTGTAAAGGAAAATAAACTAAACTAAATCCTGTCTTTTTGTTTCAGCTGTAGAGGTACAAAGCTTTCTCGAAAACTATATACGTTGCAACTAAGTATTTTCTGGTTTCGCAGACTACTAACTACAACTATGCCAATTACTTAAAATCTAGCCAGTTTCCTCAAGAAAAACAGAGCATGAGGAAATGGAGCAAGGTTTGACTATCGACGATAAACGAGTATAGATTCTCAACTTGAAGGCAAGGTGGCACATCTATCAGCTCAATCTAAACACGTTTATTGGTAACAACAACACACGATAAACTGAATACGGATTCTCAACTTGAAGGCAAGGTGGCACAACTATCAGCTCAATCCGAACAAGTTTATTGTTCACAACAACACCACGATAACCAAGCCAGATTCTCTACTTGAAGGCAAGGTGGCACATCTATCAGCTCAATCTAAACACGTTTATTGGTAACAACATCACACGATAAACTGAATACTGATTCTCAACTTGAAGGCAAGGTGGCACAACTATCAGCTCAATCCGAACAAGTTTATTGTTCACAACAACACACGATAACCAAGTGCAGATTCTCTACTTGAAGGCAAGTGGCACAACTATCATCTCAATCTGAACAAGTTTATTGAACACAAAACAGATTTATCTATCTAACTAAGGAAAGAATTCACCATCACAATTGCATGAAACCCTATGTGGCATAACAATTCATTATAACAGCAAAAGCGCATGAACAGATACAGAATGAGCAATATTGAAGGCAAGGTAGGCACAGCATATATTCCTCTCTCGTGCAAAAGTTATTTACAAATGAGCAAAAGCTCTTATTTATAGACATCAAAAGGTGTAGGGAACCCTAAAACCACTTTGAGTCAACTACAGTCTTGCAATGCATTCAAGATTTATTATTAAACCCTAATAAAGTAAACTATACAGTTAACTGGAAAGCTACCATCAGTTAACCGGTACATCTAACCTAAATGGACCATGTGCAAGCATGCACGTCCTTATTTAAAGCAAAGTTAACTGGACAATACCCTCAGTTAACTGGAAACCCTAACCCTAACTCCTGTGAAGATAATTCCAAGGAAGAGATAAGCATGTGTAAAGTCAGCAAATGAACTCAAGACTGAATGTCGAGTTAACTGCTGCTCATGACTCAACCCTCGAAATTAATTGCAGGTTCCAACTGGCAGATCACTCCATGTCATCTCGGTCTAACACTTCGACCAAGAACTCGTCAATCACTCTGTCTTCAGGCACTTTGATGCTATCCAAAACAATAGTCTGTTTCTTCAATTCTCTGCCACTTTCCTTGACCGTATGCATGCCTTCTTTAACATCTTCAGTCGCCTTTCTGAAACTAGCTGAAATAACTGAAATATTCTCTAATTTAGCCACCATAGGATCTCCCTCAAGGTTATCACGAATCAGCTTTTCGAATTCAGCTTGTACTTTGACCAATTCAACATACGTGCCATCCTCAAGAAGATAATGACACGGAATCTGAACAACAAAACCATTGACAAGTGCGAGTACTCCAACCACATCATCTTTCAGTGAAAACAACTTGGCAGAGATCTTTTCACATATCTCCATTTTGAAAAGATGCTGCTCTCTCCAAGTAAAAACTTTCTCTTGATCTTCATCAATCTCCAAGGCATCGTATGCAACAGACAACTGAGAAACAAGAACTCGATCCTTGGCTAAACTCTCTGCAACTGAAATCTTGAGCAACTGAATACCTTGACGAAGTTTATGTGCGTCACTCCTCAACTGATACAAATCCGCAAGAAGATGTCGACCTGTAGCAACTAAACTTTCAATCCAGTTATCCAAAAGTCTGCCATGACTGACTAGCTGATCCAGCTTTCGTTGTTCTGCAGGTGTATTCTGAGGAAGAACAGGCGCTCTACTCGAATTTCCATGAACAAGATCAGAAATATATTGACGAAGTTGACTGTTTTCGGCCTTAAGCAGTGCCTTATCCTCTCCATCCTTCATGATACGTTCTTCAAGATTATTGGTAACAATCTTAAGAAGAGTCACATCACGTCTCTCAGTGGTCCTGATTTGCCTTGGTGAATGGAGTCACCAGTTGAGCTTCCAATACAGGCTCTTCTTACCCTCTGAGGAGCTGGCAACTTCTATATAATGTAACAATCTTTTGATTACGGAGTCTACTCCAATATACTTTTGTTTCTTGGTTTCTTGTTAGAGCCTTCTCGATAAGGTTCACGAACTCCGGATAAATCAAAAGGTTATACAAAAGGATTTCGCTCTCTGCCTCCCAAAGACCTCTCGAGGCCAACAAGATTGAACAATATGTATCCAAATTCGGGAGGCTGTCCGATGTATCCACTGTGGCGGTTGATTTGTCTGATCCAAGCCTGGTGACATCTCAAGCTCAGAATCTATGTCAATATGGTTGGCCTTATGAAGCCCGAACTAGGAGGCCGAGTTAGAGCTGAATGAGCTGTCTCTCTCACGGAATCTGGTGCATTCTCAACTTGCTTCTGCTTCCTCTTACCAGTAGCTCTCTTCCCCGTATTTCCACTGAGTCTAACCCCTTCAGGAGGTATCACAATAGCCTTGACTCGAGGTCTTGACCTAGAAGTAGAAGGCAATGAAAACTCTCTGGCTGGCTCATCCGCGAGGAAGCTGACTTTAACTTCCATTTACTCTCAAAGGCGCTTGCCGGTCTTGATAACGTTAGAAGCACCACTCCAATAAAGAGTATTGCTCCGCCCACCAATCACGAGAACCAGCGTGCGGCATGATCGTCATATGAATTAGAAGAACTTTTCCATCCTCATCGATATAGACCATCAGCATCCACCGATAGATAATCTGGCGAGAGTGATAGTGAGTCTACAATAGTGGCGGCTTGACGAACCTCGAATTCATCTTCACAATTAGCCCGGAAATCTTCAAGTCTTTGGCTTATGTTAATCCTAGCTCTAACACTGGATTTGCATAATGACCCAAAGGATCATAGGAGCGCCTCTGGTATGAGTTTTAAGCTTGAACCTTTCTATCTCGGTTGACATAAGCTTGACATCCGTTGCCGCACTGCATGTGAAAATGCCCAACGCAAATGGAAAAGTAGACGCAGTCTTATGACGATTGCGAAGAAAGAAATGAACATGTTGCATCTGTCTGAGAAACTCCATGAAGATGATCTTGTCTGAAGGATACCTCGGCAACATCAAAGGCTCTCCAACATATCCATAAACCCGGATGTATGTGAAAGTAGGGAATTGGATAAACCAATCCGCCCAAGTCTCCATCGCCGATTTTGCCTCGGCAGAGATACGAATGTGCATTTCATTGTCAAGATCTCTAACTGTCCTCATAGAAAAATGATCATTCACTGCTCGGAAGTTTTGCTCAGATTTAGAAAACTCCAACTGAGGATAATACTCATGAACACGTTGAACACCAAGAGTACCATTAGTTTTTAGATGCTTGTAGCTGCCTTGGAATGCAACTAAGTAAACCAAGTAAGATATCATATGAAACTCATGAAACTTGAGAGAAAAGTGAAAGTAATGTCTGCCCGTGTAGGCAATCAATAATCAACATAGCCGATCAAAATATTTGCTAATGCCGCTCAAAATTAAGGAAATAGGTAAAAGAAACATCCATGATGATCGAGGAAGATTGCTAGCATCCTCTGCGGCCTATAACTTTCGATTGAGCAAAGTTATCAAAACAGCAACTTCATCCTTGAATTCACCACAGCCAACCTTTTTAGGCATGTTAGTCTTCTGAACTTTCAGCCATCTCTGCGCTACCTTTCTCTGTGAACGTTCTCGATCTCCATCCCATATCTTCTCACAGGCTTCAATAACCACAGTGAAATTATCTGAACGCGGAGGAATATCAAAACATATCTCTATATCTTTCGGTTTGAGACTGCAAACAACCCTCCCATCAACTGATCTGATTTGTCGTGAAGATGAGTCATAATGCTTGATACAAGCAAGAACGAACTCGAGATCAAAAGTGGTAACAGGAATAGATGTCGCTGCCAGCAATCCGGAACGCTCAAGATTCCTCAACGAATTGCTGCTAACACCCTCCAGACTACTCAGATTAACCACTGGATAAACATGATTTAGGTCTGTATCTGAAGTTTTGACAAAATTATGCATAAGGGCCGATTTGATCTTATAATCAATAAGATTGAACTGCATTTTGAAAATAAAGAAATTTGACTGTAAAGTCGAATATACTTGAAGAACTTTCTGGAAAAATTGAAAACCTCTGGACAAGGCTAAAAATAGCCTAAGGCAGGAGAAATTTTCGAAATTTTTCTGAAATGTGGGTTTTGTGCAGAATCAAATTCTAAGACAACCCAGATAGCTTGATTCTCGAAAAAATGTGTTGCAAGCCCACATGCAAAGAAATTCTCAAAAAAAAAGCATAGAGCTTCAGAACGAAGACTATGGGGCAATTTTCTCAAAAAAATCTAAGACGTGGGTTTTGCTGCAGATACTGAAGTATGCGAACCCAGATGTGATCGAACTCTGAAAATATAGTGAATTTCTTTGGCATGCGAAGAAAGTACCTAAGATGAGAAATAGAAGAAATAAGACAGAAGATAGAAAGTTTTGTTTGTTCTGCTTCTGAAGAATTCGCCAATCGCTTTTTGGAACTTGATAAAACCTGCATGCAAAGTGAAAACAAAGTCTTGAATCTTCTTCCTCTGAACAATCTGAATCCATTGCTATGAAGAACGCTGAATTCTGACACTTGTAGCACCTTTAACTTGCTGCTCGCTCAAGAAAAATGTATATTTCGAAGCTTGTGAAGAAGAAATAATGGACGCTAATGCTTGAATAAATAGATTTTCATCTTCGAAATTCACACAAAGGCATTAAACCTTGAAAAATGGCGCTTGGCTTATGATTGGACCCCAATTTTAGTTAACTGAAACTAAACTAAGCTAAATAAAGCATCATGCTTTAGGGCGTCCCTTTTCAATCTTCAGTTGCAAATTTATTTAAAGCACCATGCGAATTTGACTTCAGTTGACAATCCTTGTTGAATTCGCTGTACTTCAAAATTCACTAAATTCACAACTAAGAATTAATGCGTCCCTTTTCAGAACTGAAGTTGACAATAAGAATTCGCCATACTTCATGCTTATGCTTTAAATCTTTAAAATTCTAAATAAGGCGTCCCTTTCGGAAACTTCAATTAACAATTAAAGGTAAATTCGCCAACTTCACAAAGTCAAAATTCATGCTTTAATTTGAATATGGCGTCCCTTTTGAAAACTCCAGTTGACAATGAATGAAGCGCCAACTTCACAAAGTCTTCACAATTTCAACCAATTGCGCCATGCATGCAAACATAAGTTGATTTTCAAGCATAAACTTCAATTAAGTGAACATGCAAACAAGTTAACACAACATGCAAAGTTGTTAATTGGACATGCAAACTAGTTAACTCAACATGCGAACTAAAAGATCACTCAACATGCCAATATATGAACTGGAGATGACAACCCAGAAATCGTTCAGTCTAACTGAAGTCAGAACTCAAGTTAAGGAGCACCAGTCAACTTCTTTCAAAAAATCAACTTTGACCTCTTAAGGCGAATTCCAGACTTAGCCAATTTTCATGAAAATTTAGACTTAAACCTCTTTCGAGACCTCTGTTCATCCTCTGACCCTGGCTGACTGACTCCACAGATTGGTTGGCTGACAGATGCATCGCAGAGTAGGACAAAAACTGATCAAAAGGTACTTTGAGACTGAACATCATAAAACTAACATCTGAAGGCTCAAAAAACCAAGCGCCCTTTTCAAGAACTGCTCTTTTTCTCAGACTGTCATATTTTCTCATCCTGATCTCGTACGAAGGGAAAAACAAATTCTTTATAACTTTTGATTAACCAAGTTTCAGGACTGGATCACAGGTTCACTGCGGAGCTGACTTCATTCTGTATTACAGCTACAAAGGAACATTTCTCCAGAAAACATCATCTGAGGGGTGAAAATCAAGGGCGCCTTTTTGAAAAGTTGCTCTTTTTCCTCCAGAGATAGCCATTTCTGGAACTGACCAAAATAACACTAAAACTCCGACTACAAGCTGCTGAGTCATCTTTTGATCTGATGGAGACAAGCAACGGAAAGCTGAACGTAACACGGACAAATTGAATATCTAAGATCATCAAAAAGAAGGCATTAAAGGCTTGAAAAGCTCAGGCACCTTTCTGAAAAAGTGCTCTTTTGTTCATTCCTTGATATTTTGACTAAGATTTGACCCCATGTTTGACCTTTGCTTAAGGCACTTCAGCAACTCAGATTCACCCACTGACGGATGCGTCGCGAAGCTTGAACAAATGTGAGATAAACATCTCAGGTGGCATTTAGTCAAAAACCTTCATTTGACACCTCAAAAAGATGGGCGCCTTTTTCAGAAGCTGCTCTTCTTTCCAGTGTTAGCCAATTCTGGCTCTCCTCTCGTTTTGTGTTATATCTTCCGTAACTTGCACGAAACAAGTCCGTTTGACAAGCTTGATAGCCCGTTGCGAAGCTGACATGATGCCGGACAAATGTCTGCTGGAGGAGACAAACCCTAAAAACAGGATCTGAGCCCCAAAAAGATAAGGCGCCCTTTTGAAAATGTGCTCCCCTCTCCAGAGATTAAAAATTTTGATGATTTTACTTCAGATTTTCACTTTCTTAAATTTCTTCAGTAACAGACTGACATGACACTAATACCAACTCCATATTTAAAAACCCCAAAAAAAACGTTCTAACATCAATTTAACAAGATTAAGACTCAATTAAGCAAAATGCCTTAGTGAAGCAAAAATTTTGGTTTTGGGTACAACAAGCATGGAATGCACTAAGTACAACTAAGAATGATATTGATAAGAGAAACTAATTGCACACACTAATAATGTTTTCAAAATAATAAACACATTGCTCCATATACGTAAGTTCGTCCATTAAAGGTTAATGTTATACCATTTATTGTGGACTCGATAAACTAAAGTGCACTACCAAAGATGTAACGCCCCGCCACGTAACCCGAGAGGACAACGCAAACACAACGGAAGCGTAACAATTTTTTTTTTTAAAGTGTAATTAATAATAAATAAAGCGAACTACACTTAATGCATACATCCTCTAAGGTACACGACAACACCTACATTTGAATCCCATAATATACAAAAGTAAACTAATCCATAGCATATAAATAATACTCATGAAATAAATAACATAGATCCAAAAGCATTAAACTCGTCACATAAGATACAGAGTACATTAATGAATCATTCATATGCATTTATTTAATATAGCAATTACAAAGTTTATTTCCAAAATGAGGAAGATCATACAATAATGTTACAATTACATTGATACAAGAATCCTCCTCGAATACAAATGAGTAGTACACATACAAAGTATCCAACTGATACAAAAGAACCTAAGAAATAGTACAAAGCAACTGGTACACGCGAGCACTCCAATCTGGAAGATCCCGCCATCACGAACATGAAATGGGAACCCAACGGTGTAAGGTGCACGTTCCACCCAACCAAATGGTACCCGAAGGCCCACTCCCCATGCTAGGAGATAGTAAAAGGGCTTCCTAGGCAAAACCAACAACCTCTAGACACAAGCAACACACAATACTATACCATACAAGAACAATACATACCTAAAGGTTACATTGCTTCCAGAGTAAAATAATCAAGTATATCAACTACACAATACATATTGTTGTCATAGGAGGAGTGTCATCACAAAGTTGCATGGGTTACCTTGGCAGATCTTCCTAGGCCCCAACCCCCATCTTGGGTTACCCTGGTAGCCTCTCACAATCCCCGGCCCCACATGCAAACCGATGTGGAATCAAATATCTTTCAAAGAGATAAGATAATGATCTCGCCATTCTAGGCCTTCTCGTCTCATCCCAAGTCTAAACAAGCCCTTGAGCCCATGAGCGAGGCACAATTAACAAGTTATATGATTTAAGCTACCCTTCCCCTAATACAATTATTTAATTTCCACTGATTTAACTAATTCTCACATGAGTTACCCTGGCACCACTTTGTACGTCGGCCTCCATTGAGAGCCACTCCCCTACTGACAACACAAGGATCTAATCCAAAAACAAAGGGTAGACAAAGTGCACAAAAACCGATAATAAATATCAACCATAATGCAAGAGGCAACACATCTCCATTCGTAGTAACCGGATGATTAACTAAATTACAACCAAGTGCACTACCCAAGGGAAATCAAAGGGCTGAAACATAAATCACGACAACCCCCTCCTAAAATTACCACTTCTAGAAGGCTTACACATTCACAACTAACATACTTCCCAACTTACGTGAACAAAAGAGATCATAATTAAATAAGCAATTCAAGCAAGTAATAAAAATTATCATTAGGATTTCCTTAATCCAATTTCATTTCAAGAAAATACAATAACACATTGCCCAAATAAACTAGCTTATTACAATTTCACTTACAGAGAATAAAGAAATTAAATCTATTTGTTTTAATTCAATTTCCCAATTTCAACTATATAGAAATCAAATTTCCTCTTTTAAAACATTTCATCTTAAAATAACTAAC
>VDFB02000363.1:163137630-163160973 GCA_007258455.2 Sequoia sempervirens | reverse complement strand
AACTAGAGAATTTGAATGGTTTGGTCTCTCAAGACAGCATTCCAAATCATATGTTTCTTGTATGAGATCAAGCTCATCAAGAATTACTTGAAGCTCCTTTGCTCTTCTTTTGTTTTCTTGCTCCCAAGAATATTGAACAACATAAATCTGATTCTCTGCTTCAATTAGAGTCTCATGCACTTCTTGCAATCTCGCTTTGGTAAGCTCATTCCACTCCAATTCCTTGTCAGCAATATTAACCACTATGTCTTTGTCACGAATGATGTGCAGAAGACTAGATTTAATCTCCTCCAAGGCAAATTTAATGGACTTCATGTCATCAATAGAAATGAAACATACAACTTCTCCCCTAGGCACATCATGAATCAAATGTTCTGCTTGCCTATGAATTCTATCAAGTTTTGAAAAAACTTGAATACCATTATTAGCAATGTGTGAACTTGAGCTGCAATCTTCATATGCTGGTTGAGATGATGTAGAACCACTTTGATGGATAAAGATTTCAAAAATGGTTTGAGTTGTACTCCTCAACTTGCCTCAAATGTGATGAACACTCTTCATCATTCCATCCATAGTGCCTTCCAATTCCTTAGCTTTTTGCCTTAGCTTGATTTCTGATGAAGAGAAATCTGCCTTATAACTACTAGAAACTTCTCCTTCCATGTTGTCTTCTACACATGATTCAAAAGAATTGATCAAATCAGCTTTGAAGTGGGAAGAGACTTCAACTTCCTCTTTCTTCTTCTCCTCCTTGACTTGACTTTCAAACCAACATTCTCTAGAATTGTGAAGAAGCAAATTGTTGATTGAACACATATCTTTAACTAACTGAACTTCTCCTTCATTTGGATCTGCACTTATGGCCTCTTCATGCATCTATGTTTCAACTTTTGTTTCCAAAATTTATTTCTTTGAATCTTCAACATGAGGCTTCTTAACACAAGTCAACTCACAATTCTCCTTTGTAGAAAACAAGAGTACCTCACTAGTCTTCAAGGCTTCCACTGATACATTGCATTCTTCTATAGAATGCTTGGGTGCGTGCAAATTAAATTGGATACCTTGAGCTTTTGAGATGTCTTAGGGATTCCAACTTTCATCCTCCTCTTCAGCTTTAGAAATCTTCTTTATTTTCAATAGTCTTCTTCAAAAGTGGTTTCAACTTATCTTCACATTGACTGAAAATTTCATTAACTAACAAATCAACAGTGGGAGAAATCTGCTCTTCACATTTATAAGCATCCAAGAGAAGAGTTTGGACACTTTCAGGAAGACTATCAACTTCTTTAATTGTAGAGACCAGAACATTTATGACAGCTGCAAGCATACTCTCTTCTTGCTCACTCCAGGTTGAGGTGAAAAGATAATTAAACAAGTGATAAGTTACGATTCTCATCTCAATTCTATCAATAAGATGCTTCTTTCATTTCCATTTCTTCCTTCATTTCATCCAAATCTTTCATTCCACTATCATGTTCCAATATGATCTTCATAGTTTCTTCCATCACTGGGGCAAATGGGGATTTACAATTCTTTGCTTATCTCTATGAAACAGAAAAATCAACAACTTAGTTTCTTCATCCCCGGATCACCCCCCCCTCAACCAATAGGGTTGATTCAAGGAATTCATTGTAGGAGCTAGTGCCAACTCCATTTTCTCTAAAGGTGATGGCTTCACTTGTCTCAAACATTTTTCTAACAAATGAAGAATGTTCTCTTCATTTTCTCTTGACTGAAATTCTTTGCCAAGTCTCTTTCCAACCATATACAGTGCCTCTACCAATTTCATATCTTCTTCATTAGCCATGCCTAACTACCAACTTCTGGATACCACAAGGAGCTGAACTAGAATCTGTTCTGAAATTTGGTGTATTACCGAAGATATTTGTCAATCAACTGCCTAAACATGAAGCTTTGATCCACGGGATGGGACCATACGCTCACGATACTGTGAAATATTCCCCTTTAACTTTTCCCAAATTACACAAATCAGCAACCAAACACTGATTAGCGTTAGCTCCAAAAATGCAAATCAACAAAGAAGATAACTCTAACCAAAAATGTTCACCAAGATCCCAATGTGGGCGAGGTGATAGCATATGGTCAGAGGATCGTTAGGCATAAATAAAGCTGAAAGTACAGTTCATCTGCTGGTGCAGGCATCCACAAGCGGTGGGAATACTCCACTTATTCAATGGGTGAGTTTACAACAATTATTAAGCGGCAAGCCAACCTTTAAGCCTTCCGCTTATTAGCGTGGAGATCACACATCCCACCTGTCACCCATTTTGGGAGAATTTACAATCAGAAAGATGTTTATTCTAAAATTCAACCACTCAATTGTGGGGGTGTAATCAGTATAAATTGCAGCAATAAATGAAATAGTTGAGTACTACTAGCTTTGTGAATAGAAATAGCTGCAAATAAGAGAGATAAGCTTCTAGAATGTTCTTTATCCACACTGGCGGTAAACCATCTAGGGGTTACATATATGAGAGATTAATCATAAGATTTTGCAGCTAATTAAATTACTGGAACAGTACTACTGTTTACAGTCGTACAATGATAAGCAACTGCAATTTTCAAGTGTTATTACAATCTTTACAAAGCACAATGAAATAGAAGATTTTTCCACTTGATATCGTCTCAATTAATGAAGCTTAAAACCAAAATCAGAATACTGAAGCAAACTGATATAAAAATCAACAATCTAGAAATGATTATTAGCAAACTGAAAACACATAAAAATAATCACAACTCCTTCATAATACCTCCAGAAGATGAAAGATAGCTTGCAAAAGCTCTTGAGAAGGTTGGCGCCCAGTTCACAATGATAAAACAGCATCTAAACTCAACCATTAATTTATGCACGAATCCCAATGCTCTCCAAAAAAGGTACAACCTCCTTGCAAGGGCGATTTTGCTTAATAAAATCTGAAACTTGGAATTAAATTTTGATAACCTCCAAATATGGTCGCCTCTATTATAGAAATGCAATGATCAAATACGCGAACTAAATAAAATTCATACTAAAAGCTGTTTACAAATCACTCGGCCATGATAAAAACCAACAACGCATAAAATCTGGAAGCCCATCTCACAAAAACTCCGCAATAATGCTCAATATGTATACGGATGAAACACACTCTCAATCCACCACCTAGGAACAAGTTGCGGGCGAGGAATGGAGTAAATTTGCTGAAAAAAACTTTCCACTTGGCCGGATGGATTCATTCAGCCCGGTGTAACTTGCTCTTCAAAAATATGCATAATCAGCTCTTCAAACAGCAGCAATATGTAAACTTCAATTGGCAAATGAAGCAACAAGAACTCTTCAAATTCCAAGAAGTTGAATCACTTCAACTTCCAAAAGGGATGCCACCTTTTTGCATTTTACTTTTTGAAATAATATAATATTACTCAACCTCCCTTTTCACTTTGCAACAATAAAGCATTTAATAAATTGGCCAGAAATGCACAATTATTCTATAATGGCCTCTTTAAAACAACACGGCCGGAGTTATTCTCTCTAAGTGGGGTACAATTGAGAAACATGAAATTGTTAATTATAAAAGCTTCGAGTCCGTGGAGATAACCAAAACCAATGCCAATAATGACCCGATGGATAGAATGACTTGAGTTATTTCAGCTGTACGACATGAAAGTTATTACTCTAAGTGGGGAATTTTAAGCAGAAACATGAAATTTGACTAAGTATAAAAACTGAGTCCATGAAGATAACCAAAACCAATGCCAATATTGAAACTGATGGATAGCAAGATGACTTGAGTTGAGCTGCTGATGATGCTACTACCAAATTTAGACTTACTAAAAATAGCCAACTGCTATAAATAGTAAGTTCACATCAAAACAACAGATAGCCAAACTGAACACTAACCTGCAAAGGATTGAACTGCTGCTAGACAGATACTGCCAAAAGATAGACTTGCTAAAAATAGTAGCTGCTATAAATAGTAAGTCTGCACAACATCCTCTGAACGCCAACTGAGCAATATCTGAAAGAGGAAACCCTAATTTTCCACCTCAGCTTAGCCTACGGATTTCCGGAAATAGGCTAAATCCTATTGAAGAGTGTAGGGCCAAAATGGGGACATTACACCTCTATTGGTTTTTCAGACTCCCTCTGAATGTTAATTCCTTCTCTTCGAAGAAACTAATCACAGTGACAATCTGAATAGGTTTTTCCTCTTCAAGAGATGTTTCCAGTTAAGTTTATCTCTCCAGCCTGCGTGAATTCCTCACAGGATGCATCAAGCTCTTCCTCCCTTGAATGCAATCTCTTATGCTTCTCGGTCGGTCCTAAAAGCAATTTAGAGAGATTACTAATAGTTCAAACTACCCCAAAGAAATACTAATGCTAGAAGCATACAAGATTCACTATCCCAATGTTATAGCATGAATTAATAACCACATAAAAGATTCATTCAAGGTACAAGCATAAAAATACTTATCTCTTTATGTTGGTACACCAATGAGCTAGACTTGTAGTTGTGCCTCATCTTCACCACCTTCACTCGATCTCGGCCTTAGGGAAAGTGGGAATATGAATCGACGGGAATATGAATCGACCATTTAGTAAAGATTGAAGAGTCCATTTAAATCTTGAGATCACATTATGAATCAACGCACGCATGCGATGAAAGAGTTTAAGTAATCAAAAGAGTGAATAAATCATCATGACTTCTCCACATGGCCAAAGAAAATACGGCATGGGAGAAATGCCACGAAGTGTTAAGCCACCCTTAATCAATGAATCAACGAATACCACAGGAGTCGTCCTCCTTACATCACCACTGCAACGACATTGAACATTTATTTGTGCATCGAACATGCCTGTGGCTTCAATCATTACTTCCAGACTGAATTTCTGTTTAACCAAATGTGATCGGATCTTTTCCTAGACCCGCTCTGATACCATGTTAGTTTTAGGATCAGATTTAAGCAAACAGAAAATGCAACACATAAGACAAATGAACACAACACTTTTACCCTGGGAAAACCCTCCTTCTTGAGGGAGAACAACCCAACCACAAATATATCACTTATATATTTAATGAAAAAGCAGAAATTTGTTTTACAGTTAGGTCACACTAGGCCGAACTGATGCAATGATTATAGCACCTCTCTAGATGCAAATACACAAGCAATATCTGTTGATTTTAAGTGAACAGATTAAATGCACAGAAAATAATTCAAAATCAGAAACAATAACATAGCAGATACCCTGGGAAAACCCTCCTCTTGAGGGAGAAAAACCCAGTAACAAAGATCTCTCTTATATTTATAATATCAGTGACAACAATTCACTTTACAATGAGGTCTAACACAAGACCAATATGCAGCACCTGGCAATATGCAATAACAGATAACAACCTGGCAATTTGCACCTGGCAATATCCGTAATTGACTGAATACAGATCGCACCTGGCAGTATTCGCAATCTCTAATGGTTCACAACCTGCTATAAAGGAATTTGCACTTGCATAATACTTCGCACTGTGTAATCTTCACTCTGTATGATCTCCACATTGTATGATGTTCGCACTGTGTGATATATTCGCACTGCATATGTTTGCCCTGTATAATGTATTCGCACTTGCATAATATATTCGCACTTGCATAAAGAGAACTAACTTGATGATACTTCGCATTGTGTCTTGTCTCTCAAAGGAGTGAACTGACCTTCTATAAATACATGGCTATAAGAGATCTCACAATGTCGGCCTCAAACATAAATTACAATTTGAATAAGGCAAGCAACAAGTCGGCCAAGATAAGACAATTATCTTCTAGAATGAAGTCGGCCATAATACAATGATAAATATTTAATACAAGTCATAAAGAAGGTCGGCCAAAAGACATTCGTGCCTCCTCATAAATATAAAACAATAAATTAAATAGCCAACAGGCTATCATTTAATTTATGCTTCCTTCAATAGGATAGAGCTGGAAGGAACGACTAAAGCTGCAATATCGTTAACAATATCGATCTCCTTGAATATATATCAATTTGATGTAGATAAGCAAACTCCTCTTGGAGAATGCTGATAAAGGTAATCTTCACTTAGAAAATGTGCAAACTTCACTTGATAATAATTGGATGCCAAATGAATGTGAGTCGCCCTTCAATATATAGACATCAAGATGCCTTTTCATGAAGAGTCGGCTACTTCCATAAAAAAGACGCCCTTACACAAAATGATGCGACTTCTCATCAAGTCGGCTTTGAGAAATAAATAAATTATAATGTCTGCCTTAGCATTTAATATTTTTTATTTTATATTTGAATTTGAAGGAGAAAGAAATCTCCTGCCGCTACAATAACATCAACATTTTACGAGTGAAAACCAAGGGAAAATAAGTGGCTTACACAAAACCATTTATAGGTTGTGAAAAGTAGCAACCTCTCCTTGAGAGCTGAGAGATTAGTCGTGATAGCACATAGCTTGAAAACCTCTGCAATAATTTCTTAAAAAGCCATTGTTCAGGTGGATAGATACGATCATGCAATGAAATATTTAGTGTGAATTGATTGATATTT
The DNA here is from genome assembly GCA_007258455.2 of Sequoia sempervirens. Classification (NCBI taxonomy): domain Eukaryota; kingdom Viridiplantae; phylum Streptophyta; class Pinopsida; order Cupressales; family Cupressaceae; genus Sequoia; species Sequoia sempervirens. The sequence goes on along the minus strand of VDFB02000363.1, from coordinate 163,154,411 downwards.
GTTGGAGCCAAATGGTTTTCTTCTATAAGGAAAAATGTCTCTAGTAGGTGAAGATATTGGGTCTCATTTTGGAGGTATCTAGCAAGATCCTACGCTTGTAGTACCACTATTGAAATAGTAACCACCACATCAGATTTGATCTTCTTCACATAAGTCTTTAACATATACAAATCTAAATTCAATCCAAGTATTATCGTTTGGAAAAGGCTGAAGTTGTTCAAAGAAAATGCCATCATCTATTCCTGACTTTTCAAATCGACAATTGATAAAAACCTTGTATCTTATGGTTGGGACACTTCTTCTTTGTTCTCATCAGGTGTGTCTTTGTCGAATAACTGCCAAAGTTTGAATCTGAGAGACCATTGAAGTCTAAAGCATCAAACATCAAGTTATAGGCAATGTACACATGTTGAAAGGCCTCCATCTTTGGTGACAAAATTTTCCATCCATAATCTTCTGACACACAAGTGGGAATAGGAACATGATGTTTTATTGTTTGTACTTCCTCTTCCTTGATATCTTCTTGACATTCTTTATCTTTTCTATTCACTTTTTCATATGTTTAGTTCCCTTCACATACTACTTCTTCTACACACTTTACCATAAACTCATTGAGAATTTTTGACTTTTCAATACCATGATCTTCATTAATCATAATTGGATGTTCTCTAATGTTCTCTTTACCTATAGATGTTTAAACATAGAAGTCTTGAGCTTGATTTATTATCAACAAAACATTATATTCTGTCACAACCTTTTTTGGCATAGGTTTATTGATAACCTTCGAATGTTCCGTACTTGTTTCTTCATTGTCATGCATAGGATCAATTGGAAATGAGGATAACTCAAGACTCAAAAGAAAATTCACTGTGTCGTCGACTAAAGACTCACTCTTTACATGTCACAAAAAATTAAGAAGATTTGGTGATGAATTCTCCATATGAGTTTCTGATGTGACAAATATTTCCAAAGTTGAATTATGTTCAAGAATTTTTTCTTCACCTAATTGTGATCTTGCAGTAACATTATGAAAAATACCAACCTCCTAAAATTGGACTTTCTTATCAAAACTGCTCTCAAGATTAGCCAAACTTGAAGCAACAACCTCCTTAAAATAAGTAACATTTGAGTCTTCTAGTGTGGGCTCTTCGAACAACCATTCAAATAAAGATAATAAGCTATTATATTCATCATCTTGTATGATGTACTTCACTTCTCATTGTTCACAATTCTACTTTTGAGATGTTTGTGTGACTTCATCCTCCTCAAAGAATATATGCAATACTTGTGTGGCATTAGGTTCTTCTATTAATAGTCCTTCAACCTTAAAGAACTTGAGCAAAGTGGGCAAGATTTGTGCTACTAGTGGATGCTCTTGTTCCATTTGTAGTTGTTGATTATGCAAACACATGACATCATTCAATATACCTCTTCAAGTTATATTGGGTATATCCCATCGTAGAGTTGCTGGTTGATTTGTCTGAAAGATTAAATTATACACAATAAATTAATACAAAATAATATTACTAATACTTTCTAAAGTTCAATCATACAAATTAAAATTGTGCTTTTTTTCAATTTCAAAATAATTTATAAAAAAGGGAAAAACACATTCATTTTGTTCCAAATATAGTTTTATTTTCCTCACTTTGGAAAGGAATTCATGGTTTAGTCTTTTAAGTTCGTGAACGCTCCGGGAGGAACCAATGCTTATTCAAAACTAACACACTTGCCTCCCAAGCAACAACCCTAGCTAGGACAATTTGGGGTGTACCCTGTACCCCAAGTTGGACACACCTCATGTGCTTCTACTCCAAGGTTCACGACCTACCAACCTGTTGTGACCTATTTCACACATCACCCCATTGCAAATGGGGACCCTCAGTGGTTCGCTTTTAGGGTTTAGTGTAATGTCCCCTTCTCGAGCATGATCTTTCCAGTGACCGTTGGCCTATTCCGGAGACCTATAGGCTAGTCGGAAGGTAAAATTAGGTTTCCTATTTTGAAGAATGATTTGGCTCGGAGTTGGTTGTGTCAATAGCGGATTCTTTCTGGGTTTTCAGAGAGCTTCGCAATGGTATATTCTTCTTGGCATTCTGAGCATCTTCAGGAATTTACTATTTTTAGTAAATTCTATTTCGGGCAGTGAACCTGTTGGTCTTGGCACAGTTGACCTTCCTCTTCAGTTGACTCAATTGGCTTATTCAGTTTCTAGCTTCGGAATGCAGTTTCGGAGAGATAAGCTCATTCTATTTAATAGCATTATATTTTAATGTTATTTTATCACCTTGGCCTAGTCTATTAACTTAATGTTATTTTGCAGAATTGGACTTGAAGAAGTTTGTGCCATCATTGTTGGAGTTAATATTGATTTCATGGATGCATTTAAAAGCCTTAAGTGGAGTAATTACCGAAAGTTACTCAATTCTTCAATTACAAGTCAAAAATTCTTGAAGAAAAGGCCATTCTTTGAAGGATTAGTTTGTGACTCCATAAAGTTGGAGTTTAGAAGAGGCAGCATTATAAAAAGGAAGTCTTAGGTCTCATTTGATCATTTTATCTTCGAGAATATTATGCTTGCGGTTGGCTTTGGGATTAGCCAGAGATGAAGGCCTCCTAGCTTGGGCATTGCTTCTCGCTTGAAAGATAGCGACTAGTGGTGAGATAGTGTAGTTTGAATGTTTTGTTGTGAGATTTCTGCATTTTTAGTCTTTGTGAGGATATGTAAATCAGTTTTATGCATATTAGTGGTTTTCTGAAGTTGCACATTCATTGTAGCAGATTGATGTTTTTAATCATAAGCCATAAAATACACAAAGAGTCGTTCTGGGTATTGTCTCATTGGATTTTCTCTGACGACCCTTCCATGAATATTTGCAGATTTACACATCTGAAACTTGGATTTATAGTACTAGGTAAATCATTCCTTGAAGAGCCCGTGCTTTCTAGAATGGGTGGGATTATTGATCAATCAATAATTAACCAACCATTTTTTAGATGCCATTTCTTAATGATATTATACTAAGTTAAAACCATCATTTTGAGGGTCTATTGCATTAGATTTGGGATCATTTGGGTGAGAAATGAGAGAGATATGAGCATATGAGTGAATTCCTAGGTTGCTGGTTTTTAATTTAAAAGTGCAGATTTGTGGAAAAACAGAATTATTATTTGATCATTGAGAGATTTATTGAACTGGCATCTCTGATCAAGCCACGGAGAGTTCTTATATGATGTAATGCTAATCTTTCAAATTCCTATGCTCTTGACAGGCGAAGGATCTTCATTTTGTAAACTGACAGTAGTACTGGCAGTAATTCTCAAGCTTGTTCAATTCTGATTTGTAACGCTCACTTTTCATTGTGAAGTTGTTTTGTAATAGTTACATCTCCGCCCTATGGTAGCTACTTTCCCACTCTGGGTTAGAAAGCACATTCTGGGTGTTGAGTACTTTCAGCATTTCAGTTATTTCTTTCAAGCATTGTAATTTTGTAATACTCCGCCATATGGTCGCCTCAACTCCATACTGGATTGGGTAGCACATAATTGGTGTCGAGTTCCCTTTCAGTACTTAGTGTAGAAGATCCTCTGACCATATGCTCGCCATCATCGGCGCCATCCTTGGTTAGAGTTCTCGCATAAGCATTTTGATTTAGATCCTCTGACCAGTAGCTCACCTTACGCCCACATCGGGATCTGGTGTACATTATTTCTGAAGTTGCTTTAGCCGTTTTGGTTTTAGCTGCTATATACTTGAGGTGCATTGGTTTTAAATGCGCAATTTGAAAAAATGCAAAAAAATTTGCTTTCGGGATATTCCAGTGGTATGAGCCAAAGATCACACTAATCCTTTTATAAAGTTCATTGTGAGATGAGGGTGTGAATGCCGAGACCTCACGTCTGTGAAAATTATTTCTGGAAAGTCGCTACTTGAGTTGTCATGGTAGCGCCAGCTAATGAAGATCGACGTACCGTGAGAGTGAAAGATTTATGCTAAGTCTGAAAGTCGGGATAGAAAGGTGCACATGCCACATCAGAATGATCGTGAGCTTGATGAAGATACCGTGGCAAGTGATGAGTTAAGAGTAGAACCCCATAATACTTCCCTGGACTTGCATGTAATAGGAAGTGATGAAGATTAGCTTGGTGAAAAGAACAGAACGATAGTCTTGAATCCTAATAAGGATTCAACCTATGAAGGTCTTGAAGCTAAGGGCTTCACTGAAGATTTTAGTAGTACTGTTGTATGGGATGAGTTTGCTGAAGAAGAGCAAGTAGAAGGAAATACTTATGGTGCCGTTGAATCAGCCTATGAGCATTGCCAAAGTGATGAAGTTGGTAATGATTCCAACATGACTGTACCACCTCGTGTTGAAGAATTGGTGGTGGATAGTTTTACTCTTGTTGCTGTCTCAAATCCCCAAGAAGTTCCACATGAGGAAATCAGCGACATACTTTCTCATGATGGTTCCATAAAAGATAATGAAGGTGAAGTTTTCGAAACAAGCAGCATTGAAGAATCTTCACTTCATTTCGGTGATGACATTGTTGGATTTGGGTTTGACCAGCAAACCAAACCATTGGAAGAAAATGTTTTTGAAGATATCAGCTTAAGAGATTCAGGATCTGACTTATTCATTGAGTCAATACTTCCAATGAAGCATGAAAAACCTCTTCCTGTTGATCATCTCCGTCAACCCCTTGGCATTTGGGATCCAGGTGTGTTGGCACCGAGGTATAACAAAGAACCTTTGTGGGATGAATTTCCCTTTGATCCTGATGAAGACCAAAATATTGTCAGCCTTGCAAGCTATGAGGAGGCCGAAGGAGAAGTTTTTGATGAAGAAGCTTACTTTGAAGAGCTCCATGGTGATCCCTTCAAGTTGATTGCAGCCACCAAGGAGGATGTTGTTACTTCCGAAACTTTCAAACCAGCATTCAATGATTGTTCGTTTGAGTCTGGGGCTGCCATAGCCTTTGATCAAGATGACAGTGAGGTGGATGAAGCGCTTGAAGACCTTATGGCTCTTGAAGAAGAAAGGTTCAATGTGGTTTTAGAACACAAGGCTGATCTACCAAGGCAAGAAGCTGATTGCAAGCTTGAAGACGAAGAAACTGTGGAGTATGTCCCTCTCCATGACACTGAACATTCTCCGTTAGTTGAGGATGAAAGACAAGAAGGTTGGAGCAGCTCTGAGGACAGCGTTGTCACAAAACAAAGTTCTGATTTTGAAGAGCAGCCAACCAGCAATTCACCATCTTCGCATTCGTATGAGTGGGAAGGACAATTCAAGGTGTCCGTTGACAAAGAAGTGCAAGCTCTATCCCTGTTTGACCACGCACATAGCTTGGTTGAAGAGCTTTACTGGAAGGCTCAGCTTGAAGAGAGACGTAGAGGAGTGACCGATGAAGTTACTCTTCCTAATTTGCAACTTATCAAAGATTCCTTGGAGACCTTGAAGTCCGAGTATGTGCACTCTATTGGAGAACGGGATCATATCATTGAAGTTGCAAAGAAGGCCATTTGTGCTTTTCATGAAAAGGAGAGTATGATTGATGAGCTCACTCTGGAGCTTAAATCAACAAAGGACGAGTTGAAAGAAACTCAGTTGGATCTACCGGAGGTTGAAGACCAGTTTGCAGATTTCAAACTTTTCAAGGAGCAAGAGGATGCACAAAGAGCTGAAAAAATCAATCAAGTGATTGGAGATCTTGACTGTCTTCAAGAGGAGTTTGATCTTGAAAGCATTTCAAGAAAATCAGAAGTTGCATGTACAGATTTGAGGCAGCGAGACGAAAGGAATGGCTTCCAGGTCTTTGACAATCCCTTCTTTGAAGTGGGTGCTGAAGCAACTTATGACAATCCTCTCTTTGTTTTGAAAAATGAGTCAAGTAGTGAAGTGACCAAGCATGAGGTCAAGCATGAACTCCAATCTAAGGATGCCTTGATATCACTCCATGAGGATGTGCCATGTATGTTGAGTAGTAATGGATGCGTAAGTGGGTTTGAGGATGGAGTCTTTACATGGGAAGTGTTGATTCGAGGAGATTTCAACATCCCCGACACCAAGGTGTTAACAAAGCAAGACTTGGTAGCTGCTAGTAACTTCATTACAGCAGCAAGGAGCAAAGATTTCAGTTTTGTTACGCATGAAGTAGGGAAGAAAAGTGGACTAGAACTTGGTGTTTGTATGCTTGTCAATCCATCCCTTGGGTTGAATGATGCTCTGGCATTTACTAGTCCATTTGTGGAGTTGGTTTTGAGGTCATTTATTATTTCATGCTCCATTGTTGTTGAAACTTTCATGGATAGGCTTCAAGGGTTCAATAGAGGAGGCATCAATCTCTTCAGTATACACTTGATCCTTACTAGCTGTTGGGGATGCATTGAAATTACCTTGCATTGTGTTGAAAATCATTGTTAGTTGGGTACCCGTGCTTGGGATTCTCAACTTGGCTTGATAAAGCTTATTACATTTGGAAAGGGCTATTGGAGGAATAAGGATCAAATTTCCAAAATTGTTGATGTTGTTCCTTTCTTTGTCCACCACTCAATGGGGTTATTTGTTCATCAACAATTGGGTTGGAGAGAAATTTTGAGTATGGGTTGGAGAAATGAACAATTGGTTGCTCTTGAGAGTGTTTCTCGGCTAAGACCAAGACAGATTTTAAGACTCGAGCTTGCTGGTTTGAGACAGACCAGCCACCTTACATGTTGCGTTTCTCGCATTCAGGAGAATTGGTTCATCACTCCTGATCAAAGAAGTGGTAGTTTTTTCATGGAGATGGATCTAGCGTGTTTTCCAACCACTTTGGAGGTGTCACCTTGAAGCTCGATGGTCATCTCACATGCTCACGCTTGGGATTTTGTGTGGTGTTGTTGTTTTCCTTTGTGTAGGACTCTAGAATCAAATTGCACTACGCTGATCCTAGCCTTGATCAGCAGCAATTATTTATTCCTTCACACCTTTCCTACTCTCCAAATTCATCTTATGACAGTTGTTGATGTAAACTTTGACAGTTTACTCTCAGTATTGATTCAGGACAGCAGTCTCTCACATGCTCTGGTTCACCATTCTGAGACTCATGGGGCTGGAACTATGATTGTCTTCTGTAGTCTTCATGGTTGTGTCAGTATAATTCAGATAAGGCATAGTAGCTTCATGCAGACACATGAGTATGAGTTAGTTGAGGTCTTGCAAACGATTGCTTCCCTCCTTGCAAGAAGATTTGCAGAGGTCACACTTGCAGTCATGGTTCGGTTTGTTACCATGTGGAGGTATGCTGAGGAGTTCGATTTTGATTTGAGTAGACTATCTCTCCTATTGCTTAGAATTGTGATTGACAGTAGTATGGTTGATACTGTTAATTTGGGGCATCGTGGACATGAGATGTTGCATGATTTTGATTCCTCTCCTTTAAGATCTTTCGGTTTGAGTATCATGGATGGTAACACTTTGGGGTTACAAGGAAGGTTAGTGCAGCATAGGCATGATGATTTCACAGATGTGATTAGAGTGGAGCAGCATCGGCATGGTGGGTCCTTTCTGCGATTGGTTTGGGAACCAGGGATCATACTTGTTGCGTATGGATTAGTTTCTAAATTTATGGAGTTATGGTGGTATTGCTTGAGGACAGGCAATTTTGGGAAGGGCAGATTGTAATGTCCCCTTCTCGAGCATGATCTTTCCAGTGACCGTTGGCCTATTTCGGAGACCCGTAGGCTAGTCGGAAGGTAAAATTAGGGTTTCCTACTTTTAAGGATGTTCTGGCTCAGAGTTGGTTGTTTCAATAGCGGATTCTTTCTGGGTTTTCAGAGAGCTTCGCAATGGTATATTCTTCTTGGCATTCTGAGCATCTTCTGGAATTTACTATTTTTAGTAAATTATATTTCGGGCAGTGAACCTGTTGGTCTTGACACAGTTGACCTTCCTCTTCAGTTGACTCAGTTGGCTTATTCAATTTCTAGCTTCGGAATGCCGTTTCGGCGAGATAAGCTCATTCTATTTAATAGCATTATATTTTAATGTTATTTTATCACCTTGGCCTAGTCTATTAACTTAATGTTATTTTAAAAGGTGGACTTGAAGGGTGGCGCCATCATTAAGTTAATATGGAATTTATTAAGGATGATTTAAAAGCCTTAAGTGGGACGCCCTTTCCAAGATTATAATTTATTAATTAAAATTCAAAATTGCAGCTTGAAGAAAAGGACGCCATTTGCTGAAGGATTAGGGTTTGACTCTTAAAAGAAGATTAGGGTTTCGAGAAAGGGCAACGGAAAATTATAAAAAGAAGCCTTGGGTTCTCATTTGGGCATCTTTTATCTATAGGAATGTTATGCTGCCGGATTGGCTTTGGGATTGCTTCGAGGAATGAAGGCCTCCTAGCTTGGGCATTGCTTCTCGCTTGAAAGATAGCGACTAGTGGTGAGATAGTGTAGTTTGAATGTTTTATTGTGAGATTTCTGCATTTATAGTCTTTGTGAGAATATGTAAATCAGTTTTATGCATATTAGTGGTTTTCTGGAGTTGCACATTCATTGTAGCAGATTGATGTTTTTAATCATAAGTCATAAAATACACAAAGAGTCGTTTTGGGTATTTTTTCATTGGTTTTCTCTGTTGGAAGCGACCCTTCATGAATATTTGCAGATTTTAATACGAAACTTATGATTTTATAATGCAAATCCGTCATTCCTTGAAGGCCGTACTTTCTAGAGTGCGTTGGGATTCGTGTCAATAATTAATAACCATTTTTAGATGCCATTTCTTATTACTAAGTTAGGCGCCATCATTTTGAGGGTCTATTGCATCAGATTTGAGATCATTTGGGTGAGAAATGAGAGAGATATGAGCATATGAGTGAATTCCTAGGTTGCTGGTTTTTAATTTAAAAGTGCAGATTTCTGGAAAAATAGAATTATTATTTGATCATTGAGAGATTTATTGAACCGGCATCTCTAATCAAGCCACAGAGAGTTCTTATATGATGTAATGCTAATCTTTCAAATTCCTATGCTCTTGACAGGCGAAGGATCTTCATTTTGTAAACTGACAGTAGTACTGGCAGTAATTCTCAAGCTTGTTCAATTCTGATTTGTAACGCTCACTTTTCATTGTGAAGTTGTTTTGTAATAGTTACATCTCCGCCCTATGGTAGCTACTTTCCCACTCTGGGTTAGAAAGCACATTCTGGGTGTTGAGTACTTTCAGCATTTCAGTTATTTCTTTCAAGCATTGTAATTTTGTAATACTCCGCCATATGGTCGCCTCAACTCCATCTTGGATTGGGTAGCACATACTTGGTGTCGAGTTCCCTTCCGATTACTTAGTGTAGAAGATCCTCACGACCATATGCTGCATATCATGAGCCATCATGATTAGGATTCTCGCCTTTCGCTATTTTGATTTAGATCCTCGTCAATGCTCACACCTTGCCCACGCGCTCGAGGATCTGGTGTACATTTTAGTTGAAGTTGCTTTAGCCGTTTTGGTTTAGCTACTAACCTTCGCGGGTGCGTTAGTTTTATGTCACGCGAATTTGAAAAAGTAAAAAGAATTTGGCTCGAATATTTCGGGTTAAGGTATTTTATGACTTATGATTAAAACATCAATGCACTTCGTAGATGTATCGAAAACCACTAATATGCATAAAGGCCGATTTACATATTCTCACAAAGACTATAAATGCAGAAATCTCACAATAAAACATTCAAAACTACACTATCCTCACCACTAGTATTCGCTATCTTTCAAGCGAGAGCAATGCCCAAGCTAGGAGGCCTTCATTCCTCGAAGCAATCCCAAAACCCGATCGGCTGACATAACATTCTGTAGATAAAAATGATCAAATGGACCCCAAAGGCTTCCTTTTATAATTTTTTAGTTTGCCCGCTCGAAACCTAACCTTCTTTAGAGTCAAACCCTAATCCTTGACAAATAAATCCTTTCTTCAATGCAGGTGACTGTAATTAATAATTTATAGCAGAGTAGTGATCCCATAAGGCTCTTAAATCAACCTTAATAAATTCAATATTAACTCAATGATGGCGCCACCCTTCAAGTCCACCTTTTAAAATAACATTAAGTTAATAACTAGGCCAAGGTGGTAAAATAACATTAAAATATAATGTTATTTAAGTAAAATGAGCTTATCTCTCTGAAACTGCATTCCGAAGCTAGAAACTGAAAAAGCCAATTGAGTCAACTGAAGAGGAAAGTCAACTGTGCTAAGACCAACAGGTTCACTACCCGAAATAGAATTTACTAAAAATAGTAAATTCCTGAAGATGCTCAGAATGCCAAGAAGAATATACCATTGCGAAGCTCTCTGAAAACCCAGAAAGAATCCGCTATTGACACAACCAACTCCGAGCCAAAACATCCTTCAAAATAGGAAACCCTAATTTTACCTTCCGACTAGCCTACAGGTCTCCGGAATAGGCCAACGGTCACTGGAAAGATCATGCTCGAGAAGGGGACATTACATTTAGCTTTGGGTTGCAATTTCAGAAGTTCTTTTGCTCTAAGAGTTTCAAGTTAGAGTTTTTAGTTATCACCCGAGTCAAGTAGAGAATTTGTAATGAGCCTTGCTCAAACTGATCACAATTTGCCCTAATTTGCTGCTTGTAATCATGTCAAATAGTTCATATGCAACCTTGTAACTTGCTGATGTAGTGTTTCAATTTGGAGTTGCTTGATAGAAATGGATGCTAAGATTGATTTAAACACTCCTACAATGCCCACAATCTGATCTACATGCAATATGCAATTCTTTTTGGATTTTCAATGCAAATATATGAGAAACTAGGAATGCAATGTTTAGCTAGAGCAAGTAGACATTATGTTAAACACTTGCCATGCATCATATCCTTTACAATTTCATTGCAAGAACAACTTATATCTCCACTATTAGTATGAATGCATCATTACAATGATAATAGCAAATGGCCAAGACTCTTGGCATTATACATATGAATAAATGCTTGAGTCTGATATAGACTGTCACCTACAGCCGTACCTCCTATTATGCAATTAAATGACATCTAACATGCATGAAATAAATAAAGGAACCTGGTTTAGGAGTCGCCTTGTATCTCCAATGAAGAAGCAATCAATATCTTGTGTGTTGAAGACCTTGAGAAGCCAAATCGAATTTTTGAAGAAGTCGCCCCTGTTTTGATAGGAATGCAGAAATAAAATAATTCACAATGAATTCAAGCCTCCAATAACTCCAAACACAACCAGCAATGATCAAGGAAAGAAGCGCCCCAATCTCCAAGAAGAATCGATGCACATATGAGCTGTAATGAATAAAAAGAGGTCTCCAATGGCGTCCCTGTTTTGCTTCAGACTTAGCTTGAGACTTTGCCCAATGGAAATCTGTCCTTTCCCTTCAAATATTCGATGCCACAAATACTACTCTTCAATGCCAATCAACTCCTATAATCGTAGTCTTCAAAATTGGCCCTTGGCCACAAATTTTGCCCAATGAAGTGACTGAAATATCACCTCCAATCTGCAACCCTTCAAGAGATATTTCACTCCCTCGGTTATGCTATCAATGGGAGTTTTCATTCCTAGAGACAAATTGATTATTTGCAGACCACTTGGCTCCACAAATGCTCAAGAAGAAATCACCAATCAACAATTCATCAAATCTGGATGCTCAATGGTGAGACCTCAAGGTCTATTTATGCATTTCCTCTAGAGGTCGGCCTCAATAAAATAATATTATCTTTTTGACTTCTAGAAGATTCCAATATATTTTATTTATTTGCACTTTATAAAATATTAAAATATTATATTATTAATAAAGTGCATCTCAACATCAAATTATAAAATAAGGTTTCCATAAATAGAAATAATGATGAAATATGATGGAAAACCTTACTCCAAACAAATACTGAGCTAAGTAATCACCAAATGACTGCCGGCTGACTCTCTCACCATGCTTCATTAGCCTACGAGAGCCATTGAGAGGCTAATCCTGCTGATATGTCAATGTCAACTAGAAGGGGACATTACAGTCCGCCCCTCCTGAAATTGCTTGTCCCCAAGCAATCTCAACTCAGGATGCTGCAAGATCTCCTAACTCTCCCATGTCGCATCCTTGACTGGTAGGTCTCTCCACTTGATCAAGTATTCCCTGATAACTCGTTTCCGCAAAGTCTTATCACGAACATCCAATATAGCCTCTTGCACCAAAATCAATTTTTCTTCATCATTCAATGGTGGCAATGTCGTGGAGGGAACCACACGATGTCCTAACGCCTTCTTGAGGCTAGACACATGAAATACATTATGTATGCTATTGTCAGTAGGCAATTCCAACTCATAAGCCACTTCTCCTACTCTCCTGATAATCCTAAAAGGACCATAGTAACGTGGCTTAAGCTGTTCTGCTCCGCTCCTCTTAAGAGTGGACTGCGTGTAAGGTTGCAACATCAAGTACACCATATCACCAACCTCAAAGGAGCGCTCAACCCTCTTTTGATCTGCATACTGTTTTTGTTGGTTTTGTGCCTTTTGAATGTTCTCCCGTAAAGCCCTCATAATGTCTTGATTATCCTGTAAGAGATCACTAGCACTAGGCACACGACTGTCACTCAACAAAAGATCCAAGAAACTAGGTGCATCATACATACAAGGGCATGAATGGTGTCATATGAATGGAGAGATGGTAAGTGGTATTGTAGCAATACTCACAAAAATATAACCACTTGACCCACCCCTTTTGCTGTCTTGCGATGTTGTTCCTCAGATACCCTTGCACCCATTTATTTACTATTTCTGTCTGTCCGTCGGTCTGTGGGTGGTAACTAGTGCTCGGAGAGAGTTCTGTCCCACATAGCCTGAATAGCTCCTGCCAAAAATGGCTCATGAATCGGCTATCTCTGTCATTGACAATGTTCCGAGGTAACCCATGCAGTCTAAATACCTCCTGGAAGAACAACTCTGCTACTTGAGTAGCTGAATATGTAGATGTGATTGGAAAGAAGTGAGCAAATTTAGTCAAACGATCTACAACCACATAGATACAATCTCGCCCCTGGGCTTTAGGCAAGCCAGTGATGAAGTCCATCGACAAACACTCCCACTTCCTGTCAGGGATTGGAAGTGGCTGAAGTAGGCTTGCAGGGTGTGTGTGCTCTTGTTTATTTTGCTGACAAATAGGACATTCTCTGACATACTGTAGCACATCTGATTTAAGGCCCTTCCATGTAAACCTCTCCCGTACCTGTTTATAAGTTTTGAAATAGCCGGGATGTCCTGCCATAGGCGCATCGTGAAAGGCCCTCAGAATGATGATCTTCATTTCCGATCCTGGAATCAAATAGATCCTCCCCTTGTAAATGATAAGTTCATTTACAACTGTGTACCTGTCATCCTGAACTGATCCATCAACAATCCCTGTAGCCCAATTGTCCTTAACATATTCTGCCACAATCAGGTGCCTCCAATCTTCCGCAATCCCAGTCATAGAGCTCAAGTGGGGACGTCGTGATAAAGTATCGGCCACAACATTCTGTGTTCCCTTAACGAAGGAAATGTCAAAGTCATATGATTGTAACTTACTCACCCATTTTTGCTGACGATCATTAAGATCCCGTTTCCCTAGGAAGTGCCTCAAGCTGTTGTGGTCTGTCTTCACTACAAATTTGCTGCCCACCAAATACTGTCTGAATTTGGCCAATGCATGCATAATGGCCAACATTTCCTTATCATATATGCTATATCCCCTCTCTGGACCGCGAAGCTTCCGACTCTCAAAAGCAATCGGATGTTTGCCCTGCATAAGGACTGCACCAATTCCCTCACCTGAAGCATCACATTGTAGCTCAAAGGGTTTAGAAAAATCTGGCAAAGCAAGCACTGGACATGTAGTCATAATTAGTTTGAACATCTTAAAACAATCCTGTGCCTCTGGTGTCCAAACGAAAGCCCCTTTGAGTGGTGCTACATGGCGTGAATATCCATTAACAAATCCGTGGTAGAATCCACACAACCCCAAAAATCCCCTAAGCTGAGTAAGATTCACTGGTGTAGGCCATTCAACAATTGCCTTAATCTTTTCAGGATCCATACGTACTGCCTCAGAACTGATGATGTGACCAAGATATAGTAACTTTGTCATTCCTAAGTCACACTTAGACTCCTTTGCATACAAGGACTCTTTCCCCAAAATGCCCAATACTATGTCAAGATGTGCTATATGATCATCCCATGTTTTACTGTACACCAAAATATCATCAAAGAATACCAGTACATACCTCCTCAACTGTGAATGGAAGACCCTGTTCATTGTGGACTGAAAATTTGCTGGAGCATTGGTTAACCCAAATGGCATAACCATAAACTCAAAGTGCAAACAATGGCATCTAAATGCAGTCTTCTCAATGTCCTGTTCCCTAACCCGAATCTGATGATAACCGGACCTCAGATCAATCTTAGAGAAGAAACGTGCACCATGTAACTCATCTATCAACTCATCAATTCTAGGGATGGGATATCTGTTCTTAATTGTTCTCTTATTCAAGAGTCTGTAATCAATACACATCCGCAATGTACCATCTTTTTTCTTAACCAGCACTACTGAAGATGCAAAAGGAGACTTACTTGGTCTAATATGTCCCATGGCCAACAACTCCTTAATTGTCTTTTCAATTTCATCCTTGAGTCGCTTGGGATGTCTGTATGGAGTGACTATTACGGGCTTGGCGCCCTCCTCCAACTCGATGATATGCTCAATCCCTCGATCTGGAGGTCTCCCTGGAGGAATCTCACTAAACACCTTCGTATGCTTAATCCTTAACTCCTGGATATCTGGATGGTACTCTGGTTTCTGTTGTTCCCCTTGTGTAGGCATCAACACACATTCTGCTGCCCACTCTCCCATATCATGTCTTACTAGCCTCGCCATCCTCCTAAAACTAGAGTCTCGGATTGCCTTAAGAACATGAGTCTTCCCATCAACCTGAAAGGACATCTCCATCTCTCTGAGATCAAGTGTGAATTTCCCAATATCATGTAACCATCTCATGCCAAGCACCATGTCAGTATCACCCATGTTCACCACATAAAAGTCCGTCTTGAACTCATAGTTGTTCAAGTGTATGGGCAAGTCTGAAATTCTTCTATCACATTTGAGGGTATAACCATCTGCAACCTTAACTCTTATTCCCTCAAATTCCTCTGTTCTGATGCCTCTCCTATCAACCAGACGAGCATCAATGAAGTTGTGAGTTGCCCATGTATCAAGAAGAGTAATTATCTTTTGCCCTGCTAGGACCCCACACATCCTAAATGAACCCTCCTGTTGGATGCTAGTGATGTGTGCATCATGTTGCCTTGTTGCTCCTTCATGTTCCTCTTCACTTTCGTGCTTTTCTTCCTCGTGCTTAGTCCCTGAGTCTTCACAATCAGATTGTTGATCTGATCTTTCTGATTCAGAATCCTCATAATATGCCCACATTACTCTATTAGCCTTACCCTTCAGTCTCAAGGGACAATCATGGTTCGCATCATAAGGCCCCTTACAATAGAAACACAACTTCTTCCGCAAATCATTGAGTGTGTCACGATCCAAAGGCGCTGCTGATTTGTCCTTGAAGTCAAGTTTGTTCTTCTTCTTAGGGAAGGATTTATTATCCCGATATGAAGAAGATCCTTTGGATGCAAACTTCTGTGGTGCTGACAGCTGCATACTCCTAGCCTTCTTCATAGTCTCCTGAAGAGTAGGAGGATCAAAGGCTTTTATCCAACCTCTCATAGGCTCCATTAATCCTTCAATAAATAATACTACCAACTGTCTCTTGGAGATGTCAGGAACCATTACTGATAATTTCTGGAAATCTCCAATGTAGCTCTCCACACTTCCAACTTGCTTGAGTTGGGCCAAATCCCTGAAGTATGATTCTAGATCTCTCCTATAAAAGCGTTTCACAAGTCTGTCCACAAACTCTTGATAGGATGTAATCTGATTATGTTGCAATGTTACTAATCCATGATACCACCAATCGTGTGCTACACCCTCCAAATGTAGAGTGGCATACTTGATGGCTTCCTCTTTTGTCATGGGTCGAAGAGCCAAGAAAGTATCCAATTTATGAATCCATGACTGTGCAGTAGTCTTGCCACTACCATCAAACATAGGCAGTGTAAGCTTATTGGTGGCTTGCTTAAGATCTTTATTATGACCCCTAGGTCTCCTCTCTTGCCGAGACCTGTAGTAGTCCATTCTTGTCTGCACAAATCGGTCAAAATGCATGAGATCTCGTGGTTATGGTGTCAATAATTGCCATTCATCATGAGCAGCCATATATGCATCAGCGAAGGTAGGCTCCTCAACATCTTCAACATTCTCTTCCGCAGCCCGCTCTTCCCTTAAGAAGGTAGGTCGTGATGGCCTATCAGCAATACAGGAAGTGGTTCTTTGCCCTCTCCTTGATCCAGCTACACTCCTGTCCTCATCTTGATCCCTGTTATTCCTTGTTCTATTTTCCAAAATAACTCTATTCTGTTGAATCTGCTGCTGCAAGGAAGTTGAAAAACCTTCAAATGCTTGGGCCATTCTTTCCAATAATTCTTCACCTCTATCCCCATTCCTCCTTTCATTTCTAGGAGGATCACCTTCTCTTCTTTCCTCCATGGTGCCACCAATCTCTTGGTGTCTTGCTGCAACAGCTGCTGATAAGGTGTCTTGTTCAGGGTGTGGTGGCCACTGTGTTTGTTTCCTTTCTTCTCTAGCTGTATATCTTTTGGTCCTGTCACTTTGTT
>VDFB02000363.1:163118244-163137530 GCA_007258455.2 Sequoia sempervirens | reverse complement strand
TTTATATATTGGCATGTTGAGTGATCTTTCGGTTTGCATGTCCAGTTAACAACTTTGCATGTTGAGTTAACTTGTTTGCATGTTCACTTAACTAAAGTTTATGCTTGAAAATCAACTTGAGTTTGCATGCATGGCACAATTGGTTGAAATTGTGAAGACTTTGTGAAGTTGGCGCTTCATTCATTGTCAACTGGAGTTTTCAAAAGGGACGCCATATTCAAATTAAAGCATGAATTTTGACTTTGTGAAGTTGGCGAATTTACCTTTAATTGTTAATTGAAGTTTCCGAAAGGGACGCCTTATTTAGAATTTTAAAGATTTAAAGCATAAGCATGAAGTATGGCGAATTCTTATTGTCAACTTCAGTTCTGAAAAGGGACGCATTAATTCTTAGTTGTGAATTTAGTGAATTTTGAAGTACGGCGAATTCAACAAGGATTGTCAACTGAAGTCAAATTCGCATGGTGCTTTAAATAAATTTGCAACTGAAGATTGAAAAGGGACGCCCTAAAGCATGATGCTTTATTTAGCTTAGTTTAGTTTCAGTTAACTAAAATTGGGGTCCAATCATAAGCCAAGCGCCATTTTTCAAGGTTTAATGCCTTTGTGTGAATTTCGAAGATGAAAATCTATTTATTCAAGCATTAGCGTCCATTATTTCTTCTTCACAAGCTTCGAAATATACATTTTTCTTGAGCGAGCAGCAAGTTAAAGGTGCTACAAGTGTCAGAATTCAGCGTTCTTCATAGCAATGGATTCAGATTGTTCAGAGGAAGAAGATTCAAGACTTTGTTTTCACTTTGCATGCAGGTTTTATCAAGTTCCAAAAAGCGATTGGCGAATTCTTCAGAAGCAGAACAAACAAAACTTTCTATCTTCTGTCTTATTTCTTCTATTTCTCATCTTAGGTACTTTCTTCGCATGCCAAAGAAATTCACTATATTTTCAGAGTTCGATCACATCTGGGTTCGCATACTTCAGTATCTGCAGCAAAACCCACGTCTTAGATTTTTTTGAGAAAATTGCCCCATAGTCTTCGTTCTGAAGCTCTGTGCTTTTTTTTTGAGAATTTCTTTGCATGTGGGCTTGCAACACATTTTTTCGAGAATCAAGCTATCTGGGCTGTCTTAGAATTTGATTCTGCACAAAACCCACATTTCAGAAAAATTTCGAAAATTTCTCCTGCCTTAGGCTATTTTTAGCCTTGTCCAGAGGTTTTCAATTTTTCCAGAAAGTTCTTCAAGTATATTCGACTTTACAGTCAAATTTCTTTATTTTCAAAATGCAGTTCAATCTTATTGATTATAAGATCAAATCGGCCCTTATGCATAATTTTGTCAAAACTTCAGATACAGACCTAAATCATGTTTATCCAGTGGTTAATCTGAGTAGTCTGGAGGGTGTTAGCAGCAATTCGTTGAAGAATCTTGAGCGTTCCGGATTGCTGGCAGCGGCATCTATTCCTGTTACCACTTTTGATCTCGAGTTCGTTCTTGCTTGTATCAAGCATTATGACTCATCTTCACGACAAATCAGATCAGTTGATGGGAGGGTTGTTTGCAGTCTCAAACCGAAAGATATAGAGAAATGTTTTGATATTCCTCTGCGTTCAGATAATTTCACTGTGGTTATTGAAGCCTGTGAGAAGATATGGGATGGAGATCGAGAACGTTCACAGAGAAAGGTAGCGCAGAGATGGCTGAAAGTTCAGAAGACTAACATGCCTAAAAAGGTTGGCCGTGGTGAATTCAAGGATGAAGTTGCTGTTTTGATAACTTTGCTCAATCGAGTTATAGGTCAAGAGGATGCTAGCACTTTCCGATCATGGATGTTTTACCTTATTTCCAGAATTCTTGATGGCACATAACATTTTGACTGGGCTATGTTGATTAGTGATTGCCTACATCGGCAGATTACTAATTTTCTCAAGTTTCATGAGTTTCATATGATATCTTACTTGGTCTACTTAGTTGCATTCCAAGGCAGCTACAAGCATCTTAAAACTAATGGCACTCTTGGTGTTCAATGTGTTCATGAATATTATCCTCAGTTGGAGTTCTCTAAGTCTAAACAAGATTTCCGAGCAGTGAATGATCACTTTTCTATGAGGACAGTTAGAGATCTTGACAACGAAATGCACATTCGTATTTCTGCTGAGGCAAAATCAGTGATGGAGACTTGGGCGGATTGGTTTATCCAATTCCCTACTTTCACATACATCCGGGTTTATGGATATGTTGGAGAGCCCCTGATGTTGCCGAGGTATCCTTCAGACAAGATCATCTTCATGGAGTTTCTCAAGCAGATGCAACATGTTCATTTCTTTCTTCGCAATCGTCATAAGACTGCGACTACTTTTCCATTTGCATTAGGGATTTTCACATGCAGTGCGGCAACAGATGCCAAGCTTATGTCAACCGAGATAGAAAGATTCAAGCTTAAAACTCATACTGAGAGGCGTTCCTATGATCCTTTGGGTCATTATGCAACTAGGTTAGAGCGAGGGATTGCACATAAGCCAGCACTTGAAGATTTCTGGGCTAATCGTGAAGATGAATTCGAGGTTCGTCGTCGTCACTATTGTAGACTCACTATCACTCAGCTCTCAGATTATCTATCAGAGGATGTTGATGGTCTATCAGATGAGGATGGAAAAGTTCTTCTCAATTCATATGACAGAGATCAAATTGCTCGGCAGCCACTTCGTTCACCAAATTGGTATGCTAAGGAGAATACTTCTATTGAGGAAGTTTCTAAATCGGTTATCAAGACCGGCAAGCAGTTCTTGGAGAGTAAATGGAAGCGAAAGTCAGTTCCTGTGACAGAGCCGCCAGAGAAGTTTTCTTCATTGCCTTCTACTTCTAGGTCAAGACCTCGGGTCAAGGCTATTGTGATACCTCCTGAAGGAGTTAGACTCAGTGGAAACACGGGAAAGAGAGCTACTGGTAAGAGGAAGTAGAAGCAAGTTGAGAACGTACCTGAGATCCCAGTAGAGACAGTCATTCAGGCCGAACCTCACGTTTCACCTCCTAGTTCGCCGCATATGCAACCTATTGACATAGATTCAAAGCCTGAGATACCAATTCGAGTAGGATCGGAGACAACTGAACCACCACAGGTGGATACATCAGGGACAGTCTCTCCTCGAATTGATGATATTGTTCAATCTTGTTGGCTCGAGAGGTCTTTGGGGAGACAGAGGCGAGAACCTTCATATAACCTTGATTTATCTGAGTTCGGTGAACCTTACCAAAGAAGGTCGAACAAGAAAATCAAGAAACAGGTGCTTATTGAGAAGACTCCAGAATCAGAGATTGTTATATAAGTTGTTGTTCCTCCAGAGGGTAAGAGCCTAGATGAAGTCGAAGTTGGTGACTTTACTTTTACTAAAGCAAATCTTGGCAGGACCACTCGAGAGACAGACGTGACTCTTCTTAAGATTGTCACCAATAATCTTGAAGAACGCATCACGAAGGATGGAGAGGATAAGGCATTGCTTAAGGCTGAGAATAGTCAACTTCGTCAATATATTTCTGATCTTGTTCATGGAAAATTCAAGTAGAAGCTGTTCTTCCTCGGAATGCACGGAGACAACGAAAGCTAGATCAATTAGTGGATCATGGGACTTTTGGATAAGCTGGATTGAAAGTTTAGTTGCTACAAGTCAAGCGTCTTCTTGCAGTTGTCGGTTAGGAGTGATGCACATAAACCGTCGAGGCATTAGGTTGCTCAAGGTTTGGATTCTTGAGAGTTTGTAAAGGATCGAGTTCTTGTGTCCCGGTTATCACATTTGCATCACGATGCCTTGGAGAGATGATGAAGATCAAGAAAAAGTTTTACTTGGAAGGCGGCTACCTTTCAAAATGGAGATATGTGAAAAGGTCTCTACCAAAGTTGTTTTCAACTGAAGATGATGTGATTGGAGCACTTGCCTTGTCGATGGTTTTGTTGTTCAAATTAGTGTCATTATCTTCTTGAGGATGGCATGTATATTGGGTGGACCAATAAAAGTACAAGCTGGTCAAAAGCTGATTCGTGATAACCTTGAGGGAGATCCTATGGCGCCTAAGTTGGAGAATATTTCAGTTATTTCAGCTAGTTTCAGAAAGGCAACTGAAGATGTTAGAGAAGGCATGCATACAGTCAAGGAAAGTGGCAGAGAACTGAAGTAGACTGTTGTTTTGGATAGCATCAAAGTGCTTGAAGACAGAGTGATTGATGAGTTCTTGGTCGAAGTGTTAGACCGAGATGACATGGAGTGATCTGCCAGTTGGAACCTGCAGTTAGTTTCGAGGGTTGAGTCATGAGCAGCAGTTAACTCAACTTTCAGTCTTGAGTTCACTTGCTGACTTCACACATGCTTATCTCTTCCTTGGAATTATCTTCACAGGAGTTAGGGTTAGGGTTTCCAGTTAACTGAAGGTAGTATCCAGTTAACTTTGCTTTAAATAAGGACATGCATGCTTGCACATTGTCCATTTATGTTAGATGTCTGCCGGTTAGCGATAGAGTAGCTTTCGATTAAGCGTATAGTTCACTATTAGGGTTTAGTAATAAATCTTGCATGCATTACCGTATGGATGACTCAAGGTGATTTTAGGGTTCCCTACACCTTTACGATGTCTATAAATGAAGTTTTGCTCATTTATTTATTAACTTTTGCCGCGAGAGAAATATATCTTGTGCCTACCTTGCCTTAATATTGCTCGTGCAGCTATCTATTCATAGTATTTACTATTGCCAGTGAATTGTTATGCCACATAGGGTTTCATGCAATTATGATGGTGAATTCTTGCTTTAGTTAGATATAGTGGCTAGTTGATATTAGATTGAATCGTGTCTAGCCAATGCAATTTATTATCCTAGTTGTCTATCCTTCATGTTTGTGTTCAATAAGCTTCGTTGAATTAGTGATAGATGTGCCACCTTGCCTTCAAGTTGAGAATGCGATTCTTGGTTATGCGATGTGATGGCTGGAATAAACTTATTCAGATTGAGCCGATAGTTGTGCCACCTTTCCTTCAAGCTGAGAATCTGTTCTTAGTTTATCGTATATTGTTGTTTCCACTAAGCCTATTCAGACAAGTAGATAGTTGTGCCACCTTGCCTTCACGTTGTGGGTCCGAACTCGACTTATCGTCAGATAGAACATTCCTGCTCCATTTCCTCATGCTCTGTTTTCTTGAGGAAACTGGATAGATTTAAAGTAGTTAGCTTAGTTGTAGTTAATGATCTGCGAAACTAGAAAATCCTTAGCTGCAACGTTCTTGGTTTTCTTAACCTTGTGCCTCTTCCAGCTAAGAACAAAAAGATAGGACTTAGATTACTTTTCTTTTCCACGCATTCCAGCACTATGAGGGAGCTTCCCCTCCTAATTTGAAGAGCACTCATTACGCAGTGTGCATAGCTGTCCGTACAAACCTGCACTCGAGGAGGTGTTAGTTTTACACCAATGCTAATATAATAGTTCTGGTTATTTAGAATAACTACAAAATCTTTTTAAGTTACAATTACAATACATGATGGAAACCTCCTTCTCCCCCTTTCCCTCCAAAAAATGTGCCTTTTGGCACTTTATATGTAGTGCATTTATAATATGGAGCCCAAATAACACATTTGTAGAGCATGGTAATTTTACACAATTTCAGAAAACGAGCAAAGAATAATTTAAATCCAATAACATAATTGGATTCTCTGTGAAAAATTAGCTCAGGTCAAAAAAAGGGCATGATAATCCAAGTTATGGTTCAAAAGTTATGCTCTGTAGAATTTTTCTCTCTTGGGAAGTAAAGAGTCACAAAGGCATGGGATGATAGTAGGTTGTCGTGCTGATATCATCAAGATGAAAAGGTGCTGTCTGTGCAGTCCTGTTAACAAGGCAGAAAGTTGTGCTGTACAGACCTGCAGGCCTAGATGTTGACATGATAGTGCAGATGTTATATCATTGGCATGTCTGCTGATGTGGCACTACAGACATGTCTGTGACATTGCAATGCCAACATGTAGAGTGGCATTGTTGATGTGTCTGTTGACATGGCACTGTTGATGTGTCTACTGACAGTGGTACTGTTGATGTGGCAATGATGACTTGTCAGGTGATGGGACACTGTTGATGTGTCAGCTTGCATGGCACTACTAGTGTGTCAACTGATGTGGCGTTGTTGACACGTCTTTGTTGACTATGCATGCTAATTGTGCAGGTAGTATAGCTAGCATGGCAAATGGCACCCACATGGCAGCTGATTATAGAGGCCATATAAGGACATGGCAAGTGATGTGCCGTTGGTATGTTAGCTAACTGTGCAAGCCATACAGAAGGCATGGATATTGTTTATGTGGTAGCTGACTGGACTGTTGATTGTGTATTGAGTGGCAGGAATATTCTCAAAAAATGTGCTGCTAACAGAATATTCTGGCAACTAACTAGCAGAGGAATACTCCAGCTGAATATCTTGTCAAATGGGTTAAAGGTGGAGCACTGCACATTTATCTTCAAAAATTATATCATAAGGATGTTCATACACAGAATAGAGACCAAAAAAATAGAGGACTGGTCAAACTTGTCAAGATTCAATGATTTGACAGGCAATCTATAACTTATTGGCTGCTATGAACGTAATGGTAAGTTCAAAATTGTTCCAAGCCACTTCCAGGTGAAGTTACCTACAAAAAAATTACAAATAACAAGCAACCTTCAACCCTTGTTAGTTTGGCCTCTAGATGTCTGATTTGGACAAAAATGAAAGGCAAAGCCAACTTTCTTGGATATTCTAGACAAATTGGTGCAATTCATTTCTCTACTAAAGGCTTCCTAGAGAAGTTGGTTTCAAGAATACACAACTATTTCAGAAACTCTATACAATTTATGGCATGTGTTGAAAATGTCTAAGGAATGAAACAGACTTAAAAGAAAAATTACCGAGTACAAAAATAAAGAGTTAGACACAAAATGATGAACAAATAGAGAATAATCTGATTCAGCAAATTGTGTACAAACTGAGCTTGTTGTGCTTCCAATAAGAGATGAGGATGAAAGCTCAATCTCCAGAAATAGGAAGATTTCCAAAAAGCAATCTTCTGAAAATTAGAAATAAAGCATGGAATATCCAGTGATTTACAAGGATGGATCCCTCTTCCTCTTCTCCCTCCCCCTCCACCAAAAAACTGGTTGTTTCAGGGATGGGATGTCCCCAAGATTTGGGGATAGAGACCAAACGTCATTTCCTTAACCCTCCACTGCCTATGGGGCAGAATGTCCCTAGGGATGTCTCATCCTACAAGGGTGGCAAGGGGACTCCTAGTCACCCCCAAGATGGCCATGGGATGCTTGGGCATCGCTTATCCATCTAGCAATGGCTTGAAGTCCAACATCCAAACATTGACATAAACATTTTTTTTAAATAACAATGTTGCTCTAACCCTAATTTGCAAGCAAACCCCACCAACACCCCACATCCCCAAAAAATCTACAAATAGGATAGCCCATGTTCAATTGAAATCACAACCAAAATTCAACAATTTGTCATTTGCATTGAGTTTGAGCAAGGGGAAGAGGAAAAATCTCCACCCACTTCATTCTCCTTTGTCAATAGTCATTCTTCAAGGTAAAAGACTCAAATCCAGTGTGCTTAAGATTGCAATATTCAAACAAACAAAATGTAAATAAATGAATCATATAGCTATGTTTTTTTGTTCTTCAAATTTTCAGGTTTTTAAATATTTCTTTTGTTTAAATTTCCAAATTTCAAATCGACTTTAAAATTTTAATTTATAAATGTTGATCTTAGGGGTTCTATAATTATTAATGCTGTTGTAGGTTTCCTAAATGCTATTTTAGGGTTAATCAAACATATGTATAAGGTTTTAAAATGTTGTTTTATGTTTTTATTTTCTTTAAAGTTTACTTGCACAATGATATATTAGATAGTTGTGAATCCTCTACTTCTATGTCTCATGCAGTCTAAACTAGGAAAAACATAAGTAAAATCATCTTCCTTTTTCTGAAAAGAGTGCTTCATAAAACTTCTAAGGAACAGGGAATTACATCATCTGAGCATAATGTTTAACAAGAGAATTCTCTCCCTAAATAAGCAAGGAAAGAAAACACTTGAGCCTCTACCCCAATGGGCAATGAGTTCACATATCTTCGAAACAACAGAAACTTAGCTTATAGAATCAAAGTTAACTCTTGTCTGAAAAGCATGAAATTCCCAATACCAAGAGAGAGGTATCCTCCTAAAAGATGGCATGGCATTTTGACCTCCAAAGAAAACTAATTGCTGCCAACCAAGTTGTATGCAACATAGCAGCATAAATCGCTTGGGGAAAATCGGCAAACCAAAAAATCAGGATTTTTTGAAAAATCGTGAAAAAATCGGGAAAAAATCGGATTTGAAAAAAAACGTAAAAAATTGTAGAAAAATAGACAAAACCTACTTTTTTTTTAGACTTAAGGTCATTTCCATAGCATAGAGATACAGAGAGCAAATAAAATAGAGATTTTAACCCGAATTGTAGAAAATTGATCTTTTTTGTTTATATTCATATCGCTGATTACATTGCATCAATGCATTGCACAAAATAACTTGTGCTCTCTAAGTACGTTGGAAAATAACTTAAATTATTTAATATTTACATATATTATTTAATAAATTTATTTAATTATATAATATACTATATTTTAGAAAATATTATTTAATAATTTATTTTATTATATAATTTAAGTTCATTTTAAACATGAAAATAAATAATATAACTTGTGCTTTCTCACTGTAAAAAACTTAAATTATTTAATATTTACATATATTATTTAATAAATTTATTTAATTATATAATTTAAATTCATTTTAAATTTTCAAATAAACAATAACAAAACATTGAAATATTATTTAATAAATTTATTTAATTATATAATTTTCGTGTACACATTAACACAGCCACAAAATCAATACGCAACCCTGAATAGTGAATACGCAGAGGAAATATGAAAGGAAATTTATTTAATCATATAATTTTCGTGTGCCTGGTCGCCTGAACTTGAATAATCGACGGCAACAACAAAGTATGGTCGCGCGCGTCGCAGGTCGCGTGAAGAATTTTGGCGGACAGAAAACGCACAAGTCACAACCTCCAGTCGCACAGCATGAAAACACGTCCTCTCAGTCATAGAAAATGAAATTAAAAAACTGGACGCACATTAATCTGAAAACGCGGGTTTTTTTTGCGCTTTTTAGGTTTTTTTTTTTTTTGCCGATTTTAACACGATTTTAACTTGATTTTCAACGATTTTTTAAGAAAATCTAACCCAAAAATCGCGATTTTTAAAAATTGAATGGCCACAATTTTGCCGCTTCTATGGTGCAATAAACCCTTCCATCTGTCCCAAACCATCCAAGAATCCCCTAAAAGAGGCCCTTTCCAAGAGAGAGAAGAGTGATAAAAAGGAAATTGAATTCATCCTATAGCCATCCCCAAAAGCCTCTAGCTATTGGACATTTCCAAAAGATATGAACAATTATTTATTCTTTCCCACATACAGTGCAAAATGTACAAGTAAACCAAGTCTTGCTTAGCCTTGCTTTGACAACTAAACCCTGTTGTGTTACTAGCCATCCTTTCACCTTATGTTTGAAGAACGTTCTTGCTTTCCAAATAACTTGATAGCATCATTGCCATCTCTCTTCAAAGTCTTGGACCCACCATTGTTTGTTGAATATGAAGGTAATGTGATTACACTAGTGAATTTGATTATATAAATCCTTTTATTTATGGTTAAGGAGATTTTTACCTATGTTCCACTTCCAATCCCTCTAGTATGGACCTACACTCTATAAATGCATTTTGAAAAGAAAGTACTCAAGAATCATATTATAGTTCTTCAAAAGCGGATTTGTCTACTAGGGGCAAAATTTTAGTCCTATTAAGTCCCACCAAGATTTACAATGCTACCTCTCATTGTTCCAAAGGTCCACCCAATAGATTAAGCCCTTCCATGCATATATTTTGCCTACAAAGAAAGGCTGAAGTCCAAGTTGTCTGCATTGCAAGTTGAAGGTCCAAATAGGATGTCCAGCTAAATCCCAAGCATCTCGTGGGCCCTCAAATTGATAATGTAGAAAACTTGAGAGTGTCAACCAACCAACCCATATTCTCTTAAGTAGTGTTGATTTGGAAATCATAAAAGCACTAGCATTACCAATTATGTCACACATTTGGAAGAGTCCCATAATTTTATGAATATGGTGTGCATTGAGGATTCTAGGGCAAATAAGGATCAACCAATGGGCATCACCTTCCACTGCTTGTACAATTCCTTTCCCTGTAGGAGTTATTCCTTGTGCTCTTATGTTTGGAATCCCCAAACCCCCTTGATCCCTTGGAAGAGTGCAAACATCCCAAGCAACAAGGGGGAGCCCTTTCCTCCCTCCTTGTTTTCCCCATAAGAAACTTCTAAAAACCCTCTCAAGTGCCTTAAATGTTCCTTGGGCCAAGAACAAGCAAGAAGAGTAAAAAATATGCCCTAGTGATGGGATTCTATCGACAATCACAGCCTTCCCAGCAAGTGGAAGATCAAATTTGTTCCACATTAGTAGCATCTTTTCAATTTTTCCTAGTATTTGTCGCCATTGATTAGCTATAGGGAGATGACTACCAGACGACAATCAATTTCACTTGGTGATAACAGCTTCCATCACTAGTTTAACCATGGTGGAGGGTCATCTTGACCAATGATCAAAACTTTTGTTTTTTCTTCACTTACAACTACACCAACAGCCTCAACAAAAGCCTCTAAACAAAGCATTGTACCTTCAACGGATTGTTGAGTAAGATCAATAGTTAGAGTTGAATAATTGACAAAGTGAGCATTAAGGAGCTGACTTCAATTTGGTAAAAAAAAAAAGTCTAGTTTGTCCCTGAATTCTTGCTGCCTCCAATAAATAGCCAAGGGCATCAGCAGCAATGACATACAAATAGTGAGCTAAGGGACATCCCTACTTGATGAATTGTTTTAATTGGATTGGCGCCAAGGGAATTGCATTCGCATTAACCCTTGTAGAAGCA
The DNA here is from genome assembly GCA_007258455.2 of Sequoia sempervirens. Taxonomy (NCBI): domain Eukaryota; kingdom Viridiplantae; phylum Streptophyta; class Pinopsida; order Cupressales; family Cupressaceae; genus Sequoia; species Sequoia sempervirens. The sequence continues at coordinate 163,126,469 of VDFB02000363.1, read as the reverse complement.
TGTGAAAACAAAGTCCCCACTACCTTGGGGAAAAAGGAGCCAAAACCCAGCCAATCTAGAATATTCGAAATGAAATCCTGCTCTTTGTGATCATAAGCTTTATCAAAGTCGATCTTTAGAAAAAAGAACTTTTGCCCATTCCATACACTCCCATGCAATAATAAATTTATCCAAAATAGATTTGTCTTTTATAAAGCTGATCTATTTTCTTTAGAATATTCATGCCACCAATATCTCAATCCTTCTAGCAAGGGTTTTTGCTAAAATTTTATGAGAAGCATTGAGGGTAATAGGTCGCCAACAACTTACCCACTTCGTTTTGGAAACCTTTAGAATGAGTTTGATCGATCCTCCATTAACTAGTTCCCCCATGACTCCCCTTTGGATGGATTCTTGGCACATTTTTAAATAAGGTTGTTCAACAATAGGCCGCATCTTATAGAATACCACTAGAAGACCATGAGCCATGGAGATTTTTCATTCTTCATGTCTTTAATTGCTTCTCTCTCTCCTATAACTCCAATTCTCTAGATATAAAAAGCCTCTTATAGCTTTCCAATTTTTTTGGAACCACCCACTTGACAAGATCCATGCAAGTATTGCATAAAGGGTTTGTACTAGCATTCCATAGCGACATGCCCCCTCCCCCAATCCCCTCATTTTCGAGACAAGAATGTTTTTGGGAAGTGGGCACTTGGCGAGGGGAGGGGATGTCTACACACCATCCTGCAACCTAAGCTCCAAACCCATGGACATTTCTGAAACATCTCCCTAGTTTGGGGATAGCTTGGGGACTCCAAGACATCCCTAAGATGTCCAGGTGACTCCCAAGAGTCTCTCAACCACCATTGGGACTTCCACGCAACCCCCATGGCAAGAAAATGAAAAAGTCTATTTTTTTAAATCAAAAAGTGATTTTGATTTATGTGCCAAAAACCCTAACCCTAACAATCTATGGGCCCCACCTAAACCCTAAACACTCACAAAAAACTTATAAATAGGCATCTAAGCCTCAATCTAAATCACTCCCAAGTTTCAAAAATAATGACTTGGTGTTAAAGAAAACAAAGTAATAAAATTGTGAAAATGGCATGCACCATGAAGGCTTGTGTGGTTTTGAAGGACTTAATTTGCACTACCCTTGGACCTCACAACGGATGCTATCCCTTGACCCCTCTAGGGGCTTTGCCCCCAAACCCCATTGAGGACTTGGCCCCAATACCTCCTTCCGCCACTGTCCTACCACCATCACCAAATCTAGGCCCTTGGTCCCCCAACCTCAAGACGCGTCCCCTCATCCCAAGACTCTATAAACATAGGTCTTTACACACAAACATGAAGATCTTTTAAAAGTGGCCTTGAAAAATCTCTCATATTTGAAGTTCATGCTCTAAAAGATTATCATTAGAGACTCGCATCACAAGAATTTTTCTACTTTACACTTTCATTTCACATATGGAAGTAAATTTTGGATGGCACAGTGCATTTTGCAATCCAATAAAGGCACCCCCAAACTCTAGCTCCTCTTACCCCATATTCCTCAAATTTTTTGAGTTAAAATTCCAATTCATTAATTGGTCTTTAGTTTTCTACATTGAAAGGATCCAATTCAAATTGTGTCTTTGTAATGCAATCTCATGGCTCATATTGCATTATGAGTTTTGAACATCATCTAAGTCAAACGGAAATTCATCCCATGTAGGATCATCATTACGCTTAGGTGCTAATACACCCGGATCCCATGTGCTAAAGGGATGATTACTCGGCTCAAGGAAAATGTGATCACTGTACTCCTCATGATCGGATGTCCCTATGAATAAGTCACTCTTCAACTCCCCAATACTAGCATCATGATAGTCATTCACCTCCATCTCTTGCAATATCAAATTAGTCCTAACTGAACCTCTTTGTTCACCACATGCTGGACTTTTTGGAATGCCATCATATGTATGAACCACATCCAACTCAACGTCATCCAAGCCACCATTTGATTCCTTGCCAAGACAAGGTAAGGGTGATGAAGCAATGCTAGGTTCTCCTAGAGGAATAACCAACGAACTCATACCTCCTTGAAAATGATCCATCATGAAAGGTTTGACAATTTCCATGGCGATATCTTCCTCAAACTTCATGTGTTCTTCATTTGCAATTTTGATAGGTGACTTTTCTTCAATCTCGCTGTCATCTTGAAGTGTCATGTGCTTTTCACTTGTAGCTTCATTTTCTATAACTTATAGTTCCATCATTAATGCTTGTTGACTAATTTTTGTCTTCCTCATGCTTACTTGTTGGTTGCAAACCACAAACAAGTACTTCTTTCTCTGACCCTTCTTCATTGGCAATTTCTGATTTTTCTTCCATTGTTCTTCTAATGTACTTAACCAAACCCATTTTTCCAGGTCTCAATATTACCACAACACCCAAGAAAGAATCAAAAGAAACCATGTTTCTAAACCCGTCAAGCATGCTTTGATACTCTTTAAAGAGTTGGGTAGCCTCTTGTTCATAACTCTTCTTAATCTGATTTTCAACTCTATTGAAATCCATTGTCATAACTTTGAGTCTTACTAATCTTCCAACAAGCTAGTAGGAACTTTGGCTCTAATACCACTGTAATAACTCACCCTTAATTTTTTCAAAACTTCACCTGTTAGCATTAGCCAAAAATGTAATGATAAGAACTAAATAAACAACCCTTCACTTTCTGATCACCCAAATCCTAGTGTGGACAAGGTGAGAGCATATGGTGGAAAGGGGATCTTGCATTACATGGAAAGAACAAGCTAACTGAAAGTAAACACCTTCCACTTTCTGATCACCCAAATCCCGATATGGGCAAAGTGAGAGCATACGGTGAGAAGGCTTACAATTGAATTATTCTATGCTACCACTTCTTTAGTGGGGGGTGAGTAAAGAAAGACAAATACATGAAAGTAAACATCCACTTATTCAACGGGAAGTACAAGAAAGGAAACAGCACTCGGGGGCAAGTCGACCAACCTCCACTTGTTCAGTGGGCGTAACAAGAAAGCAAAGGGAAACTCGACCACTAATTCAGTGGGAGTAATAAATAACATAAAGTAAAGCTCAACCACTTATTCAGCGGGAGGAACCACTTGTTTAGTGGGGTAAGTATCAAATGCAAATACAAGAGCATTCACCAACGGTACTACCGTTGGTGTTACAATGAACTCAACATAATCATATCATACCATTATATACTGCTGATAAGAGAGGTAAATGGCAGAAATGTGCAGTATCACACCCTCCCAAGATGATACAATGAAGAATGAGAACATCCCCTTCAAACTAGAACAAGTATACCTCAAGATAGTGCCACCGGAGGTCAATAGGTCATGCAAGCCGTTGCAACAGGTCTGATGCACTTGGACAGCAGTCTGATATGCACGAACAACAAGTCTGAAACCCCAACCAACCACCTTCAAACAAGCATAACTCCTCCTTTACTCAATAGAAACTCACCAAACCACTTGCAAAGGTCAATGCAAGCTTAGGCGTCCAAGATAGGATAGTTAGCAGCCCCCAACTGGTGAAGAAAGCAGCAAACACACTTCAAACTCCCCAAACAGGATGGTATGGCCTCCCTAGATGGGGCGATCAGCATTAAAAATCAAACTCTCCACCATAAAATCTGATTTTTGGCAAGAAGGGGTGCCCAATGTTGTAGGTTCTCTTGCATCAATACCCACAAAATAATACGAAGTCCTCCAACCTACAAGTGCAACCATATGGTACGGCCTAAGGCAGAAAATAGACAACCGACAAACTGAAATCATCTAAATCACTTCCAAAAGTGCCTTCAAACGCTGCTACAAGAGTTAGCACACCAAAACATAGCTAGAAGACATCATAACAAATGGAAAGAAACAAAGAAGCCATCACCAGTATGAACTCAATTGCAACCCATGAGATGGAGCTACAACACTGTTCAGCTTTCAATCTCGAAATTGAAGTTGACTTAGAGGGGTTTTCGTCCTCAAAGCCCAAGATCACTCTGCATTTCGGCAATACTTCATTACATCAAATTCAGCATATCCAAATGAGAGCACTGAGGGCATATAAATAACTTTTGAGACCCGGAAATTTGAATTCCTTTTCCCTCCAAAATGGAACGCCACATTTGGGGAATAAAATAATTTATAAAAAACTCTTAATATCTTCACTTTGGCATCCACCTTGGTCTATGCATAAAATTTACTTTTAAAATACTTAAGTCTTCTATTTTGGTGTCCAAGCTCAAGTCCCCTTTTTTAAAACAACTTTAAGTTATTCATCCTAGGCGTGGGGGTCAAAAAGGTGACTTTAACTTAATAAAATAAACTTAAGTTGCAAACCTTTCCATTTTCGAACTCCAAAGATGGTGGAGAAACCAACTGCTACAAACACCAAGATGCCAACCACTACAACTACCACCATTGCCAAAAGTAGTAACCTTGTACTAAATTGCTGCCAAGACCACTACCACAAATATTACTTACTAAAAATAGCAAACTGCTAAAAATAGTGTGTCCAATCTCAAAATAAGCACATTCTAAGAAGAAACTGTGACTTACAAAAAATAGTAGGTATTAAAAATAGATACTAATAGCAGTGACTGCTCACCAAGGATCTCAAAAAACCCAGAAAGACCCAGAAAACCCTCTAGCAAACTCCTGCAACAACCTCCTGAAAAGTTGATGAGAAACCTCGAAGAATCTTGGAACTTGGCTTCTCGAGCTCTCCTTAGCACTCATCTGTAATGTCACCAAATTTTTGGTAAAGTGACTTAATTAATTTAATCAATTAAGTTGTCTAAAAATTAATATTATTTCAAAATGATGACTTTAATTAATTATTTTTAATTAAAATAAAGTGGAAATAATAAAATATTAAAAGGGTCACTTTATTAAATAAAGTAGTCTTCTAGAAACTAGGGTTAGTTACAAATTGGCTTCTTCTAGAAGATTCAATTGAGCCTTTAAAAGGAGTTGAGTGCAAGGCATTTGGGCATCTATTGTTGAGTTAATATTTCTTATGCATTATTGCAAAGGCTTGAATCTTTGATTCAAGTAAATCTCTGAGGACTAAAACCCTTAGTAGATTGGAAAGGGTTGGACAAAAACCTAACTCTTTCGAGAGTGGATTCACAATGGAGTTCACATTGAGCTTATTGGTTTCATATTTGGAGCTTCAAAAACATTTGCTGAGGAGAGCGATTTGGGAAATTTTGTGAGTCTTCTTTGAAGACAAAATGTCCAGGCTGATTGGATATATCAGGTTTGGGAAATTTATCAATTGTAGAGTTTTTGGAATATTGGCACAATTTCAAATTTGTGGAGAGTTGATTGTGTGTCTGATGCATAATTGATATTATTAAGGGATATTTTATGTTTACATATTACCACTACAATCGTGAAATGAGAATAACTGCGGTCTATAGCCAAGCAATGGAAAACTTTGTGGCAGGTTTATAAGAGAACTGATTTATATCCTTTAAGTGCCGCTTGGTCATTGCCATCAAATTCCTATTCGCTTTCCATGTTGGGAGCACTAGACAAAGCCAGATAAGACAAGAGAAATTGTTTATTAAGACAGGACAAAGTGCCACTATAGATAAAGACAAAGATTGAGTTTCTGTTGTGTTGGCGGCATCATTGAGGAGTTGCCAATAATCATTAGAGCTGTCCCAATTTACAAAGGCAATCGTAAATGTATGGAGGAGCTCATGAGTCAATCGCTGAGCAGGGAGTAAGAAAAAAATCAAGGCCCGATAATATATAGGGAAAGTGGGAGCTGAGGAAAAGACAAACAAGAGCTGCCAAAATAAAAGAAATCGTGGCACATATGTGAAGGCCGATTTATTTCTGAAGGAACTGAATTTATATTTGGAGGCTTATAATATTTTAAGGAGTTAATATTATTTGAAAGGGGTTGTTCAATACTGGAACTGGTAATTGCATTACTTGAATTAACTAAAGGAAAAGTTACAATATATAGAGAATTAAAAACACTGTAGTCATTAAATAAAATGACCTACTCTACCTACCTACAGACTACTGTAGAAACAGTAGTAAACTAAACTACTATTGACCATTAACAATACAATAATAATATTATTCTAACACCCTCCCTTAATGGTCAATCCGTCAACAACACCAAGTTGCCCCCCGAATTTTACAAACTTATCCGGGCTTAGAGACTTGGTGAGAATATCTATAGTTTCATCTGTTGTCGAAACATACTGCAATTGAACTGATCCATCTTCTACCAGCTTGCAAATATAGTGACAATGAAGCTCGACATGCTTGGTACGTTCATGGAAGACTGGATTTTTGGCCAGTTTGAGCACCCCTTGATTATCAGTGTACAAGGGAGAAGGTCCTACTTGTGACATGCATGTCAGAAAGCATCCTGCGGAGCCAAACTGCCTCACATGTTGCTTTAATTGTTCCTCGATATTTAGCTTCAGTCGAGGAAAGAGCCACTGCCTATTGCTTCTTGTTGGTCCATGTTACAGCACCTGTACCCAAACTGAATACATACCCAGAAGTAGATTTTTTGTCATCCACTGAACCTGCCCAATCTGAGTCAATGTAACCAATCAACTTAGGATCCTTGCATCTGCCATACAGAATGCCATAATCTGAAGTGCCCTTAACATATCTCAACACTCGCTTCGCTGTAATCCAATGATCAGCTTTTGGAGTTGTCATGAAGCGAGAAATGTAGCTCACTGCAAAACCGATATTAGGTCTAGTGGCAGTGAGGTGGATGAGACTACCTACTAGTTGCCTGAATGTCATTTCATCGACCGCAGGTGAATTAGAGTTCGCTGACAACTTCAGCCCATTCTCCATAGGTGTGGAGGCAGGTTTGCAGTCCTGCATCCGAAATTTGTCAAACAGACTTCTGGCATATTTAGACTGAGAGATAAAGATGCTACCAGCGGTTTGCCAAACTTCAATACCTAAACAATAATGGAGAAGCCCCAGATCTGTCATGTCAAAAGCCTGATACAAATCTTGTTTGATTGCCGCAATCAAATGTGCTAAACTACCAGTAATGATCAAGTCATCAACATAGACAACAAGAAAGAGAATATCATCACCAGAGTGTTTGACATACAGATTAGTGTCAAAAGGGCTACGCTGAAAACCATGATCCACCAAGTACTGATCAATCTTGATATACCATGCACGAGGATCCTATTTCAGTCCATAGAGTGCTTTCACGAGCCTATATACCTGATGCTCTTTGCCAGCAACCTTGAAACCAGGAGGTTGCGTCATACAGACTTCTTCCTACAAGTCACTGTTGAGGAAGGCACTCTTGACATCCATTTGATGAGCTGTCTATCCAAATTGGGCTGCAATAGCGAGAAGAAGACGAATTGTGCTCATCTTGGCAATAGGAGCAATAGTCTCCTCGTAGTCAATGCCCTCCCGATGTGTGAATCCTCGAGCAACTAATCTAGCCTTGTATTTATCCAAAGTACCGTCGGCATGATACTTGACCTTATAAACCCATTTGCAGTTGATAGTTTTCTTCCCAGGAGGAAGATTAGAAAGAACCCAAGTGTGATTCTTCAGAAGACTGTGATATTTTGTTGCCATAGCCTTTTCCCACTCTAGAATTCCTTTAGCCTCTGAATATGTATGAAGCTCATAGATGCTGTGGATGTTGGCCATAAGAGCAAAATTGGTTGTGTTTTGCTGCTTGCTCTTTCTGCGAGCTAATCTACCCTCAATGAGTTCATCATCTTGAAGATCTCCGATAGTCCTAAGCCACCACTTAGGCCGACGAGCAGAAGTGCCAACATCTAAAATAGGAGTAAAAGCATCTCCTGGGATTTCTGGAACAAAGTCATCTGGATGTGAGTCCTGAGGAAAATCAGGTGGTGCTATATCATGACTGGTAGACTCCTCATCTTCAGAGTCAAAATGCTCTAAAGCCCTCCCATCAAGGGAAACAAGAGGAAGACGAACACCCTCATTAGGAACCTTTATAGGCTGATCCGCAGGACTGGTAGTAGGAACAAATGGACCAGTAGTCTCATCAATCACAACATCACAACTGAATATGAGACGATCTGTCTCCACATCAATTAACCTGTATGCATTATGATTGTCGTTGTAACCAGTAAACATAAGTGTCTGGCTCTTGGAGTCCAACTTGGCACGTTTGGCATCTGGAATCCATACATGAGTTGTAGAACCAAATACTTT
>VDFB02000363.1:163020370-163108388 GCA_007258455.2 Sequoia sempervirens | reverse complement strand
TGCATTTTCCTTTGAGACAGAAGAATTTGAGGTGAAAGCCCTTGTTTCCACCCTCTGAGCTGAGTCATGGTGGATGTCATGTGTGAGACTCCATGACATATGTTGTACTTGTGTTTCACCCTCTGAGAGAGTCATGGTGAAAGTCACGTTGAGGTGACAACATCACGCAAGTGATGAACACTTGTACTTACCATAGTATGGTTGTAGCCATTATGGTTGATATCGTGTTGAGGCGATATCTAATATCACGTTGAGGTGATATTCTTCTTTTCACATCTGATTGTAGCCAATGTGATGGGCATCATGTTGAGGTGATTTGTTTTGAGCAGCTGGAAGTATTCTCTCTAGCTGAGAGGGAGTGTTAATGATAAACAGCTTCGAGATTTGATATTCCAGCGTAATAAATTAAATGATAGCCTTAAGGCTATTTAATTTATATGGCAACGATTTGTTAAAGAAATAAAGAGACTCATCCAAGGCCGACCTTCCTTCTTGATTGGCGCGATTATCTTGAGGACGACTTATCATTTATTGGTCACATTTAATTTATAAGAAATATATTCTTTACTTGGCCGACTTGCTTATAGAAAGTGGTGCCTCTTCAAATTGTATATATAGGAGATCACTTATCATTCTATCATCATCAAGTTCGAATTATTTTCAGTCAAGTGCGAATTACCTTAAGAGCAGGTTGCGAATTTCTACAAGGGCAGAATTAGTTATCAAAGAAGTGCAGATTATTATAAGTCATTGCATCTGTGTTAGGTGCTGAAGATTGGCCTTGAAATTGGCCTCATTGTAAAGAGATTTGTTGTTGCCATTTATATATATAAGAGAGATCTTTGTTGCTGGGTTTTTCTCCCTCAAGAGGAGGGTTTTCCCAGGGTATCTGCTGTGTTATTGTCTGATTTTGAATTAATTTTCTGTGCATATAATCTGATTATAAAAATCTACAAAAAGGCCCTAACGATTTTGCTTTAAAGAAGAAATGTTGGAAGATCAAGGAAGTACCAATGGTTAGAAAAAAAAATTTCCTATCTAGACACCACTTTTGATATTTTTCCATGGATGAGTTTCCTCTATGGCATGATTTTAAGCTCCAAGTAGAAGAGTAATAACACTAAAATTGGTGATCTTGTACTAGAAAATGAAAGAGAATGCTCCAGCTAATGCAACATGTTACATCTACTTGGAAAACCTCTATGGTATTGGATAAAGAAACAAAAGTAGAATGGAGGCTACAGCAAACAAGGTAGAAGATCTGATTTCTCCAAAGTTTCCTTCAATATGCAGGCCTTGTTGCCTTTGCTTTGGATGAACAAAAAGATCTAGTGCAAGAACTAGAATCAAGCTTTGTGTTTAAAGATGATCTTTAACACGATTCTTCTCAAGGGTTTCTAGAAGTTTTTTCTAAGGGAGGTTTGGGGAAGTTAATTTTAAAACCTGTTTCGACCAGCCAGCCAAAAAGGAAAAAGAAGGCAAGGAAATTAGATAAAGAAAGAATCCAGAGAGTGACCAAGTCAAACTTAGCAAATGGCTCTCAGCTAACTCTTCAAGGTGTATTAACAAGGTCAAGGGGGAAATGCCCTTCTAGTGGATAATGTTGGTCTTCTCTTGGAATGTTAGGGCTTTGAATGGCCGAAGCAAAAGAATAATAGTTAAGCATCAATAAGCTCCTTTTTCTCCAAATCTAGTTTTATCCAAGAAATTAAAATGTCAAATGATGATTTCCTGTCCTTGCTTGAGCAATCTTGGCAATCATGGAAAGTTTTAGTAGTGAATGCTACAAGATTTTATGAGGGTTTGGGTATCCTTTGAAACCCCAAATGAATGTGAGTAGAATCTTTGATCTTTTCAAATAATTGGATGGCCTGCTCACTCACTTCTTTGCAGAAAGATATCAAAGGTCACTGCATAAATGTTTATAGCCCTAATAGTGTTATCTCCAAGAAAAAGATTCTAATAGAGATCTCTACCATGCTCTCTTAATGGGAAGGTAAGGTTTTCTTCCTTGCAAGAGATTTAAAAGCTATAGCGGGACCCTAGGATAAAAGAGGAGGTTCTTTAATTCAGTCTAAATCAGAAAATGATTTGAACAAGTTTATATAGCTGAATTCAATCGGATTGACGTAGTACCTAAGTCTAGAAAATTTACTTTGTCATGTCCCTACTGATAAATGAAATTCCAACAAAGCAATCCCCTTGATTCCTAATTGCTGGCCAACTCTCATTATTCTGGTGCCACATTGAAATGGAAATTAAATTTATTACTGGTGGCTGACTCTTCACTAAGCTGAGTATAGAAACCATTATTATTAATATACTTTGGAAGTTTGATTTCAAGGAGGAAAATAGGAATAGGAGGAGCAGAAGTATTATACACAACAGCGAGTAAAAGATGAGTAGGAACCAGTGATTATGACCCAGATTAATATACGCAGCAGCTATTAAGATTAATATAAATAGAAATCTTATATTGGGCCGACTTGAATATGAGCCGACTCTACCTTGACCAAAAGCAGCGATCAAGTGGTGGCAGTGATCCTCACATGGAACTATAGGTTAAGCAATATCAAACAAATAGAGGGACTTTTATTAAGGCCGACTCCTTATTAATGTTAACAAAAAGACATATTCACTCATAGGGGTATCTCTTCTTAAAAGATGCATCCCTTCATATTGAGATAAATATATAAAAGGAATGAAATGAGCAGGGTGTAAGAGACCTGCCTGTCTCTACTTCTATTTTTTTATGCGAAATGATAAGGGTTTGTAATTCTTTCGTATTTTCTCATAGATTGCCAGTCAAGAAATTAAATACAAGAAATGTAAACATAAACCCTAATGCAGCAATGCAATTAATTTATTGATTTTCTTTCAAAGCTTTTACAAATATGTGCATACCCGGAAATACAATCCCCTGTAGATCTGAAGCAATAAATCTGATGAAGCATAGACTTGACTTCTGGATGAAGCCAACAGTGAGCACCTTCAGCTGATATTCCACAACCTCATAATGTTGATACAATGGAGAGTTTCCGTTCTCCAAAGCCGATACGCTGGCAGAAACCCTTGGGCTCCCTTCCCCAAACGCCAATGAGAAATTATCAAACTAATATCAAATAATCAATTCTGAATAATTCCAAATGAGCCCCTTAAGATTCTTTTATACTTTTCCTAGAGGAACTCATACACTTTTCTCACCAATGTGGGATTGAAAGATAATAGGCCAATTCCCTCCAATTTGCCTTTTAAAACATTTTAAAATAATATAATATTTGCACTTTGGAATATTAAAATATGTCCTTGAAATTGGCGCCCAAGTAATTAATTAAAATGGCCCCCTTTTTAATGATGAATGGACCCTCAAGTTATAAAGTGCAAATATAATATTATAATATAATATTAAAATATTAATTATTATTAAAGTCACCTTTAATAATAATTAAACGTTATAACTTAGGCAAAACTCTTTATTTCACCAACTCAACTGAATTTGGGAATCGACACTGCCAACCTGTGAACTCTAGGTGCCTTGCTATAAATAGAATTGCTTGCCGGCTGACTTACTATAAATAGTAAGTATGTGAAACTGAGTCAACTGAATGCTAAGCTTGAACCCACACAAGACGCTGAAGGAGAAATTCCTCTAATCACCGCCAAAAGAGACCCTCTAACCAGACATATTAGCCTACGAGGGTTAGGAGGCTAAATCCCCGGAACTCTGATGCTCGCAAAAATGGGGACATTACAGTCCGCCCTCCCTGAAATTGCTTGTCCTCAAGCAATCTCTACTGCAAAGAAACCCAACTCCTTGGAAGGTCCAAAAGAAGAACTGTGAAGTGTCCCACACATCTCTAACTGTCTCCTGTCGCATCAACAAAAACACAACTGCGCAAGTTATCCTTGGATCCCAAACCCATAATGAAAGTCTGTCATGTCTGACATCCTCAGACCTCCGATGCGCTCTACTGTCTCCAACTTCACCATGTTGTGAGTGGTGAAGTAACCCAATGGGACCCATCCAATACTCAGTGCCAAAGCTGTTGCCACCTGGATCCCAATACAATCTGAATTCACATCCATCTGTCATGCAGAGATAAGAACATCTAGAAGCATCTGCTACACCGAGTCTCTCCTTGTCCTTTGCTAAACCCTCATGGATGTGATAACTAACCAAGCCATCATGCCAATTGATACCATAGTCATCCTGTAACCATGTACCCATAAGAAAACTTTGTGACATAGAAGTAGCAAACCCTGTTGGATACATATCAGCATGATGTGTAACTGACAATTGTCTCTGCAAGTAATCCCCCACAAAGAGCTAAGTCGGGCACTTGCAGCCACTAATCCCATCTTCTGAAGATGGTGAATACCCATCCCACAACGGATGGTATAACTCCCAAGCCAATCCACACCGATGCATCATCAAATCCTCCGTGTGTGGACTAAAGGAGAAGTGATGAACACTCCTCACTATGCAATCAAGATAAAATGCTCCCACCTCTGTCAATGGCTGACCATCATAGTCCTGGGGAAACAAATCAGCTGCATGGGATGAAGTGACTGAGTTGCTTCTAGGTGAGGGAAACAAATCAACATAAGTACAAAGCTTCATACTAGATGATGCCCCACATATCTCCTGTGACGACGATGGAGTGGTGACGTGATCTGTCACACAACTCTCGGAAAAATCAACTATCTCATCACAAGAGCTCTCAACCAAAACACTCATCCCATCTAAATTAACTGCACCAATATCTGTGATGGATGTAACCACATCCTCAACCTCCTCACAACTATGAACCATGGGTGTATGCTCCTCACCAACTGCTACCATGGAAATCTGAACTATATCAGAAGATGGTGAAGACTGTGCTAAACTCAACGCCATGGTAAGCTTCTCAATCTGTAATTGTGACTCTTGAAGGGCCAAATGGGCACTCTGCAACGAGTTCATAGTCACCTCAAGCTCATGAGTGAGCTCTTCAACCCTTTCTTCCTTTCCCTTCAGTGCATCATAACAAATCCAATCCCACTTGAGAAGAAAGTCCCTATCAGCAAGTAACTGCAAATAATTATGTTTCATTAATCCAATAGCTTCTCGTAGTGTATGGAATTTTACTAGGGAGAGGCTACTATCACCGTGCTCATCTGACATAGGAGCACTCCAACCATAGGTCGCCAACATCTGTCTAGCAACATCAAAATGCTCCAAAGCTGTAACAATCATATCATCACTAACCTTCAACTGCCCTGCCAGATGATGATACCCCTTTGACTCAAAAAAGTTGCCAGGCAAGAACAGGGGCGGCTGCTGTAAGTGAAGATTGTGCATCATTGAAGATTGTTTTGAAAATACCAAGTTGCCATTTCATCATCGATTTCCTTCAGCATATTATTACCAGGTTCCTTTATGTATTTGCATGCTTTGCATTGTCATATTAGATTATTTTAGTCGCTGCCTTCTTGCAGCTGTAGGTGCATATTCTATATCATATTTGTAATAGCATTATTCATTCCATTGTAAGCCAAGAGTCTTGGCATTGGATTTTGAGTAGTTGCAATCATCATATCAACATTGTATAACAGCCTTGTATTTGGATTTGCACTTAATGAAGGAGTTATAAGGTTGTATGACAAATGTTTGACAAATTGCCTTTGGCTGTAGCTTTCATTCCCTCATGTTAGTTTGCATACTAAATGTTTGTAGAAATGTCAGAGTGCTGTAGATGGTTATTGGCATTAGGGAAATTATATGAGAGGTGTTTGTAAAAATGTTTCTTCTATGTAATTACATTTCTCTCAATTAGTATGTATGCCAAGTGTTTGTGAAAATACCTCTTGGCTGTAGGTGTGCATTTGCATTTAGAAATTCATTCATATGCACTTGAAAACACAAAAAGAGTTGCATCTTCATTTTAAAACTTTGAATACATATCTTAGAAGTTATTTCCAAGCATTTGAACAACATTTGCATCCATCAAATCAAAGACAAAGCAATCTGAAATCAATTACCAGCAAATTGAAGATTGCATACAAAGTGTTTGTCAAAATTCCAAAGGCAAAGAATCAATGTTTTTGGATAAGATTTGGCAAGACACTTTACAAAATGGTTGGGTTATAGTCTTTTTAGGATGTGAGTTGAATCCTCCTCTCTAAAGATTGACCTTGTAAAATCTAGTAGTGAATGGTTTTGGTAGGAATGAATATTTGTTCTTTAGCATGGATGGCTCAAGTATCAACACTCTCCTACTAGCCTCCTATAGTGCTGATGATGCAAAGGCCTTAACTAAACCTTTGAAAGGCTCATATAGACCCTCAACAAAGAGGTAAGTGATCCTCTTTTGTAATATATTAAGTAACATAATTGCAAGTTTTCTAAAATATTCTTCTTCATCCTTCTGTTCAAAACTATCTAGTAACCTCTTACTAAAATAATCAAAAGTTTATACAAGGTCATGCCCTTGTGCAATTAGACCATGGTGCCAACAATCATAGGCAATGCCCTCTACGTCTAATTTGGCAAATTGGATTGCATCTTCCTCTATCATGGGATTGAGTGTGAAGTAAGTTTGCAATTTTTGCAACCAAGCTCAAGTAGATATATTTTTGGTACCATCAAAAGTTGGTATAATTAGTTTGTTCACCTTATGCTTTGATTATTTCCCACTATTATTCTAGTTACTCCCTTGACCTCTTCTATGTTGAATATTCTTTCCCAACAGCACCAAGTATCTATCAAAGGTTATGGCTGCCTTCAAATCTTTAATCTCCCCTTGATATTCTCCAAAGAATCTATCAAGCTTTTCCACAAAATAAATCACAATCTCTACTCTTCCTTCTTCTCTTTGTAAGAACATGGGTCAAGAGGGTTTTGGAATAGAACTACCCACTAGTCGGTTATTTGTAAATGAAATTTCCCTCTGTGGTGTTCCGGTGTGACCTTGATTCTACATAGGGATGGCAATGGATATATTCATCTGGACCCACAACATTCTTGTCAATAATTTGTTCATTCTATCTTGGCCCACTAATAGCACTCATTTCATTACGTCTTGCCTCATACAAAGGCCTATTTGGTTGTCCTAAAGAAACTTTGATCTCTCCTCCTTTGTCATGGGTTTTTCAATTCTCGCCATACTCCATAGGCTAGTAGGGTTAGCTTTGATACCACAATAATGTCCTCGACAAATTTTAATATAAAATATTTACCACTTTTTGATACCAAGACCCCATGAGAGTGACGTGAGAGCATATGCTGAGTAAAAGTTATTATTCACCACTTTATGATTACTTAGATCTGGCAAGGGCAAGGTGAGAGAGCATATGGTGGATAAATAATGATTTATATATTGTTTCCAATAACAACAATGTCCTAAAACATGTAATAATGGATTGCAAAAAATGTTGAAGCTTCAAATAATAACACGCAATATGAACAAAGATTCCTCCACAATATAATGTTACTTCAATGATTACAAAGTAAATGCTTCCACAATATGCTAAATCTTCAAAAATACAAGATTTGCTGCAAATACCAAAATATATGCTAAAATCCAAACAAAGCTTTGAAGTACAAATACAGCCTCTACATAAGATTTCCCTTAAGAAATCAAAAGGTTTTTGTCCTCCAATCTCTATGAAACCAAAAGGGTTTATTCTTTGTTCTCCAAAATTCAAGTTTTTCATCCTTGAATCCTATAGATGAGCACAAGGCTCAAACTATGACAAAAAAGACTGAATAAATTGGCAGATGTCTCAAAGGCTGACAAGCTCTTCAATATATAGCACCAATAGGCTTCAATGTCCATCTCAAAGATAGCAATTAAAATACTAGGAGATTCTTTCCTAAAAATTGTTCCACTTTGTCTTGTAACTCCTCATTAATATCTTGTCATAGATGTCATGTCCCCGAATTGGAACACTAAAATTACTAAGCATTGAATTACAAATACGTAAAAACAATATAAATGCAAATAAATAAATAACAAAGTACATATATATATATTAACAAATTTATAATTACAATTATCGAGATAGTATTATAATTACACAAGAAAGTAATATAAAATAAATATCAAAATAAAAATATAAGTAAATGCAATCTAAATATTATTATTATTATCCTGAGATAATTATTATCAAATTTAACATTATAAGTAATAAAATAAAAACTAACAATTTAAATATTATCAACATCAATATTAGAATACACAAATGAAACTAATCTATAAGAGAATAATATACTAATGAAATGCAGCGATCCAAATAATGTAGAGATTACTATGGCCATAACATACAATTAAAATAAGTTACATAGACTTAAACCATGGCATTGGATGTTGGCTTTCACATCAAATGAGGTCCTAAAAGGAGAAAGTCACTAAAGCACCACGATTTGGAAGGGCTGTGACTTTCCACCAGATCGTGGTATATTTTAAAGATCATCACAAGCTTCAAAGAGGGATATACATTTTGTAGACTCACCGCCAGCAATCTAACCGAAGGAAGTCAGAGGAATAGAGAAACGAAGGAGGATCAACCGCTGGAAAATACAGACGTCTCCCTGTTGACCGAGGAACAAAGAGACCAAGAGATATCAGTGTCAAGTCATCGCTGCAAGGGAGAAAGAAAGGAATCGCTGGAGAGCGTAGGCGTCCATCCACAAATCAAGGAGGAAAGTATATATGGGAATTAAAAGACATATGCGGAGTCAATAAAAGATCATAGGTTGAGTTTTGGTCAAGGAAAATGGAGTTTGGAGATTAACCACCTTTGACACCTGGCTTGATGGGAGAGGCAAGTATAAAAATATCAACAGGAATACATCTGTTATAAAGGTAAGTAAATTTCTGTTATAAAATAAATAATTATAATTTATTAAATAAATAATAATAAAGGAATGAACTAAGAATTTAATAATGGTTGGTGTTGACATATATATTTAATATATATATTTGATAAATATAAATATATTAAATATAATATGTTTTTTGTATATGTATAATTCATTTGCTGATAAATATATTCTAGGTAATTGGTAAGTATATATTTAGATATATATATTAATATTCATAGATATATATATATTAGTATTCATAGATACATCATGAAATGATGAGCAAATACAATATATACACACATATATATATAATAATATAATATAATATTTACGACTATTCAATAATGATGCTTGCAGCAATTATTGAACCTTATAAATAATATTGACTCTATTCATTCGCTACGTTGCTAAATGGTATAATAGATTCCATCTATGGGATCTGGACAGATATTAGCATTTACCCTAATGTACTTGTGAAATATATTATAGAAGAATCAATCATAGTGAAGTAATAAGAAGGAAATGAATAATCCTTTGACAAGAACGAAATATTTATATCCTCTTTGATCTTAATAGATACTATCAGGGAAACTTATTGAACCCTAATGCTTCTAATGTCTCTTTGAGAAATATTTTGAATGTAAGATCCAGGTTTAAGTGCCTCCACTAGAAAGGGGTCATTACAACAGAATTTGCCATGAAGAAGCTTGCAAGTGTCCTAGGGATTACAAAAACCTTTTATGAAAACCCACACCCCCATATTATTTATTATTATTCTATTTGTTACTACTTAACCATGGCCCCTTTATTAAAACATTTTTTAATCTTTATTGGGAAAATAAGGATAGGGCCCAAATAAGCTAATTAATCAAAAAGGAACATTACACTATAGTCAGTGCACAACCTCCATGTGTCATCCTTCTTCTATACTAGCACAATTGGGCTGTTGCAAGGTGATGTGCTTGGCCTGATATGTCCTTTCTCCACAAGTTCATGGATCTATCACTTGATCTCCTCATTCTCTAGAAAAGATCTATGGTATGAGAAGTCCAAGAATCAAATTAATGGTATACCTTACAGATCTTGGAATAGGCACTATTGGTAGCTAAAAGATCTCCTTGTACTCTGCCAGCTTACAATTCAACTCTAAAGGTTTCGTCGATACTACTAAAGGAGTTGCAATATGTTTTGTCACTGCAAGGGCATTCTTTCATACAGGTCTCACCATCAAAAGCATAAATTTCTTGCTAGAACTTACTATCACCTTACACTACTTGGAACTAACAAGTGAAAATTTTGATACTACCTTAGGTATGCAATATATCTTATCATGAATATCTATGACTTCATCCCTTGAATTTGCTTCAAAGACTGCATGTCAATGAAAAAGATATTGTTCCCTAACGAGAACACCAAATGCCTCTAATGGTGTGACACCACAAAGGACTATATCCTAAAAAGGCTTGATGTTGTACACTAGTCAACACTATTGAGTGATGTGTTTCTTAGAGCCCATACTAAACCATACAATGGAGTATGGCTATGGGTGAGGCATCAATGGAAAGTTCAATCTCCAAAATGCTTCAAGAGAAATCAAGTTCTTTTGACTTCCAATGTTAGCTATGAAGTGCACTAGTTGTCCATTGATCCACATCTAAGAGTGAAGTAGTATTTCTACTTCCTTCGTGTCTACAAGGGAAGTGGAGATGTTTGTGGTATGTACAATGGTACTATGCTTAGTCTCCATGATCTTCTTACTTTTGTCTAATGTTGCAAAAGTGTCAGTACCTTCTATCTCAAGTTATCCAAGAAAAGTCTTCCTAGCATAACATTCTTCTAACAAGTGCTAGAGAATTATGAATTTCGCACAACTTACCAATCTTCGACTACTTATGGTTCTGATCATGTTGTATTTTCTATTTCTTTTGTGGATGGCATTGAGAGTCATTCCTTGATTTGAAATTTTACTTTGAGGGCTTAGATTGTGGCTTGCTATGAGACTTAGAATCTTCTATCTTGCTCCTAAACTTTGTCGTTGCTCCAAATTTACACGCAACTTTATAGACTTCTCCAATGGAAGAGATCTGCAAGAAATCCATGTTAAATTTGATATGGGTCTCAATCTTTACCGATACTTCAAAACAAGATTTTGCTCTAAATCCTAAATTCCTAGTTTGGACACCAAAATATGAAATATGTTTGTGTATTCTTGCACTATTTGATCTCAATTGTGGTGCAACTAAGAAAACTTGATGTATTAGACATTATAGTTTCCTACAAGGTAGAAGATCTCTTTGAGGGCTGCAAAAAAACCATTCCATATGTCTATAGATACATCTATATCATCCCCATATGTTGTACAATATTTATTCCACCATTTCTTCATTGAGAGAGAAACTTTCAAAAGAGAAAATATGATTTTCTCTTGATTGGAGAATTGGTTAACTACCAAATATGAATAGATTTGGTTAAGCCAATTATCTAGGGCATTTGCATCTATCTTGCCTTCAAACATGGCAATTTCTAGATTGACTTGTACCTTCTATGGCATATGAACACCAAGTGGTTGTTGAGAATTGATTGGATTTTGAAGGGCATCCAAACAAAGACAATTATTCGATTATCATTCCAATATCACTCAAAAATGACATGAAGTGAGTGCTCTAATACCAATGACTTAGGGCCCAAGTGCAAAGCTCAATGGACAACCCAATCAAAGAGATTCAATTAGGTTACAAGTGTGGAAGATTGAAGTTGTGATAGGGATTCAAAAATATGCAATGAACATTTGAACAACAAAAACAAAGAACATACAATTAGAACTATGAGAAAAAGATTGTATTATACTTAGTTTTGTACATGAGCTATGAGAACAATTGTGTGATCTATGTATCCTTACAAAGAATGGATATGTACATATTTATATAGGTGGAAAGAATAAGAGGTGTTTGTTGGGACATGACTATTCATATTCCTATTGAAATGTTCACAACCACTAATGACAAGTTAAACTATGCAATAATGTTAACATGGAGTTATGATGTGTAGTTTGGAGAACAGGTGCTAACTAGGATAAGGATCTTGCTAACGAAACCATGAAGACCACCACGAAATGCCCAATATTTGCGGTTTGATTTGAGTGGCCCAAATCCTCTTGGATCACACAGAAATGATCTAACAAGATGTGCTCCAATAAACTTGCTAACCTTTGACTTCATGATGGCTAAATGTATCAAGGTTGTGACACCATTTAGGAGTTTGGCAACTCAACAAATGAACAAGTTCTCCTAGGTCAAACCCCTATGGCAGGCCAGGTTAATGGCATGAGAAGTTTTGAAGACAGCATTCGCCAAAATACAAATAACCTACACGCAAAAGATGTGGATCCAATTCTTTGTCCCTCTAGAAATTGAAGTGTACTCTAATGATTTTCCAATTTCCTTGTAACCCCCTCAGATTCTTCCTAGTTGAAATTAAGTGCACATTGAATGCCTTTAAATACCATAACATAGCAGCATGTCACACAAGTGTGTGTTAAGTCAGCTCATAACAGCTAGTACAAGTGGGTAGGAAACTTATAATTTGAATTTTACATTGTAAATTTCAGGTTCTTTCCCATCAGTTGCAGGATTGAACCAAGTCAATCCTTAGCCACTCAGAAATAAACCTTGGTGCTAAAATGATAATTTTGAGGCAAGGAATGGATGGATGCAAATAAGTACAAATGAAGATGGAATAATGATTAGTACACGGCAAATGTATAGGAAAGGATGTCAATGGGAGTAAATAAAGATGTATAGGGATCAGGACATATGCCAAACTGTCTATAAGGATATGCCACTTGTCAATATGTTATTGCAATTAAGACATTTCAACAAGGTGGGCATAAAACTAAATGGGAAATGGCATGGGTATGCAAATATCACCATTACAATATGTATATAATTATATATCGTACAGCTGAACCTAGACTTACCAAACCCAAGAGAAAAACAATCGATGAACCACCAAACCAGAACCAGCAACACAGTTGGCTTCCTTGACACCACTCCTGGTCTGTACCAGCTTCTACATTTGAATTTATGTTTTAACATTTTATCAGCTTTCAAAAGACTACTACCACTTTTGTTCTTTGTATTTCAACTTTGTTGTATCTAATTCAGAAGTCAATAGTCTAAGAATAGCAATAGTTTAAAGCCACCTAATTTTCATTTCTTTTGAACATCTGGTTGCTCTTCCAATTTTACCACTCTATTCTACAGATGTCTCTCTATAAGTACAAATGAATGCTTATAAAAGCAAAAGTGCAAACCCTAGATGAGGATTTGATTAGATTGTGACAAGTGTCCTAATCCTATGCAATGCAACAACTTGACCTATTACTTTAGTGATTAAAAAAGCACCCTAAGTTTAGCTCAAGTAATTAAAGTAATAGGTCAAATTGTCTCATTGCATAGGATTAAGACACTTGTCACAATCTAATCAAATCCTCATCTAGGGTTTGCGCTTTTGCTTTTATAAGCTTTCATTTGTACTTTGTAATTCATTCCAGGTACATTCAAATTAGTTCATTGCACATGCAATTGCTTTTCTAGATCAATCATTCTATTGGTTGCATAGCAAATCAATTGCTTTGATCTCTCGTTTGTGATAGGTCTTTTGGTTGCATGTGATCTTTTGGGAGCTGTGGGTTCAACTATCAACTCCAACATTGTACCAAAACTCCAAATCTATAGCCTCTTATTCAAATTTTGAGAGATTTGGCCTTGAGGGAAAAATCGGCTCATCCTGAAGTGAAACAAAAATCACCATTGAGTCCAAAATGGTCAAAACCTAAGGATTTTCCCATCATTTCGTCGAATTTGGAAAAGTTGAAAAAAAAATAGTAGTAGGGACCTCCGTACAGAAAATCATACGAACGTACGGATCCTTACAGTCCCTACTACTATCAATTTTCCTCCAATTGCAGGTACATAGTTTTTAAAATGTTTCTGACTAGTTTTTATTGAAAAAATATCCAATCTTTTTAAAAAAGTTTTTAAAATGTTTCTGACTAGTTTTTATTGAAAAAAAATCCAATCTTTTTAAAAAACAAAAAAAAAACAAAAATCAAACAAGGCAGGTTAAGACCTATGCAAGGTCGTACCTGCAAGGATGGCACTGACCACGGACCCCACTCAAGTCTCCCAATGGCCTCAGTCATTGGCAATCTAACAACTAACACCATTTGAAATTTCTGACAGAGCGACCAGAATATTCCGTCCCATTAGTAACTCCAATGACGTCCTTTTAGAATCCAATGAATAGAATCTTTTTTTACCGAGAAGTCTTTTAGGAATATTCCATCAGACAAAATATTCTGTCAAAATCTAGCATATTTTGAGCCCGACCTTTTTTCTCAACAAGGGAATATTCTCAAAATATTATGTTGACGTTAGCACCATAGCAGCAAAAATCCTTTGGGGAAAAAATCGGCAAACCAAAAGTTTAGGATTTTTTGAAAAAATCGGATTTGAAAAAAAACGTAAAAAATTGTAGAAATAGCAACAAAACCTACTTTTTTTTAAACTTAAGCCATAGAGATATAGGGAGCAAATAAAATAGAGATTTTAACCCATGAATTATAGAAAACAGATCTTTTTTGTTTATATTCATATCGCTGATTACATTGCATCAATGCATTGCACAAAATATACTTCATAAATAATAAGTAGATGTTGACATATGACAAAATGTCAATTACAATATAGTTTGTAACTTTGTACAAAGTCAACCTCTAAACTAATGTAATAGTCTACCCCCAAATTATTTTTTTGTTTGACTTCTCCTTTTGATTCTTAGAAGGAAGCTCCAAACAGCAGATTAAAGAGCACAGCTTTGCCATGTCCTTCTCCACAGAAAGTGTCATCAAACCCTATTCCTTTTCCCATGCCAATCTGTCCTCAAACAACCTCTTCATTAAAGAAATCTGATCTTGACTGGGATACCTTGAAATCTGGAAAAAAAGAGTACAGTTGGAGCTTGTATCCCTTTTCAAAACCTACGACCAGCACCCAATGAAGATATCTTCACCTCCAAGAACCCAAAGATCCCAACGCAGCAAATGAATACTCCATTTCCAGCCTCCAACACCAAACAGAAATCAGGTTTCAAGTTATAAACCCCTGCTCCAAAGGCCGTACCAGCTAAGAGGGGCGATTCTATCAATAAAATCCCAGCTTTCATAAAAAAAAACCAAACTTATGCTAGAAAGGGTCGCCCTAGCAATAAGAATTGATTCTTCAAATACCCATTTCGAATAACTCCTTCATTTCAGATTTATGAGCAAAATATAGGTTCCCAAGTACAAAAAGAAGCTCCTGGCAAGAAGTCAACTTGTTTTAGAAAATTCAAATCCTTCACCAATTTTCGCAATCTTGTGCTTGAAATGATTGTCTCGAAGAATGCCTTCGAAAGATTCAATACCCACAACGAAAGCAAATTTCTTTCCGGAGATATGAGCAAATATGTGAGATTTAGGTCCAAAGTAAAGTCTCTTGTAAAATGATTAAAACACACCAAAATGAAGTTTAATTGCAGCAATATTATCATCAACCAAAATCTCACAAACCAACTTCAAAATATGATCGAAATCTTCTTTCCAAAGTCTGAACCAGCAACTTGTAGCACAAATGAAGTTCCTGTATGAAGCCTCCCTCCAAACCCTCTTGATGTTGTCTTTCAAACATGAGGAGTGTGTAATCTACGGAGGTTTTCGTCCTTGCAAATCCCTTGTTTCCTCCAAAGCCAAGCTTCCAGAGAAAAACTTGTTCAAGTTTCATAATCCTAGCCTCTGCAAATGAGCCTCAAAAAGACCTTTTATCTTATTTTCTCCAGCAACCCTAAAAACCCACTTTACAAAAGCCTTTTGGTTTAATTTAATTTTTAACACCTTCATAAAGTTAAGTCACTTTTAATATTCTCAAGGTGGGCACTCACTCCAAGACTTAAGTGACTTTTAAATAATATTTCCCTTTAGACTTTAATGTCTTTTAATAATATTTCTTTTTTGTCACTTAACCATTATAACCCAAAGTCCAATATTAAATTAACATTAATAATTAACGGACTTTAAAACGGACGCTCATATGACCTTGGAATTTAGTGATCTATAGACTGTTGGAAAGGTCTCGCCAAGAAGCTTCATCTCCAACACTGAAAATCCCAAAACGGCCAAAAACCCTAATTTGCCAAAAATAACAAGTTCGGCCCAAGCAATCAAATCCACCTCTAGAGAAAGCCGAACTAAAGATCACAACGAAACCCTGCAAACAATCCCCGACAAAACCATTCAAGTCACCGAAACAGTGCCCAGACTGACACTTACTAAAAATAGTAAGTATGGACAAATTGCCCAAAATCCCCCCGGAAAGTGTCATACAACTCCACTGGATCACCTGAACACAATGGTGACATTGAAATACTCCAATAATTTGGTTGTTACCAACCTAGAAAGTCAGCTTCGACTGAGCTGCATGAGAACCTGAAATGGGGACATTACAGCTAAGTACAAAGTCAGAAAAATCAAATGTAGCCAATGACAACTACGCTAGAGGGCAGCAGGTCCTGATGATAAAGCTCCTACTCCAGTGCTTCTAATTAAATGTTCATACATGTGACTAGGCACTTGAGCCTCCTATAATATCTTGATATCCTCAAGCTCAAGAAATTCATCATCAGCAGCAATCCAATCAGACTCTAGATCAATCTCATCAAGGTCAATTGGCTCGTCATCCTCAACAGTACCTATTTTTGTCCATGTAGAAATTAATCTTGGCCTCTCAAGTGAAAAAGATAATGAATACAATATCAATTAACTGCAAGTATATTGAAAGTCTAACCTTGAGCTTTCTTTAGCTTCAAGCAAAGGTTGTGGTGAACAAACACCAAGTCGTTCATCCATTGTTGTGTTAGCCGGTTGTGTTTCTTGGAGTGTATGTGTTCAAAAACACTCCAAGTATGCTCACAAGCGGATGAACTACATGGCTGGCTTAAAATGCGTCTTGCCATCAATCTAAGATGTTTGCTATCATGACCAAAATACTCCCACCATTGTGCTGCAAAAACACATTACATGGAGATGATATCATGTAAGAATATTTTTAAATAATCTTAACACTTAATGATCATGTCCACAAAATAGGGACTTTCACAGGTTTATAGAATCCACCTAGTAGCAAGGTATTCCTGTCTTCGATGGCAGCTATAGATGAGAGAAAACCCTTTGGTTGCTTGTAAATTGCTAACTCTCCCATAGCTGCCTGTAATTGTTCTCTAGTAGCAAACATTTTTTCCATGCATATGAACAAGCCCTATGAAACCTCACCATCATCATGTCTAAATGAAGAGTCATAGAACAAACTTTGATTAAGATAGTATCCTGCAACATGGAGAGGAGAATGCATCTGTCGATCCCATCTTCTATCAATTATGTCCCATAATGGCATATACCTATCCCTATCATTTTGCATCCTACCCCTCATCACCTCCTTGGCCCTATCCATGGCCTCATACAAATAACCCGTGGGGGATTTATCCCCATACACTAGTCTCAATACTTTTACTAGAGGCTCTGAAAACTCTACAACTTGTTCAGCTGCATCCGAAAAACTAGAAGAGTACATATACTCTACCACTGCTATGCCATCTACTAGATTTGCGATTCCAAACTCCATCCACTCATTTGAAACAAACATTCGTTTCATATTCATTTTTTGTTGGCAAAAAGTTTGTAGTGCAAGTGTGTTGCAAATCTTGTCACCCCTGGTCAAACCAGCTCCTTGCCCTCTGTGAAAGTACGCATCATGCACAAAACCCTCATGTGATTATAAATGAATTTTGTAACATTGTGGGCCTTTTGCAATACCTCCTTAACCCATTCAAATTTTCCAATCTCCTCAAGGGTTAGATCAAGGCAATGTGCTGCATGTGGGGTAAAAAATATTGAGGGGTATTTGTCTGTCAAGAGTCTCCCAACAGCTACACAAGCTGCAGCATTGTTTGTAATAAATTGAGCCATATTTAGTGGCCCAACTTCTTTTACCACACAATCAAACATCTCAAACAATGTTGTTGCAGATTTGATAGTATCCGATGCATCCTCAGATTTCAGAAATATAGTGCCAGTTTCACAAGAGACAAGGAAGTTTATGAGGGTTTGATTCCTTCTATCTGTCCATCCATCTGACATTATGGTGCAACCAATCTTTGCCCACTCTAGTTTATGCTTCTTAAGAACATCTGTAACATCCTGTACTACATCATTGAACATACCAACCCTCAATGTC
Source organism: Sequoia sempervirens (assembly GCA_007258455.2). Taxonomy (NCBI): domain Eukaryota; kingdom Viridiplantae; phylum Streptophyta; class Pinopsida; order Cupressales; family Cupressaceae; genus Sequoia; species Sequoia sempervirens. The sequence goes on along the minus strand of VDFB02000363.1, from coordinate 163,090,214 downwards.
TCGTAAGATGGGGCTTTGAACCCAAGACCCGCATCTACAATAGCATCCACCATACCTTGCCAATATGGTGATCTAGCAACATGAAATGGCAAGCTAGAGTAGTACCAAAAGTTTCCAATTGCCTTCCTTGCTTGTTCATGGACATTCTTCCTCCATACTCTCCAAAGTGGTCTATGATCCTAGTGTAGTACGAGGTGCAAAGAAAGCATTAACGTTTCCTCCACCTGTGTTTGGGCCACGCGCTGTAGAAGAAGGTGTTGACCCTGATTCCCTCAAATCATTTGCATGATCATTCTGGCCTTGATTCCCTCAAATCATTTGCACTATCATTCTGACCCCGATTCCCTCTAGCATTTGCAGAACTAGAACCTATTTCAACCCGGTTCTTGCCCTTTTTTCCTTGTCCTCAGGAATCGCATGAAGTGCCTGTAGTGCCTAGTATGTGACATCTACAGGGTATGTTGGACAAGGGGTGTTGTTATTTCTTGGCTCCTTTGCTAAGTGCCATTTGAAGCGATAAATACCCCCAGTGATATCATTCTTACACCAATTGCATTTAACCTTTATTGTACCCAAAATTGAAGTACAATGTGTCCACACAAAGTCTTTTTGACGTGGCATTATGATCAAATCTGCAATAAATGTTTTTATTCAGTCTACTTTGCCATCAAAGGCCACAAGAAAGTTTGAACTTTGAAGGCATGAATGGTAAAGTTTGAATGGTAAAGTTTTGATTCATTTTCCATATGCTATGAAACTATGAGAACCTAGAATGGATATTCATATACTGTCATAATGAAAAGGGCAGAAGGCATCAAAATGACCAAGATAAGAATAAGCATGCTACTAAATACCAAAGCCCCGAGGAAATAAATTAGCTTAAGAAACATGTAGCAATCCTACCACTCACTATAAGGAATCCATCTAAACTTTGGAAACTTCAAAATCATGAATAATGCTAAAGATTAAATTCATACAAAATTAAGAATACCGCCAGATCAACATCCAAAATTATCATTAAGCTTTAACTGATTTTTTATTACAAAAAAAGAACAAAACATCTTACCACTATCGCATTTGTTATTGCAAAGCACATAGTTAACAAATCATTATGCACTCAGATTTTATCCATAACATATTACTCAGTATCAATAAATATGAATCATATTGAGAAGATTTCACTGATTGCCAGATCATCTACTGTACACAAACATGAAATAGAGATATGATTTAAGAATATTTTATGACACTAGTAGGCCTCAACAACTTTTATCAATGGCATTTAATTTCTGTGTAAGATATGTATACAGAATAGTTATAGACTTTTTTGTGACACTAGTTAAGCTTATGTTCCTCAAAGATGTGGACTATAGAAGAGCAAACAAGATACAAAAACTATTGTTTATTAATCATTTATCCCCTTCCCAATTCTATCAAGATGCTCATAAATTAAATTATACGGCATGCAAAAAAACAAACAAACCAATTTCTTAAACATTTAGGAGAATATTTTTTTTAATGCAAAAGTGACTATGTCATCTATGTTAAAATCAAATATGTAAGACACGATGCCTACATATGCAGTCTATGTCATCTATGGTAAAATCAAATATGTAAGACACACATATAATTGTTAACATTTATCAACATTTTGAATGATCAAATAGAATTATTATTTCATACACTTTACTAAATCATGATCACTAAGCATGATATTCTAACTAAGGATATTGCGTGAAAAACAAACAGAAGGTGTAATGTCCCCATTTTTATGATCATCAGTTTTCAGAGGGTTTAGCCTATTCCTGACTCTCGTAGGCTAACGAGCATGGTTCGAGGGTCATTTGAGGCAGTTATCTGGTTAGTGGTCAACTTCTTCTCCTGGATTCAATGGTTTAATGGGGGTTTCCTATGTTCGTTTGAATGTTGGACAACATAACGTGTAATCAGGATGTTTGAAAACATAATGTTTTGCCAACATATTTGCGCTTTATGAATTATAAAGTTATATTTTAATATTATTATAAAAAGCAAATAAAATATATCTTTTATCCCACATTAGCAAGAAAAGTGTGTGGGCTCTTTCAGAAAAAGTATAAAAGGATCTTAAGGGCTCTTTTTGGATATCCGGGATATTTGATACTTGACTTGTTATGTTGTGGAGAAGCCTAGGGTTTCTGCAGATTATTCCATTGGTCATTGGGAACGATCACTCCCATTGATTGTGCAACTTTGAGGCTGTGAAACTATCAGCTGATATTGTTGCCTAGTTGTGGGCTTCAATCAAAAGTTCAACTTGTGCTTTCATTGCAGCTGAGAGGAAGATACTTCAGTCTTCCATTTGTGCTTCAAAGACAAAATTTTAGTGGCCTTTGGCCAAAATTTTGCAAGGATCGATTGGGTAATAATAAGCAGATTATTGGAGGCATTGGTGGCATAACATATTCATATTCATTGAGGAGAAAATCGAGGGTTTGAGAGGCACATTGGCAGTCACCGATATCCATATCAGACTTCATCTATTTGCAGGCTGGGAACATAACACTTAGCGATTTCTCTTGCTACCTTGGGTGCTGCCTCCCTAAGGTTTAAGCAATCAGGTTTGATGCATAATAAAAGGCATAGAGGCTGCAAATAATTCACTGTATGAAGCTTCAGGTCTGAAAGCAGGGGCAGCCATGGTAGAGGTGGTCGACTTCACTCAAGGAAGCTTTCAAAAATCTCAATAAAAATTGGGGATCATTGCTACAGCATGTACTTCTATTTGGCATCTTCAAATCAGGTTTTTTTATCTCTTTTTCGCATGTGTAATATTAAATTTCTGAGTACTTAGTTTGCAGATTTCTGAGACAGCCATTAGAGCTTGTTTGTATCTCATTATTGGCATTGATAATTAATGATATATTGCTCTCCAAAGTCTGAAGCTTGTAATCAGTATTTAATATCAGCAATAAATCAAGCATTCAGACTTCCTTATTCTGAAGTATGTTGGGCAAGTGTTTAACAAAATGCCTATTTGAGATTTAAATGTATTTGAATGCATGTGAGGTTACATAGTTGCTTGTATATCTCTTCTATATCTTGAGACATTTGTAAGGAGAATGAATTCTAAGAACATTTGCAGCCATTACCATTGTTTATGTTTGCATTGGATATCATAAGTGCACTCAAAAATTTAAAATCAGAACTTTACATTGGTGATTACAATTTCATTACAAGTTTGTTACAACGTTCTATCTCTTCTGCATTGCAACAAGAACACAGTAGAACTCTTCCAGCAGGTCTACACACTCAGAAATAAACATTTTCAGTTTGCATACCAACTGTTTGACAATATCCCTTGAAGCAAAATCAGTCATTTGAAGTCAGCCAGTGCAAGGGATATTACAGGAGGTCGCAGATCGCAGTCACAAACAAACAAAAAAAGGAATCAATTAAAATAAAAATTTAAAAAACCTATTTGCTAGCTACTGCTCGTGATGCTCTTCACATTTTTTGAACTCAACTCCCGCAAATGCCTTCAGATTCGCCTTCAGAAAGTCGTGCCGCACTCAGAAAACCCACGATATTGGTTAAATGAGAAACGGCGCTGTTATTTATAGAAAAAACGCACTATTTTAAGGATTTTTTTGCCACGGATTTTATGCCGATTTTTTGCCATTTTTTTGAGTAAAAAGTCACGATTTTCAACAATTTTTTCAATTGTGTTGACCACAAAAAAATCGTGATTTTTTCTAGGTAAAAATAGCCACACTTGCAAATTTAATAAAAATTGTGATTTTCGCAGTGAACCCCGGGGACGCGTCCCCCCCTCTAGGCCCTAGCGTCTCTAGAACGGGGATGTCCCAGAGACGTGGGGACGGCATTCCCACGTCTCTGGCGGCACCACCATTTCTTGGCTCACCGCCGGAGACGCCTGGGCATCTCCAAGATGCCAAGGGAGACGCCTGGGCGTCCCTCAAGCGTCTCAAGGACACCCAGGCGTCTCCCGCGGCGGACAGCCAAAAGGCAAACAAAAACTAAAATTTAAAACATTTTTTTAATATTTTATTAGTTCTATTCGAACCCTAAAGGCATGTGGGGCCCATCTAAACTCTTACATGCCTTCAAAAGGCCCTCTAATCTTCATTTTTATTCATATTTGCATTTCTACTTGTTTGCTACAGCAAGAAGAAGAAGAGTGATGGCTAAGGAAAGAGTGATTGGAGGAGTGAAAGGAGTGATTGCAAGTAAAAAAGGAGTGTCAAGGAGCAAGAAGAAGAAGAGGAGGAAGATTCTTCACCTTGTTGAAGAGATTTTTCAAGCAAAAGGTAGGGTTTTTAACTGATTTTTTATTTTATTTTCTGATTTTCAATTTTTTTCATTTCTTGTTGTTTCATTTTTTAATTTTTCTTATTTCATTTCTAAATTCTTGTTGTTCCATTTTCTAATTTCTAAATTAATTTAGAATCTTAGATTTTGTTTTGCAATATAAAATTTGTTGAAAAATTTAAAATATAGAGTTTTATTTTTTAATTTTAAAGTAGGGCATAGGCTGAAACTATGTGTTTATTGAATTTTTTTTCATTTTGTGAAATGCAGTGTCAAAATGAGCTCCCATAGTCATGAAATGAGTGAGCATGAGATGGAAACTGATTCTCATAGTGCAAGCCAATCAGAATATGAACCTAAGCATGAGGATGAGCACAATGAGGGGGGTGAGCATGGGTCAAATCCAGAAGGTCATACTAGTTCTATAGCTAGTGCACCAGTTTCTACTGATTGCCCTTCCCAGCTTTTGGCAAAGTGGGCTAGGGGTCCTTATGATCCCAAATCTCCTCTCAAACAGTTTGCAACAAGAATAACAACCCCAACGTCATCAACTGGTGGTACGAGGAAATGGAAATGCAACATTTGTGGTGATGATTGGTTTGGGAGCATCACTAGAGTTAATGCACACTTCCTCTTTTGGCCAGAAGAGGGTGTGGGAGCATACGATTTTTTGAAGAAGCTAAAAATTTGAAATACAGAATTGAGTTCAACAAGCTTTGGGGTGTTCCAGATGACGTGGCATTTCCAATGCCTACCACCTTGTCTGGTAGGCAACTTATTCAGACTATTCAACAGATTCAGGAGCAGCAAATGCAGAGGCAACCACATATTTCTACTCCTACATTGCATCAGAGAGCAGGAACATTGTCAGGGTCAGCCTCAGGACCGTCATCCACTTATAGCACTATGGCTGAATCACAACAGGGCAAGGGGAAACGCAAGATGCAAAGTTAGCCTAACCCCATAGCTGATTTATTTAATGTGCACCTGAGGGATCAGATAGATGATTCCATTGGCAAGTTCGTTTTTGCCAATGGAATCCCATTCCATGTAGCTCGATCTCCTTATTATAAGGAGATGGTGTCGATGGTGGCGTTTTTGCCAATGGAATCCCATTCCATGTAGCTCGATCTCCTTATTATAAGGAGATGGTGTCGATGGTGGCGAAGGGAGGACCATCATATGTGCCACCAGGTGAGCACAAATTGAGGACCACGATCTTGGATAACAACTATGCCAAGATCAATTCATTGATGGAGACGATGAGGGCATGTTGGGAGGAGTCTGGATGTAGCATAGTTATGGATGGGTGGACGGACATTAGGCATCGTCCACTCATCAATGTTATAGTTACATGCTCAGAGGGGCCATTCTTTCTCAGGGCGGTTGATTGTTCAGGGCATCGAAAAGATGCTGATTTTCAGTTTGAGATCCTTCGGGCAGCTATTGAGGAGATTGGGCCACAAAATGTGGTCCAAGTAGTGACAGATGCAGCACATGTGTGCAGAGCTGCAGGGAGGCTTATAGAGGCATCATACAGACACATTTGGTGGACTCCATGTTGTGTGCATGCCATGAACAATGCACTCAAGGACATGGGGAAGATTGAGTGGATTAGAGGAGTGGTCAGCAATGCTAGAGATGTGCAGATGTATATCTGCAACCACCACACTTCACATGCCATCTTCAGGAGCTTCGCGAAGGAGTTCTTGAAACCAATTGAGACCAGATATGCATCCTATTTCATTCTTTTGGAGAGAATGCTTGAGTTGCAAGAGCCACTGCAAGTCATGGTTATGACACAAGAATGGAATCGTTGGGATGGGTCCAGGACAGAGCAGGGGAAGAGGGTGAAGGAGATAGTGAAGAGTGATGCATTTTGGCATGATGCAAAATATATTGTCACCATCATTACACCAGTTGTACAGGTCATCAGATATGGGGATGGGGATGCACCTAACCTTGGGGAGGTGTATGAGTGCATTGATTCTATGCTTGGTCAGATGAGGGCAGTTGTGCGAGAGAAGGACCCCACTTTAGCATTCTACAATGTTTACATTCAGCCTATTATTCAGCGTAGATGGGACAGCCTAAACACTCCCTTGCACATGGCTGCTTATGCATTGAATCCGAAGTGGTACATGCCTAGGCCTGGTAGAGTTACACCGATTCAGGATGATGAGGTGAAGGAAGGGTTCTTCAGATGCATTGATAGGATGTATGATGCTGAAGCTGCTGGCAACATTCGCACTGAGTGGACGAAATTTGCTACTCTTAGGGGTTATAAGGCTGCAACAAAGGCGGACATAAGAACTATGGCACAGGAGGATCCGATTTTGTGGTGGACTTGTCATGGACCGAAATCACTGACTACCACACTAGCCATTCGTTTGCTGTCCCAGGTTTCTAGTTCTTCAGCTTCTGAGAGGAACTGGTCTACTTATAGCTTCATCCACTCTCTTAAGAGGAATAGACTTACCTCTAGGAGAGCAGAGAAGCTAGTGGTTGTACATAGTGCCTTGCGTATCACTGACCGCAGGACACGTGTGTACAAGGAGAGCCCAGCAGCACGATGGGATGTAGAGCCAGAGGAGCCATCACAGATTGATGAGGATGAGGATGCTTCAGATATAGGGCTGGTTGGTGTTCCTTTGGCAGATCTTGAACTTGAGGAGTCCAGTAGTTCCAATGATGAGGAGTTTGCCAACCTCCCGAGGGATGATTAGAGGCCTCTGCCTCCTTCACTACATTTTGTCATTTTGACATTTTGATTTTGTACTTGTTTTGATATCATATAATCATGCTACTCATTGTAATCATCTTTATAATCAGATATTTTTGATATAATATAATAGAAATCTTCCATTTGTCGATGCAACAATTGTTACATTGTAGTATTGAGTATTACTATTCTAATTTCTAATTAGTAATTCATCATTCGATACTGAAAACTTCAATATTCAATGTTCAATGTTCAAGTACTAATTTAGTATTTCAATTTTGCTATTTTACTTCTTAATAGTCTTATACATCTTTTCATAACTAGCATTTTAAGTACCATATGTATAGTATATAGTATATACACCCCATCCCCCGTCCCGCCCCCCCACCACCGTCCCCCCGCCGTCCCAAAATTGAGGCCCCTTTGTCCCCCTGTCCCCCCCTCCTGACGTCCCCCCGTCCCCGACACCGGTGGAACATAGGATTTTCGCGATTTCTGCTTCTATGGTTAGCACCATACAGCCAACCTCCTAGCCCCATTTGCCTTAAAGGAGTTGTTTTTTTGGCATAACTTGGGCATACAGTGTCAAAATCGGGCAAATGAGATATTGTTGAAAAGTTGATTCTACATACTTTCCAGTGGTGTAGGTCTCATCATTAGATTTTGCTATTGGTACATTTTATTCTCAATCAAAGTTAGATCATCATTTTTTGCTTCTGAATTCATAACTTTTCGCATGTATCTCTGATTTTCGTGACTCTTGCAACGTTGGAAAGGTATTTCAAAGCTCTTCGGATTCATTCATACACTTTTTCCAAAATCCGCCCCACATACATTTTATTCAGTTTTTGGTGATTTCACATTTCTATTAATTACTTGGATGTCTTGGCACCTAGAAAAAGGATTTTTTTGCTTGAGATGACTTCATTTGATCTACTTTACATGCACTGAGGTTATTAGCCTCTGATTTTTTCATTTGCGGAAGTATCATGGGTTCTTTTTTTCATCTTTTTGTCGTCATCTTGGAAAAGGATAATCATGAGTCTTGGCAACACGGCATCTTGACACATCTCAAGTGGCTTGATCTTTTGCCTTATCTTTATGGACTCATACCAACACCAAACACACCAGGGAGTAGATTAGCATGGGGTATTATCAATGATCATGTTGTAAGAGTGATTTGTTCTAGTGTTGATCATGACACTATGTGTGTTGTATCGAACATTGACTATCCCCACACACTTTGGACTCGACTTTGGAAGATCCATGGAGACTCTCGTATCTCTCCATTCCCGGAGGATCTTGCTGCAGATTTCATACCCTTTGATGACAATCCTTTAGAGGATCTTGAGTATATTACAAGTCTTGCATGTTTTGATGGGTCAAAGACTTGTCTTCATGTTCCTACTCTTTAGGTCAAGACTCGATCTTCATCTTTTGTTATTCCTGATCAGCTTGGCATTGCCACATCCTTGACCCCTATTGGTTCAATGCAACAAGATATTCATCTGCTTCTAGACATAGCTACTTGGGATTCATATCTTGTAGACATATCATCCTTGTTTGTGGAGTCTCAGATTGCAAATTTGAAGGATTACTTTGAGGACATTCATCCCCTCTTTGTTGATAGCCACATCATCATTGTTGACCCATCATCTTCATCGTCTTTGGAGCTTAATCTACATCAACCATCATAGGATTCTAGATTGACATCATCTCTTTCCGACATGTGGACGCTTGAGCAATTTTCAAAGGCACACATCATTTGGATTTGGATTCTTGATTCTTCCATCTTTTGGCAATGGCTTCTCCAATCACCAATGGATTTGTTTCTTCCCAAGGAGAGAAATGTTGTTTGCAGGCAGTGGATTGTGTTATGTTTTCAGGCATTCATTATTGGCACAGGTGCTCTTTCTTTGTGGGGTGGATTCATTTCCACATTTTCTCTCTCCTATTGGGGGGATCTATTGTACTTGTGTGACAAAATTAGTCCTTGGGGGGTCACATCGAGTCCTATCCTTCTTTCACTAGTGCAGTTGTTTCATTTTCTCTCTTTTGGAGAGGAGTTTTTTCCAATGAGGTCTTCTCCTTTTTTCGGTTATGAGAGATTTCAGTTGCTTGTTCATGGGTACCTCATCAGGGCTTGTAATCAGGACCCATTCTGCTTCCATCATTGCATTCTTTATTAGTGTTTAGTTTCTCTCTAAGTTGATCTCAATGGGGTATTGGAATAAATCAGTCATCACCTAATAATTAATTAATCATTGATTAATTATTAAGTCCCTTATTACTTTAATTACTTAAGCTAAACTTAGGAGTATTATTTTATTATTAGATTGGATTATTTATAGGTCAAGTTGTCTCATTGCATAGGATTATGACACTTATCACAATCTAATCAAATACTCATCTAGGGTTTGTACTTTTGCTTTTATAAGCATTCAAGTGTACTTTGTAAATCATTCCAAATACATTCAGATTAATTCATTGCACATACAGTTGTTTTTCTAGATCAATCATTCTCTCTTGGTTGCATAGCAAATCAGTTGCTTTGATCTCTCGTTTGTGATAGGCATTTGGTTGCAGGTGATCTTCTAGGAGTTGTGGGGTTCAACTATCAACTCCAACACTTCTCAATTCAACCATCTCCATTACTGGCTGTTGACTGAAAAAATTATTATACATGTCATAGCAATATTTTATGCACTTAACTCCTACTTAATTTATCTTGGCAGAAATACGGTTCAGTTTTGATTCAAATTCCAAGAACCACAACTGATCCTAATTTACATGGTGTAACCTAATCCTGCACATTATTGCCATTCTTTTCCCCTTCATGTGTTTTATTAATGTGTATTCCCAAGGCTGTCTTTCCGGATTCTACTCTTCATCAAAGTGCTTCTCTCACTTTTAGCATGCACAGTTATAAAGAATTCTGAATTTTTTTATCGCTGTTGTATATTGGTGCAACCACTGTGCAATGCTGGAATGTCATCCAGACAAATGCCCATTATGGCTGCCAACTGACTGAGATACAAAATTTCTCTTTGCCCGCTACAAAAAGGATTCCACCTGAGTGTCTGTCTGTTCGATGGTTCGGGCTGTCTAAACTCCTCCAATTCTGTCAGATCCTCAGAAAGAAAAAACAGATGGTTGCATGGAAATCTCTACAATAGTAGCAGGAGACTTATACCAGAGTGAAAGCATGACCGTAGTGTAAGTTGATTGATCAGCCCAGTTTAAAACGAGAAATTCTCAACAACATTTTAAACATAGAAAAATATTTAAGAATTTTTTTCAACATAAATCACAATCCTTGTGTGTATAATTGGTGACTTAAATGTAATTGAATTACAAGCAGATTTTTTCATTTGCGCACAACATGTACACAGACAGGCATGTTTAATTGTAAGCAACTGTGTTTTATTCAAGAGAGTTGCTCCTATGCAAGGAAACTAACCAGAGATATTAGAATCAAGGACGGGCCATGTGGTGGTCTCAAGCTCATATTGCCGATCTACAACAAGCTCGGGGTGCACCATCTTGGGTTTCTAACTTTCTAGTTGACAATGACATCAACATATAAATGTGCAGGTGAACATGGTTGATGTGAATTGTCCACATCATACTCCTCATCGAGAATCCATACCCATACTCTAAAGAAAAATTAAAATCAATGATGCTGCCTATATCTGTCTTAGAATTCACAATATCACTAATAAGGACTTTTCCTATGATCACTGCTAAAGACTCAATCGTGCCAATCTCCCCGCGACGTTAGATGCAGGAGGTGAGGGAGATACAAAATTGATTAATCAATTTTTTTGTTTCTCAAAGCATATCTGAATGTCAACTGTCTCCTTTGTGGGTAAGCTAACACTGGCAATGCCTCCTCATTACCGAAGTCTATGGTATCTTCATTGAGCATGCTGCCCTCTGGCATGTCCCCCCTATCACTCTAGTAGCATCCCCAATGTCATCATCTCCCCCTGCTCTCCCCCCATCAAATATACTTTGACCTTCTTGTTTTCCGTCCTTTTATCTTGCATTCCTCTCACCCTGATAGGCACCGAAGTACGTATTTCCCTGTCTACCTATAGCTGGTTTTCAATTCAAGTTCCAAAACTTCATCCCAATTCTCCCCATGTACCAAAATCTTGTTCCACTAATAGCACTTCAATGCAATTCGTTGTGATTTTAAAGACCATGCAATTAATATTCTTTTAGGGCTGTATGTTTCATTACACCGAACAGTCTTATGAAACCCAATTCGGATTCGTTTGATTGAACATGGCACGTTCATGGTTTTGGTTCCTCTCTTCATCAATCCCAGTGAAACTCAATGCAACCAACATTGGTAAGGAACTCGTCAAGATGACCAGATAAAATGGGATTCTTTAGTGAGATTTGTCTAAGCTAAAGAAACAAATTGAAACATCTGACATATAATGCAATATAATATCAAAAGTGCATCATAAAAATAAAAAAGATACCTAGAGAAACAGCATGGAACCAAAGAAGAGGGCCAGGAGGGCGTGCGTGGGAGGCAGAACCAAAGCGTTCTCTCCACCTGAGAGCATGTTCGAGGCCTCGCAATCTCCTCCAATGGAGGTGCAACGCTACCAATGGACAGGCTGCCCATGTAAACGCTCTGTACAAGCAAATACCACTCCACCCCTTCATTGCCTTCGCCTCACTTGCTTCTTTCATTTCCTTCCTTTTCAAATTTCTGGTGCAATAGAGAGGAATTAGAACAGTGCCTGTAATTTGATGTAGAACCAGTCATTCGATACCTAGTCTTTCCTTCATTTTGAAAATTGAAAAAACGCATCAGCTTCGATCGCGGGAGGGAAGAGAATCGCCTTCAATTTAGATTTTTCAGTAAGTATTTAACTAGAACCTTTTTTTTTATTCTACATCTTATATGGGTTATAATTCCTCCCCAGTTAAAACGAATGGTAGCAATCATATTTTTATTAGTTCCTCCAAGGAACTATAGGCACGCCTCTTCCTTAACTAGTTATTAATGTTTTGAACTTCAACCAATCAAAATTGATTATTTTCCTTTATACATTATATTTAATTTTTTTCTAAAGTTAAATGCATGTTTTTTAATTTTTTTAATTTTTAAAATTATTTCTCTTAAATATTATTGGCTCAAAATTTTTGAGCGATAAGGGCGATTTTCCCGGATGATTATCAAAGTTGCGATTATAGTGGGAGATGGAAAGCGCAAAAGAAAATTAAAATTACTTTTAACTTAACTATTTTATTTATATTTGTGATCTAAATTTAACTAAGTCTAAATGCTAATAAATTCCCCTATACTAATTTCTTAAATATTATATGTAATTTATATATTTCCCTATACTAATTTCTTAAATATTCTATGTAATTTAAATTATATAGGTTAATTATTCAATTTGTTTATGCAATACAAATCTTGTTAATTCTAGATATTAATAAATTCAACTATGCTAATTTTTTTAAGATTATTTTTTTGTTAAATAAATTTATCTATACACTCAAACTATATTTTTTAAGATTAATTTTTGGTTATATTAATTTTCATTTGCCTTTGATAAATTAAAATATATTTCTTGAAATCTATTTTTATAATATAAAATCAATTAATACTAATATCTTTTGAAATTTGATAAATTGAACTAAACTAATTTTCTTTAAAAAAAATACAATATGAAAATAATTAATTTCTATATAGTTTTAATATAATTACTTTTATAATAATTTGATTGTTTTAATAATTAAACTATATTATTTTTGCTAATACTAAATTAAATGCTAAATTAGTTTGATCTATTTTATTTAAAAAATAAATTTACTAAATCTATTTACTTTGTCAATAAATAATAAATCTTTTTATAAAATAAAATTTTAACTAATATACTTTTGCATCTAGATAAATAAAATCTATGTCTAAATAAATCATTCAATTTTAAATTTTTTGGTTATAAAAACAAGCACTTTGTATTTTAAATTTTATTTCCTACAAATTCTTTAATTTTAAAAAAACTTTAAAAAATAGTTTTTCTTATCATAAGATGAGTTGTTAAAAGCTTTCATTAAAATAAAAAAAAATTAACTAAATCTTTTTCCTTATCCATTTAATTTAAGTATCATTCTAAAGTTTATTGGTCTATGATCAAAGATTTCTTAAAAAAAACAACCATTTTTTTTTCCTTATTTTCTATTACAATTATAAACTTATGATTTTTTTTAGTTATTATTTTAAATTTCTTTTTTGAAATTTTAATATAAGCTTCTATTTAAATTCTTAATTTGTGGTTTTCAAAAGGTTTTTTTTAAATTAAAGAATTTGTAGGAAATAAAATTTAACAACTCATTTAATAACATACAAAATATAAATATTTGGTTTTATCTATAAATTAAATATGGTTCTCAATCATTTTAAATAAAAATTTCTACTTTTCAAATAATTTTTCTCATAACATGAATACAAAAAATTATCTACAAATCTCGGGCTCCATGGAAAATGTGGCCAGTTAATTCAAACCATTTAGTTAAATTCTCAACGGTTTGGCAGTTATTTATTTTTAATGGTTTTGGTTATGTCAACTACATTTTGCTCTCAAATTTATTGTTACTTCATTGTAACCTTTTTACTTATTTTGACATCAATTCCTTTTTTTTGCATAGAAGCTTTTTTTAACTGTTGAGTTCTTTAAAATTTAATTTATTTTTTGTTGTCATTTCCATTCTTTTTGTTTCAAAGGTGGAATAATGGATGAGAATCGTGGCTTTTATTTTCATTGTTTAAATTTGGTGGTTAATAATTAAAATAGTTTTTTTCTTAAATTCTCTTTACATTTCATTTTTTGTGTTTTCCCATTATTTTTGTTGGAGCATTTAGATGGATAGTTTCCAGTAGAAATCGATTTTTTAATTTCACTGCACTTGAAAGTAGATAGTTGCTTATCATCAATTGACTAATAGGATGGATGAATCATGCATTTTCCCTTTTTATCCTTCTCCACCCTTGTATGATATTAGAAAGATGGTAGGAAAAAAAAATCTATGTTTCTTTTAAATAAATTTTTAAAAATCTTAATTTTTTTCTTCATACATTGGCTAGGCCCAATGAGTTAGGATTGGTGGTTTTTTTGTTCTCTGACTTCATAGTATAAATTTGCATGAATAGAAAGGAAGATTAGAAGTAGGTTTGAAAATTGTTTGCTTCCTTCCAAAAATTTGCATGAATATAAATGAAGATTAGAAGTAGGTTTGAAAATTGTCTGCTTCCTCCCAATTCATTATATGTCTATACTTTTGTGAATCTAAATATAGATGGTGTGGTAAACAAATGGATATGTTTTTATGAAGGGAATATTTTTTGGGAAGTGAGGAGTGATTGCTATAATTAGGGATTCAGGGGAAATTTTTCTATTTATCAAACTGAGATGTAGTGTAATTCAGTATGCATGAATATTGGTGGGAAGAGGGTGGGGTGTCTTCTTTATGAATATTGGAAAGAATGGGGTGAGGTATCTTCTTTCCTTTCTTTCTACTTTTGGCATGCTAGAAACACATCTCTAGATACTAGAGACAAGGAATATATCAATTTCAATCCAATTTGCATGAATTTTGTTGGAGCTTGAAGACATGGTTTGCATCATCAAGATTTTAGAAACACATCTCTAGATACTAGAGACAAGGAATATATCAATTTCAATCCAATTTGCATGAATTTTGTTGGAGCTTGAAGACATGGTTTGCATCATCAAGATTTTTGAGTTGGGAAAGGTAGTTCAGGACAAGAGAAAGCCAATCAAGTTATATTTGCTTAAGTTTGGTTTTTGTTGATATAAGAAAAATAAATAATGAGAGTCTAAAAATATTGAGCTAGCCTGATTCTACCCTCATTCATCTACCCCTTAGATAAACTAATTTATAGTCTCATTGCATGATTTGGCTCTAATATATGCCAAATATTTCAAATATTTCTTGTGGTTGGGATGACCAAAGGGGCATAAAGTCTTGTTTTAATGGTTTGCCAATTCAATATTTCGTTACCTATTCTTTGGCATCAAGGCCACCATAGACTTGCTAAGAGTACATTGCATGTTTCGACATGAACTTGAAGTTCCAATGACCTCCAATAAGATTCTCATGTGCCTCTTGAAGTACATTCCCAATCTCTTACCACACCACACACTTTAATACCTGGTTGGGCCCCAGCTTGAACAACAATCCATTGATCAGCTGGAAAGCCTTGGTTTCCCATGCTAACCTTTAGTGGTTTCTTGCTTGTAATTCAGGTATATTAAATGAGGTTCAATTAATACTTGATAGAAAATAGTGATCAACATTAATTAGAAAGATGCAACAATAAATATTGATAGAGGGAATCCATTCATATTTTTGCTCATCAGTTTCTAAACTTATTGAGTTTTGCAGACATTAGGCACCTATAAGAGGACTTAGGACTATATGCTTTCATTTTCATTTGTGTAGAAAATTGTAACATTTAAGCAAGGTGGTTATACATGACTCTATGTACAATGAAAGTTCTAAAGATCTTTGCTTTTTTAAAGAGGATTTTTTATCATATATGTTGAATGGTTAAGGAAATATTTGAACTCATAAATATTTAAATAATGCTGACAACATGTAAATTGTGCTTTCTTCATGGCCTAAAAGTACAACCAGAGCATCTCAGAATTTTGAAGTGAGCAAAATTCTTTTGTTATAAGGGTCATTTTATAATGAAAGACAAAGTTGACTCTATCAATGATCAAATTCCTAAAACTATTCTAAAACTTTCTAGCAAGAATTTCGCTACTTTGCAGCTCTTGTTAAATATATTTTTTAGCAATCATAAATACATAAGTTTTATCTAATGATGAACGATAAAAATATGACGTCTTAATTTTTAATATTTTTATTTAAAAATTGGGAGATGTAGTCTTGATTTATTTTATTTATTTAAGATTTATTTTAGTTTAAAATTATTTAATAATTATTTTGGTTTTTAATTATTTAAGTTATTTTATTTTATTTGTATTTATTGGAGAGATTTTATTTTGTTTTATTTATTTAAGATTTATTTTATAATTTTATTTTTTTTTAAATATGTTGGTTGTGTTTTAATTTTTATATAACAATTATGAGACGACACTTTTGTCTCATTATTAGTTTAGAACACCTCTCCATGTAACTAAAATTAGTATGGTAAATACTAAATTTATGATTATGTTTCTAATATGATGGGTAGGGTTTATGCAACCCTAATATGTTCCAACATATCCTCTGTTTTTTCTTCTTTGTCACCATTATACAAGAATACAAGCTTGGATCTTCTTAGGAACAAACAATATCTAAAGCCTTTGTTGCTCATGGTGCAATTCAATCCACCTCTTATGTAATTTCAAATCTATTCATTCTACAATTGAAATTCATGCCTATTGTTCTCGTTCCTACTAAAAATGTGATCCACTCCATTGATACATTGGTTGATTAGGCTTTGGTGGGAATATTTCTTGGGTTTTTATCAAGTTCTATCATCCGAGAAAGATGGATCTCCTTAGTTTTGTGGCCTAAAATATCCTCATATGCACTCTTATTATGTCTGCATGAATGAGTGGCTTCTAAGTCCAAAGGAGAGCATGATGCCATCTTCCAAGCTAATCCATGATTTATACAATCAAGTGCAGTATTCTTGATTTTTCAATTCACTAAATTCAATCCATATTAGATATGCCTAAGGAAGTGCCAAGTTGGATAAGGCTTCGCTTTCTTTCTTGACATCTCTCAAATAAACCTCCATTAGAGCTTACTAAAAATCAAATAGGGAAATTTCTTGACTCGACCCTCCCTAAATCTCTCAATGTTACCTATGCTTGCATATGTGTTCAAGTGAGCATAAAAAAAGGATTACCTAAGGTCATTGGCATTAAATTTTTGGATTGGATTCATACCCAAGTGTTGGACAATGAACACTTTTCAAATTCCTATCCATCTAAATATGGTCGATTTTCTAGAGACTTTTTATTCAAGCAAGAAATTTCATCCTAAAAATGAGGAATTCCAAAAAATTCCAAAACAAGAAGAGGAATAAAAGGTCCCAAGGAAAAAAAACCCAAGTCTATAAGCCTAATACCTCCTAATAAATCAAATGGATTTGATGCTCTTACTTTTTATCAATAAAAAGATATTCATTATAAATTTGAACATAAAGAGGAAATCCATGAACATGTTTATCATGATGATCAACTAGTCAATTAAACTCTACTATAAGACCCTCTTAAATAACCAAATGATGAAGTGACCAATATAAGACAAACTAAACTAGTTGAAGACATTTGTATCCTTGAATCAATCCTTAATCCTATCCATATTGGATCAACCATTGAAGGAAGAAATTAAACTCAATTAATTCAAGGGTTTATCCAAAGGTAAGAAATCCTAAAAAAATGGTATTACTCTTATGGAATTGTCAAGCCCTAGGTGGTTCTCTCAAAAGAAGGGTTTCTCCAAAGGTAAGAATCTAGTTAAAAACAAATGCCCTTGTTAGTCCATGCCTTTATAAGCAGGAGACTAATGTTTTTGATAGACCAAAGTGCAATTTTTATTGGTGTCTTGGGAACCGAGCGTGGGCTATAAAACAACGCTAATACAAAGTTTTGTTTTTTCGTTTATTTTCCTGGAAAAAAAATTAGAGTTTATCTTGCCCCAGATTTGCGAGAGCCTAATTTGCTAGGGGTTTAAATGTTTTTGCATTAATTTTAAATAGTCTGTCCAATCATCGGGAGAGGGTGAAATATTACAGTTCTTTCCCTAATTTTTTGTCTGGTTTTTTCAAGGGCGGCACATGGACGAGATGGGTGTGTGGCTGCATATTGCTTTCACATTTTGCAAGCGGGCATTCTTCATGGCATTAGGTGGCATTCTTCCTATTAGGTGTCGTTCATTCTGTAGATGTGCGGACGAAAGTTGTCGGTAAAGCCTGCTCGCGCACAGCAAAAATGCGTGTTCGTGTGCCTGGGCTTGGACTTGGACGTAGCGTTTGGAGGCAAGCTTGAGTCTTCTTCTTTGAAGCAGCGAGCATTAGAGGTAAAATGTTGCATTAGTTTCTTGCTACTGAGGGTTTGGGCATGGACAAAATAATGGAGTGTTTCAGAAAATGTTTCAAATGAATGTCATTTGGTGATCATTCCATGCCTCTACCATCCCGTCCAATGTTTGTTGTACGCAAGTTGCAATTGTCAGACCGAGTATTTTTAGATCTACTTTTCATTTATTGTGAATAGATTGAAGTGCGGACAATTATGCCTTGGAAGAGGGCAAAGTATATGCATCTTTCCCTAATGTTTTGTTCCTTTACTCTGTAGAGGGCACATGTAACGAAACTGGGTGTGTGGCATTGTAAATGCTCCTACATTTTGCAGTCTGCATGGTAGGGCAATTGCTAGATATGGCCATCGCCTTCATCCTCTTTTCTCCACCCAAGAGAGTTAGCGCAGACCAACAAGATTGAAAGCCTCATATCCTATCGCCCTTGAAATTTGCCAGTATCGAGCTTTCTCATAGGTACCCACTTTTTGAGGTGCATGATTTCCATTGTTGAGTCAAGCTAGAGCAATGCTTTTAACTGTTCATTTATTGTTACCCATTTTCCCTGGTAGCTCAGTAGTAAAATATCTCAATTATGTTAACACAGGGTCTTAGGTTCAAGACATAACTGGTTTATCAGAAATAATTTATATATATGTTATTTTGTGAACAGGTTTCCCAACTCCCTTGGCATATTTTCAGCTGAGCAAGTGGAAAGCTTGAAGAAAGTGGTGGATGTCATTCGTGAAAAGGTTGGGTCATCTTTTGTCAGCTATGGCACATGGGCAGGGCATCACATACAAGTGTGAAAGAAGGAGGGCAGTAAAAATGGCCTTGTTTATTTTCTCCAACTTGGCAATGAAGGCCTTTTTCTCCTCTCTTTCTACTCAGTGCTTTAGTCTTTTTATTGAGGGCATTGTGTTTTATCCTTCTTGATAGAATAAAATAGTGTATTAGTTGCAAAATATGATTGGATTTATTTGTCTTTTACAAAAGTGTCTTTGTATTTTACAGTTTACCAGTCAGGGGATAAAGCTCCAATATCTTCAACAAACAAAGCAATAGCAGATGGATGGTCCATCTTGATGTTGGATGGCACAC
Source organism: Sequoia sempervirens (assembly GCA_007258455.2). Lineage (NCBI taxonomy): Eukaryota > Viridiplantae > Streptophyta > Pinopsida > Cupressales > Cupressaceae > Sequoia > Sequoia sempervirens. Next base: position 163,070,989 of record VDFB02000363.1, on the reverse strand, counting down.
GAGGAGATTACTCAAAGCCAAGAACTCTGGAGACTACAAAAATTCTTGGAATTGTCAATCAATTTAGACTAGCAGCCAGAAATGCCATGCTTGCAGGTATACATTTCAAGCAAACCCATTAGGATGTTCATGAGTGAGTTGGTTGCATTAAAATTTGCACAGCTTTTTGCAGCTTTTATGCCATTGTTCCAAGGTTCAAGCTGCTTAGCTGGGATTCTATAAGGCATTATTATAAAGGATTTAACATAGTTCAAAATTAGTGCCACACTTGTTGACACTCCAATAGTCTTTGCAACATAAAAGGACCCCATGCAACAGAGACCTAGAAGGTGACCCAACCTATCACAAAGAGGGTGAGCCATCAACCATTATAGATTTGAAGCTTCTTATAGCAATCCATAGTTTTAGGTGCCTCGCATATTTGTATATAAATGTAATTTTACTCAACCCATAAAGCTCATATGCATAAGCATTGCGACTAGTTAAAGTAGTTAGAAAGCATTCCCCTAGTTTCTAATCATAGGAATCCTTATTCTCAAACTTCTAATTGTCATATTGCACCCATATGTAATATGCTTGTTTAGTTTACCTAGAAGGATATTATTTTATTGCTTTGCCTCATGATTCCATGAATGACAAATATCAAGAATATTTTTTGTTACATTTCATTATAACAAAGTAATTTACAACTTACAACCTATGTTGTCATCTGCAACGGCATCCTGATCCTCAAAACGCAGATCATACACCCCTTGTGAGTCTTGTATTTATTCTTGGTTGAAGGTTTTGAGAACTACAAGATATGAGCACCAACGTGTACTGGGGCAAGCTCCAGAGTAAAGCATGTTATAAAGCATGTTATAAGTGCACTGCTTATATGTTTTTGTTGTTTTTGGTGGCCTTTAGAAGGAAAATTGGCTTGGAAAGTTGCAAGGGATGGTAGAAATAGAAGATATAGCCTTAGCATTTCTCTTCTGAGTTTTCATTTTATTTATATACTATTGCCAACAATTAATTTCAGCACTAAAATGCATTTAAAGGGAAATTTCTAGTTTTCTCAGTACGAATAAAAAAACGTACCATCAGAACAGCAAACATAATTAACCAAATTTAATTTATTTACATCCTAGTTACAGATTAATCGATCAAAATTAGCTACAGAATATATATGCTAATTACAAATCAGTTAGACAGTATCAGACAAAAATGGTATGTTATTAGCTAATTTTTCATCTAAACAATACTTGACTTTTTATTACTCTTTTTTGTGTTCAGTTGCTTCTTCTATCATTTAAAAGTTTGTTTATCATACTCTTAAGTAAATCAGGGGTCAAGCAATGTTGTCTTCATGAATGATCTGGTTTTGTATTTATTTTTCCTTGCATTAGTTTTTTGGTGATATCATTGTTTTTTATTTTGATTATAATATACTTGTGGCTAAGTACTCTTAGATTTTCCACTTTGAAAATCTAATGAGATGAAAACCCTTTCATAGAATCAAATTGGACTAAATTGTGTCGTCCTATTCTTTAGTCTTGGGCCCTTTTTAGCTGGGAATGTTCTGGTGGGTGGGTGGAATTTGTGCAGAATCTTGAGGTATGACCACGATATATTCTAAAGGTTACCCTTTGATATAGCATTCACACTTTGAAGCCTTTTCATAGTGTTCAAAAATAACATGGCAGTGATAGAATGTGACTTGGCATATACGGTATTGATGGTTGTAGCATTTCCTCGTTTTTGCTTCTTTTTGCAAAAAACTTAAGATCAACAAAGCCATTGTCTTCACCAAGGGTTTCAAAGGTCCTGGTACTAGAAACCATATATATATAAAGTTCAGTAGTTACCAAACACTAATTAGAATAATACAGTCCTCCCCTTCAAAGACCTTTGTACTACTTCAATATAATGGGCTACAGTATATGCAGCCACTCCCTAATTAGAGAACAACATTTGCAGAGAAACATATTGCTAGGAGTTTATAGATGACCTACATGGTTGTTTTTTATTCAAAATTTTAATTGAATTGTTTTATTCCTCAATCGAACATGCACAGTACTTAATGAATTCTAAAACTTTAGAAGCCTTGGATGCAGAAAGTTCAATTTTCTCTGTAATATATATTATCTTCTTAATGAATCGATTTGCAAATGTAACGCTTGGGAAATTTTCAATTCTATTATGACATACTCTCATTTTGTTTGAGTCTTGCTACTTTGAAGGCATGCGACTATGCCATTTCAGGATTATTTCTGAACTTGCAACCGAACTTTGATCACATATATCTCTCTTAATTTAAGCATCTGATGGTCACATACATTTAAACCGTATCAAAGTGCATTTGATGCTACTCTTTCTAATGCAATATATGGGTTCACTTTGCTCATCACGGATTATTCAAAGAGGCTTTGCTGTGTATGCTTTTGATTATATAATGGAATATTTTTAATCATACAACCTAGCTTATGGTTTATGAATGCATTTCTAGTTCCTATGTTGAGTCTCACACACATGATTGTATGTAAGGTTTGGGACTTGACTTAGTTGCCCAAATGATAAAGGGACCTGTCTATTGTAGTTTATTCATCCATCACCACTTAAATCATTCAAGAAGCATATTTTATCTCATTATTAATGTTAGTCTCTGCTCTGTGTATGTACATAACTCAGCCTTATAACTCTTGTTAAATCTTAAGCAATCTTACACTTGAACCATACATTTAGATGGTTACACATATAGGATTTTTGCCCCCATTTATAATCCATTGTAGTAAATTATGCTTAGGAGTCATAGGTTGAAGTTTCAACCTGGTATAGTGTGGAGCTATTGAATTCTATGAGAAAATAAAAAAAATGTCAAGGCTGCAGTGGATTCATCTCATTCTGCACACCCCTGAGTCTGCTAAAAATGGTTGGTAGAAGTACATTCTCATTCTGCACACCGCCAAGTCTGCAGAAGTACATGTTTTTAGGGTTTCAAGGATTTACCCCATTCTTGTGGCTGCAATTCTGTCTGACTCTGCAATCAAGTGTTTGTATTTTACTCTACACTTGAGGTTTGACTCTTGATCTCATGGTTATCTGCATAATTAATTTTTTAGAATTTTGCTTAAGATTCAATGGTACTCTTCAACCTGCTCTGCATGCATGTTGTGTAGTTTGGCTTCTTGCCTGCAAAGTGTAGGTGCTCGAAAGTTCTAAAAGTATTTCAACAAATCTATCATGTGTTTTCCTTGCAATTATGTTCTCTAATACACTCCTTGGGGCGTTTGGTAGGAGAATTACATGCCTTGTCTATTCTTTAACTCTAGGATAGTAAATAAAACTTAAAATTTAGAATTTTGCACCAATAATAGGTCTATGTTCAAATGACCAGATATTATCTTCCCAGCACGATTGGTTTTTTTTTCATTACAGGTTGCTTGCATCAGTCCAACATCATCTACTCTTGGAGTCAATCAAGTGAGTTGTTTTTCACTAGTCAAGTTTGCATGAGTAACGCATATCTAGAGGCCCTATTTTGGCCCTTTAGGTCACGCAATGTGTTGTAATTTGCACGTGTCTTGAGACCCAATTAAAAAATAGAACCACGGTAGAACATTATCTTCCTTGCCAAGACACATGATGTCTCTTTTTTTTTCTTGAACAGGGCCTTGCCAGGAACCCTTGTTGGCCTCCCACTTCGCTTATCACTGTATTTCATTCAAATGGTAGGAACCATCTGCGAGCCCAATCCTCTCATTGATCAAGCTGAAATCATAAGCATATTGTCTAGTCCTTCCAAGGTTTATGCTTTACATTTTATCATTTGCTTTTCATGGCATTCCATCACCATGAGACCACATTTCTTTGAGGCATTTTTCAAACAGTTCACTACCTTGTCTATGCTACCACATTTTTCATACATGCCTACGAAAGCATTTTATCAAACAGTTCACTGTGTTGTTGCTATGGTTAAAAGCCTAAAACAGGCACTTTCAAACAAGCTATGGATGCTTGGAAAAATCATGGCATTCCGTCACCACAAGACCATATTTATTTGAGGAATTTTTCCCTACAGTTCACTATCTTGTCTATGCTACCACATTTTTCATACATGTCTACCAAATCATTTTATCAAACATTTCACTGCCTTGCTGCTATGGCTAAAAGCCTAAAACATAATCATAAGCAATAGCATATACAGGGCAGTAAACTATTTAGAAAATGCCTCAAAGAATTGTGGTCTCATGGTGATGGAATGCCATGACAAGCCATAGACAAGGTAGTGAACTATTTGAAAAAATGCATTGCTTTTCATTTGTTTTTCTATGCAAAGAAAAGACATAAATATGCATTTTTCTCGGCAACACAAAGCCACATTGCACATACAAGGACCAGAGAGAGGACATACTAGACCCAACAAATTCAAAAGTGAGGCCATTTTTTTTGGACTCTCAGCAGGAAGGTAAGGCTAATGGTCTATGTGCTTCCTTGAAAAATATAGAGTGTCAGCTAACTGATAAATCAAGAAGGCGAAGGAAGACAACTAAAGACCAACTGGACAATGCTTTACCTGCAAAAGGACAATGAATACGGCTGGAAGGGATATGGAAGGTGCAAAGAGCCTTCCTCCATACAAGGAGGGGGGCGAAAATCATTTCTCTGCCTCCACATGCAAATTTTTCCAAAGAAATTGAAGTTCCATTATCTGAAGCTAAGCACGAAGAAGTTCAAAACACATTGCATGCTAGGGGTGTGACAGGAGACGCACATAGATCTATGGAGAGGCACATATATGGAAGGTGCAAAGAGACTTCCTCCATACAAGGAGGGGGGCGGAAATCATTTATCTGCCCCCACATGCAAATTTTTCCAAAGAAACTGAAGTTCCATTATCTGAAGCTAAGCACGAAGAAGTTCAGAACACATTGCATGCTAGGGGTGTGACAGGAGAGGCACATAGATCTGTGGATTCTCATTCTACACCCGAGAAGAACATTGCAATGAATTTTCCTTATCTTTTAGACATTGGGAAAACTAATGGTTATCCTGGTAGTACTTGTGAAACAGGTGCAAAAGCGACTTTGAAGCAGATAGAGCTCATTGCTTATCATTCAGTACTCAAGGCATTGTACCTTCAAGGAGCTCATAGCTGGAACACTGAAGTTCTCCTTGCAGATCTTAGGCAAGTGCTACATGTCAGTAATGAGGAGTCCGCTTGTGAGCTGAGACGCATAACCTATGGCCAAAATAACTGAGACACTCTGTTTTTGCTGAAGCTGTTACAGAAAGTTGCAAGGAATTGACTCTATGCCCAAGCTACTGATGCTGATTAATGACTGAATTTTTGTTGATAGATATAGAATCGGGGGACTATCCTACGCTTATATACTAGAACATTTCTTGTATAGCTCATTTTCAACCGAGCTCGTATGCTAATTGTCAACATGTAATGGTTTTCTGGCTATAAAAAAATACCTTCTAAGCTTGATATCTAATGAACAAATGATGGTGAATATCACTAACTGCATAAACAATTTTATGGCAATGCATAATTATATATCTCATATACCTATAATGCAAAGTGTCTGTTTAATTTTGTCCCTTTATCATGATATTTTTTGCCCCTAGAACTTTAAATTTATGTATTATCATTGGAGTGAAATAGTCATATTTCATTAGCATTTCATTTCCCAACATATAAAGCTTGGTAACTCAATGAATTGTCTTTGCAATTTTATTTCTTAGTTTATTTCTCTGTTACAAAGGAGCCATGCCTTAGTGACATTGTTCAGATGTGGGATGTTTAAGCTTTAACCTTTGGACATTCTTTGCAAAAGAAATGATACTCGGAAAAAATCCACCTTCATCATCTTTGATGGACTGGCAGTGAGGGTGCTGTCAAAGGTCGTTGAATCTGGCTTTACACCTGCCAATTGCATTTGCTTGAAAGCTTGTAGAGCTTTTTCAATAAATTGTTTTTGTGCATATCCTGCAATCATTGCAAGCTGGTTGAAAATTTTGTCAACTTAAATACAGATTGATTTTTATCTTATACTCTTCTTTCTGCTCTTTCCACCTTCAAATAGACCTATGCACTCTATGTCCTCTTTTACAAACCTGCTCAAGGCAGGGACTCCAGCTCACGCAGAGCGCTTGTTTAAAAAGAATTCAAGTTCAACTACGTAAGATTATAAGGGTGTTGCTAATTTACCTAGAGATTTTTTTTGTAACAAATATGAAATTGGACTTTTTATGGTAAGATTTGTTTAGCTTTTAAGTGCTCATTTTTTAAATTTTTTTTTAAAGAAATGTTATTCTTTTAAAATTAGAAGCATTTGAAAGAAAAATGAGCAGTTCTTTATTGGAAATATGGACGGGATAATTTTGAAAGAGGAGAACGATTGGAGAGAAATAAGTAAAAAAAACTTTTAAGAAATAATAAAAGAAACGTATGAACTTGCAGGGGTAGCACAAGTAGAAAGCAAAGGCGGTCGAAAATCAGCTTGGGCAGCAGCGTTAAGAGAGGTCACGGTTGGGAGAGAGCAAAGCGCAACCAAGGGAGGAAGTAGAGTGCAACGGTGGTGGAGGGAGCCTGTGGCGATGGAGGCGGCAGGAGGCCGCTATTGTGACAATGCGAGCAACATCGAGGGTTACGGGAGAAACCCTCAGGGTTTTTTATTATTTATTATTTACTGTTAAAAAATATAAAATAAACAAATATAAATAGGGCAGAGGAGCCAAAACATGTGCAAGCAATTTTTGACGATTCACGTGGAGTGCCACGTGCCACGTGGACCAATAAAAAACTTTGCAATTTCTCATGATAAAATAAAGCCTAATAAACATTAAAAAACACTTTTTTAAAAATTTTGATTTATTTTTCCATGTGGTATGACACAATTAGTCGATCCAAAAAAAATGCCCAAATTTACCATGCGACCGAAACGTGTTCGGTTGGAATGCCAGTTGTTGTGTGGCACAACATCCAAAGTGGATTGCCTTGCCACATTAGCAACTCTCACTCCGCCACCCTTACACTCCAATGTGTCGCATTAATCACTCGCCACCCCTTGTTATACTTCTCTACAGTCATGTTTAATGCATGTCACTTCTTGCAAGCTCCACGGCATCCTGCGTATTTTTTGAGCCAACCTACATTCAATGCTCCAAGTGCCTCACACTTTTTTCCAACTTTAGAGCCTTTCATTCTAGCAACTTCTCCAATTTTCTTCACTTCAACACCAGAAGGTGCTCTCTTCGATCTCTAGAAGTTTGAAACAACAACCACAACATGTGACACGCAAACTCCGATAGCGATATTGGATATACGCTGCTATTTGAACGTGAAACCCAACTCCATTTCCGCTATGTAGTGTCCCGCATTCTTTGGCGCCATGCAAGTAAGGAAGAATACTAGTATGTGTTATTAAATTTTTGACGACTTCTCAAATCCACTTTGGTTGACGTTTCCTTTCAAGTGAACCTTTCGTGACGACAGTTGCATGCTCGTGGGGAAGCTTCATTTGACCTGCATTGATCCATTTGACCCAGGTGAGCGTGCTCACTAAGGCTCACCAATATTCAGTTTTCGCTTGTTTAGTGTGTTTGCATTTGTTTTATTGCATTTTTCTATTGCAAAATTTGGATTTTTTGGTTTGAAGTTTTGTGTTTATGAACACTATGGAATCTGTGTTCATAAACACACAAAATCTATGGAAATTAATCTTTGTTTGAGCATCTCTCTTAAATGGGGTTTTTTCTTGTCATTAACGTAGCAAATAATATTGTTGGTTATTTCAGTGCCATAGAAAAATTTGGGGTTGTTTTCTATTTTCATTATAGTAACAAATAATATTGTTGGTTGTTTTGGTGTCATAGATAAAGTTGGGGTCGTTTATTTTTCATTACAGAAACAAGTAATATTGTTGGTTGTTTCAGTGCCATACAAAAATTTGGGGTTTAGGTCCAATATAAATCTTGGATGTTCTTTTTTAATAGGTTTTACATTATCATAGTTTAGCATTTATGTTTCCCTAGGGTTTGTATTGCAAATATTTAGCATTCTTGTTTCACTAGGGTTTATATTGCAAATATTACAGTCATAGTTTAGCATTTTTGTTTCATAGGTTATGCATTATCATTCACTCTGGTTATCGTATTCTCATAGGTTTCGCATATCATTCACTCTGGTTATCGTATTCTCATAGGTTTTGCATTATCATTCACTTAGGTTTTCTTTGACACCGTAGCAAATATTAAGGTGTGTTCTCTGTTTCATAAACCAAAAAAATGATATGGGTTTGTATTTTTTTTAGGTTTTGCTTCATCTGTTCAGTAACTTGAAAAATGTATGTTGTTTCAATGCCATAGATAAATTTGTAGGTGTTCTCTTTTTCATGAGTTTTGCTCCATCAATTTAGTCATGCACAAAAGATGTGAGATTTGTTAAACTCTTATTGTTTTCCATTTGTAAGCTTTATATTGTTCTTCATTACATCCATTACAATCATAGGTTTGTAGTTGTGTTTCCCTACAATTTATATTGCAATCATCATAGTCATAGTTAAATAGTTGTGTTTCCCTGCTATAAAATGTAAGTGTGGTTCCTAGTTTATTGTGCCTGAGTATGTTTATGTTGTACATGTCTTTTAAGATATTAGATGTGGTTCTCTTTTTCATTGGTTCTTCTTCATCTATCCTGTCATGTAACTGTACTAGCTTTTGTAGGTGCCATTGATAAATTTGGGGGTGTTAGGTTTTTCATATGTGTTGCTTCATCAATTCAGTAATGCTAGTATTATAGCTTTTTTAGGTGTCATCCATATATTCAATCATACAACTGTTTTTGGCTAATCTGGTGCCTTAGATAACTTTGGGGGTGTTCTCTTTTGCATTATCTTTTTTAGGTGTCATTGATTTATTTCGAGATGTTATCTTTTTTAGGTGCCATTGATTAATGTGGGTTATACTTCATCATAAGGAATCTTTGGTTTTGATTAATGTTATTTAGGTGCCATTGATAAAATTGGGGGTGTTAGGTTTTTCATAGGTATTGCTTCGTTCATTCAGTAATGCTATTTTTCTAGCTTTATTAGGTGTCATTGATTAATTTGGGGGTGTTATCTTTCGCATAGGTTATGATTCGTCAATTCAGTCATTCAATTATTGTTGCTTTTTTGGTACCTTAGAAATATTTGGGGGTCATCTATTTTCCATAGGTTCTACTTGATCAATTCAGTCATGCCTTTATTGTAGCTTTTTTAGGTACCATAGATAATTTTGGGGGTGTTATATTGTTTGTAAGTTCCACTTCATCAATTCAGTTATCATCTATTCTACCAGTTTTGGGTGCCATTTACAATTTGGGGGTGTTATGTTTTTCATTGGTTCTTTTTCATCAATTCAGTCATCAACTATGTAACCTTTTGTAGGTGCCATTGATAAATATGGGGGTGTTAGGTTTTTCATATGTGTTGCTTCATTAAATCAGTAATGTAATTTTTTGTAGCTTTTTCAGGTGCCATTGATTAATTTGGGGGTGTTAAGTTTTTCATAGGTTCTACTTCGTCAATTCAATCCTCAAACTATTGTTTCTTTTTTTGGTGCCATTGATAAATTTGGGGTGTTAGGTTTTTCATAGTTTTTGCTTCATCAATTCAAACCTCAAACTATTGTATCTTTTTGTAGGTGTCATTGATTAATTTTCCATAGTGGTACATCGGTCCTCCACAAGTTAGGAAAAAACTCTTGCATAAAAAGGCACGATGAGATCAAACACATATCAGATAATAAATGCATGTTTAATCGTATATATTTGTCAACAAAACAAGCTAAGACTAGCAGCCAAACAAGTGTAAGTGTTTTGAAAGTGTATCTTTTTTTGGTGCCATTGATTAATTTTGGGGTGTTCTCTACTGCATAGGTTCTGCTACATCAATTCACTCATGTAACTATTGTAGCTTCCTTAGGTGTCATTGATTAATTTTATTCACATTGATGCCAAAATGTGTTGGCTTAAGGTCTTTGCATCTTCTTTATATATGTGTATATGCATATGTATAGACATATACATATATATACATATCCATATGTATATATATATATACATATACATATGTATATATATATACACATATATACATATATACATATACATATAGTACTTTCATGACATCTTGTGTAAACTCCAAGCCAACCTGTTTTCAATGCTCCCAGTGCCTCGCACACCTTGCCAACTTTAGAGTCTTTCCATCTACCATCTTCTTGAATATTCTTCACATTGATGGCAATGTGTATGTGTATGTGTATGTGTATGTGTATGTAAATGTATATGCACATGTATATGTGTATGTCTATGTGTATGACTATGCATATGTATATGTATATGTATATGTCTATGTCTATGTAATGCCTTATGTCTATGCATATGTATATGTGTATATGTGTATGTATATGTATATGTGTATGTGTATGTGTATGTGTATGTGTATGTGTTTGTGTATGTGTTTGTGTATGTGTATGTGTATGTGTCTGTATATGTATATGTCTATGTCTATGTACATGTACATGTCTATGTCTATGTCTATGCATAACCAAACCAACACACAAATGCATATGTATAGGTGTCGTTGATTAATTTTGGGTTGTTCTATTTTACATAGGTTATGCTTCATCAATCCAGTCCTGTAACAATTATATCTTTTTTAAGTGCCATTGATTAATTTGGGGGTGTTCTCTTTTTTATATGTTTTGCTCCTGAACTCGGATTGGGAGATTGTCGCACCAATCTAGGCGTCACTTACACATTAATCACATCTACACAACAAAATAGAGGTGCCACATCAACACAATTCAAACCCATGTGTCCCATCTTTGACTGGAATGCTAACCCATTACAACCATGTTTCCCATTGTAGCATAACCAAACCAACAAGCAAATGCATCTACCTGTCTCATCAAACATGAGACCTACAACACGTATCAGCAGGAGTCTATCCCATCTCGCCAAGTAGGGTGTGCACATAGTTGTGTTGAACTCAAAATCACACCTTCATCCATTTTTACAAGATGTAAGGCCGCCATTATTAAAAAAATAAATTTGAAAACAATTGCAAACAATGCACCAAACCAATCAACTCGAGAATTAATAATACATCCTATCGCACGTTAGGGCCCTCGTGCACGTTTTGACTCCTCTCCTCTAATAATAATTTGGGTTTTATATTAATTTTTATTCCAATTATTTTAAAACTGTTAAAAAAAACTTAGAATTTGCTAAAACTTCTAAAGTAATTTTTTAAAACCCTTAAAAGAAAATAAATGTATTTTGAGATTTCTAGTTGTAAAAAAATAATTAAAAATAGGGTTAGAGCCCGAAAATTTTTGAATAGTGGCTATGTAAATATTATAACATGCATAAATAACGAAATTTTCTAAGAAAAAATTGAATTATAACTTTTATTTGAGGGTTTCTAAAAAATTACATAAATATAAACATGCATGTAAATTATATTGAATGAATTTAAAGTTTATTTGAAAAAAAAAATTATTGCACAGAATTGAGATTCGAAATTTGAAATAAAAAAAACTTAGAAATCTTTAGATAAAAGATATATATCTTGCACAAGGGTTAGAAAAATATAATTAAACAAGAAGCAAGATTAGACTTTTGGCTCTTCTCCTCCTCTATAGAGTGACACCAATAGTGTTCCTTTAAAACTTGGTAAACCCTCAACAATGTAGCTCACAAAAGATTAGTAATACTAAACTTTGATACCATGAAAGGAAAAATAAATGAGCAATGGAAAGTACTAACTAATGAGCATTGTTTGAAAGAAAGAGATTACCAAGAAATAGAGAAGCCAAACCAAGCACCACCAAATGCAAAGGAGACACAAGGATTTGATAAAGGAAAAAAACAAGAAAAAACTCCAATATTATGAATGGAGGCAGAATGCCTATAAATGATACAAAGAGAGAGAGAGAGAGAGAGAGAGCACTTAAGACTTAAGCTTACTTGTTTGAATGAGGAATGACAAGAGAGGCACCTCAATAAATAGAGGTGAGAAGTAGAGTTGGAATTAGAATGTAACTCACAATTTAATGAATATCACCACTCATCTATGTGTGTGTAATGTGTCAAGAACCTCTTAAGGAGGTGGCTACAAATATTCCTTAATAAATGAATTAAAAATAAAATGAGTCATCCTTGTGAGAAGACAAAAGACTTGTACGAATTCTTTTGGAATATTCCTATAAGTTAATAAATAATTATAATTAAATAACAACCTTTACCAAGTAAAGATTAATCTTCTAACAAATCTTGACTTGCGCATCTATTTGAATGAAGGGCTTGATTTATTGTTTTTCTCCTTTATTGTACTTTATTTTCCTTTGAATCTTCACTTGAGTTCATATACTAACTTGGGTGCTACTTTTCCTTTGTTTCTATCTTTGTTTTGGCAAGAAAAACATGTTATTTTGATACCCCATAAGAATTTGTAGAAACTTAATATTTCATTAAAATTATTCCATTTTTTCATTCTCAAATGTTGCACCATTAAACATCTAACTAATTTTTCATCATTTTATTACCTCCTAAAACTGATTTCACTCAATGAAATTTGAATCTGCATTATTGATCTTTTGCCACAACCATCTATGAATTTTCACTGAAAATGAAAAAGAAAAAATTCTAAAAATAGAAATTTGTGATTTCCATGCTTATCCCCTCAATCTAGGACATAGTGGAAAAGTAAAAAGAAAAAATCATTTTTTTCCTAAAAATAGAAAATGTGATCTCTAAACTTCACTAAAATTGCCTATCTTGATTATTGGATCCTTTGAAGTGATAAATTTATGCTTGGAAAATTATCCTAATATATGATTGTGTCTCAATGTATTGGAGAAAAAATATCTTATGCATGATCCTTCATGTCTATGTCCAATATTTGTCATTATGATCTTTCTTTGAACTTCACCCTTTCTTTGCTCTACTTTTGTTGGAGTTGGACCCTCCTTCAAAACCATAGCTTGATAATCTTCATGATGAGAAACCTGCATGCATTGCTAGTAGACCAAGATAAATTAACACTACAAACTTAACCACTTTGATAGGAAATATAACATAGTTGACTAGAATGACCTAACATTTGGCTATAACATATTTAAACACAAAGTTTTTTATGGGTAGCAAATTTGGGTACCAACACTCTTTTACCAAAGTTGCTTCTTCTCTATAAATATAATTTTATGAAAAATATATTACTGGATGAAATGTGTGGATCTTTATTACTCCCTATTATAAAGGTGTGATGGAAAAAATATATACCTCACACTTTTCCATGTTGTTTTCAACTCACTTTGACTTGATTATTCCTTATGTCATGGCATATGTACAAGTGGCATGATTTCTTTTAAGAGATGACACATAACTTGTACCTTACCTAATCCCACATGCATTCCTTTCTTTGGACCAATCATAATCATTTTTACCCATTTTCCCACTCAACTTTAGATCTATAATTTTCAATGATCAATTCCATGATTTATGGAAATGAATCTATAAATTTTAAATTTTGAATTCAAATATGGGGCTAACCTTACCCTTCTAACTAGTTGTTATGTGTTGAATCAAAGCACTAAATGTTTCACTTCCCACCTTTTGAGTTGTATTTAAGGGACAATCATAGTTCATTTTCACAATAAATTAGCACCTTGAAATCCAAAACACTTTTGAATAATTAGATCATTCATTATTGCATTACCTATTTGCATCAACATCTAAAGCATTCCTTACATGGCTAATTACTTATTTTAATATTTTATTAAAGTTATTAAATCTATATCCTAGGAGTCTGACCAAGGGATAATACACCATGTTAGTTAAACTTATCAAAAGGTATTTTTAAATGCCACCAGTTAAATATAACATATTACACACATATAGCTAGATTGAAAAATAAGTAGGGAGGCTATAAAATATCAAATCCATGCACTAAAGTTTAGATCCATGAACTTATATCTGATCCATATTTTACATAATTTTCTTTTGTAGTTGTAAAAGTGACCTATGGTGATAGGCAATAAGCTTACAAGTTCCAAAGAAATCATTTGATTAGCCATATTTTTTCCTCATATTAACGAATAACTTACAACCATCAATCACATCATATTTACATAGCATTTATAGCTAAATAAAGTTTATTTGTTTTCTACATTTATCTTAGTACTTTACTTAAGGTAGTTTCTAACACTAACTATTCAATCCTAGAGTAACTATTGTATTGTAATTATTTTAATTAAATATTTTATGTGGAGAAATTTTATTCTCTTCTTTTAGAAATAAATAATAATTTATATTTTGTTAAACGACAAGTGCCTTGCCCTTATTTTTCATATCAAGATAAAAGATTAATATTAATTTCAATATCATTTCAAAAAAGAATAAATCCAAATGTTATGATTATCTTAATTATTTTATGTGATCTCTAAATAGTAAGATGTTAAAATTATTATTCAACAACCATTATTTAAAATATGACAAAATATCTTCTTCTTCTTTTAATTTATATAAGAAATCCACACACCCGTTACAAATATCTAAGTGATAATTAAGAAATGATTAATTGATAATAAATTGAAAACTTAGATATATAATAGTTGATATTGACATACTAAAATAAATCAGTTGAAATAGAAAATAAACATGCACTCGAATGAAATTAAGTGAGATTAGGAATTGCCTTAAAATAAAATAAATGTGGGATTTTATTGGTAGAATTTTGTGAGAAAAACCTACGAACTTCGAACTTATATTAGATTCTTATATTAAAGAGTTGAGATGATTGAAACTATTTTTTTGAGATCTTGAGATGCAATTGTGTTGTGATCTAGTCTAAGTAGCATAATTCTATCATAATTTTTGGTTTTGTTCTTAACATAAATAGATTATTAATATGTAAGAATTTTTTTTACTTTGATGTATATATGTAAGGAAAAATATGTGGTACTAAGGATTACCGTGGGAGCATGTTATGCGAGTGTTGAAGTGTGCAACTTCCTTAACCCTTAGCTCTAGGTCCTTAGGATTGAATTAACAATAGTAAAAGAGATAAGTGTGACAATAAATTCCAAAACGAATGGTGGTAATAGATTCCATTAATATGATTATTCAATATTTTTTAATCTTAAAAATACTATGGACATGAGAGAAATTGGTTGTGCTTGGCTCTATCAAGGTTTGTGTCTTTTATGCTATCCTTGTCTCTCCTTATGTCAAACCTCTTCATTAGCACATGAAACCATTTAACCTTTCACATTTATTGTATATTTTGTTAGCTCATCCTTTATATGGCCTCAAGTAGCTTCAACCTAGTAGTTCATGTTGGTGTTGATAGTTTGATGACTTTGCATAATGACTTCTCCAAGCAAGTGCCCCTGAAAGTTTGTTTCAAATTTTTTTACAAGGTACAAATTTTGAATCCCCAATGGATGTGGTCTTTCCCATCACTAAGTTTGATAGTACTTTTTAATGGCTAGATAATTTCACTTTAATAAGATATTTTGTTGGAAGAACTCCCCCTGAAAGCATGCTCTACCTGAATGGGTCAACAAGCATTGAGTCCCGCATGCTTGTCTAGCTTGGTGGTCCAAAACCTCACTAAGGGGTTCTTTCTTTTCCATTTTTCTAAGGCCAGTCATGTTGAGGCTATCCACAAGCATGACATAAATTAAAAACTTAAAGATATATTATAATTGAGATTAAAATACTAACATAAATTAGTTGAAATAGAAAATAGACACGTGCTTAGATGAAATTAAGTGAGATTAGGGATTACCTTAAAATAAAATAATTATGGGTTTTCATTGGTAGAATTTTGTGAGAAAGACCTATAAACTTCAAACTTATATTATATTCTTATATTAAAGAGTTGAGATGATTGAGACATTTTATTTTTTTAGATCTTGAGATGCAATTGTGTTGTAATCTAGTCTAGGAAGCACAGTTATATCCTAATCGTTTGGTTTTGTTCTTAACATAAATAGATCATTAATATGTAATAAAAAGTTATAGTTTCATGTATATATATAAGGAAAAATAAGTGGTACTAAGGATTACCATTGGAAGCATGTTATGCGAGTGTTGAAGTGTGCAACTTCCTTAACCCTTAGTTCTAGGTCCTTAGGATTGAATTAACGATAGTAAAAGAGATAGGGCGACAATGAATGCCAAAAAAATGGTGGTAATAAATTTCATTGATATGATTATTCAATATTGTTGAATTGAAAAAAAACTATGGACATGAGAGGAACTAGTTGTGCTTGGCTTTGTTAGGGTTTGTGTCTTTTTTGCTATCCTTGGATCTCCTTATGTCAAATCTATTCATTAGCACAAGAAACAATTTAACCTTCCACATTTATTGCATATTTTTTTAGTTCATAGTGTATATGGCTTCAAGTAGCTTCAACCTAGTAGTTCATGTTGGTGTTGATAGTTTGATGGCTTTGTATAATGGCTTCTCCAAGCAAGCATCACTAAAATTTTGTTTTGAAAGTTTTTACAAGGTAAAAATTCTAAATCCCCAATGGATGTAGCTTTACCCATACCTAAGTTTTATAGTTCTTTTGAATTGTTAGATAATCTCACTTTAATAAGATATTTTTTTGGAATAAATCCCCCTAAAAACATTCTCTTGGAATGGGTCAACAAGAATTAGGTGTCACATGGGGTCCAACTTGATGTTATCCAGAACCTCACTAAGGGGTTATTTATTTTTCATTTATCTAAGGCTAGCCATTTTGAGGCTATACTCAAGCATGACACTTAGTATTCCTTTGGGTTGTCGTTGGTCTTTCAACCTTGGATGTGAGATTTCACTATCTCAAATGAAAAGAAACTTTGTGTGCTAGTCTAGCTTGAGTTTACCCCTTCCATGTTGATTTTTTTTGTATATTATTGATGCCTCCTTGGGGAAGGTAATTTATGATGATCTTGATAGGTTTTAATAGGATCATCCAAAAAAATGCATTTGTGAAATGAGATTGACTTGTCAAAATATTTGAAAGAGTATATGTACATTCAAATCGATAGCCTATGTCACACCCAGCATATGATTCTTTCCCAACATTTATTTTCAGTGCCATTCCATTGAGAATAAAATTAAGGATTTCCATTTGGTGGCCCTTGGGTCAAATCATCTCCCATTTTCCCAACGTTTCCTAGTCTACAAAGGCTTCTGGCTCAAAATATAAGGAAAAATGGACTATGATTTCTCATCATAAAGAAAAAAATGCCAACCCTGGTGGCTTTCAAGTTAAAACACAAGTAACTTCAGATAATTCAATTGCCAAAGTGTATAATATAACTATTTCACACCCTTTAGAGAATGGGTAAGAGTTTATGCCACCCTTAGGTGAGCCCTTCTCTAGATTGAGATTTACTTATATGTTGCAATCAATATCATCTTTATCTTCTTATCCATAAATTTATGTTCACTCTCTCCTATCACCTAAGTGATTGAAATGGTCTCATAGGCCTCTCTAGAAGCTAGAGGAGGGATATTATGATACTGAGAAGTGGAGGATACCATCTCCCAACATTTAGTTATATTCTTTCTCCCTAAAGTTTTTGCAAAATTGTCACTCTACTCTCTAGGAGTTGGATAGCAATGATATTCCCCTGGGTAAACCCACAAAAGTGGTTTATAATTCGAATGAGGAAAAAAAACTTGTAAAAAATGACCCCATGGCAAAATTTTACATTATGGGGGTTCGAACGAACTAGATGGTTCAAATGAACCAAAAAAGGGTTCGATCAAACAAGGGTTCAAGCAAACCCATTAAATGCACGCACATAAAAAAATCAAATGAAAAACACTTTATGGGAGGGGGTTTGAATGAACCGGTTTGCTCGAACCCCCTAGTTTGAGCGAACCCCCCATTTCCCTGATTTTTACCTTCTTCACAAAAACCTAAATTTTTGCACTTTGGAGCTCGATTTGAACATGAAAATGGAAGAATTCACAAACCCAACTAGAATCAGGTAGTCCTCAGAACGAGCTATCCAACGAATATAATTTTAATATGTTTTGTTTTATTATGTATTTGTTTTTTTAATTTTATTAAACATAGGTTTTTCACCAAAATCAAGCTCTTTGTTATGCACATGTGGAAAAATAGAAAATTATCAAACAAAAAAATTGAAAAATATGAGTGCACCAGATATTGAAGTCCTTGATCGAACAACAAAAAATGAATTTTGATACATACAAAAAAAGTTACACGCTATACGGTCACGCTATGTCTGAATTGTAATTGGTTTGACTTAAAACTTGATTAAAGAAAAAATATTCAATAAAAAACTATCTAACCAAGTGGAAGCACTAGATATCGGAGTTACAAATCTAAATTGAAGAATTAGAATTTTATCCTTCATGGAAAAAAAATTGTGTGCTATACAGTGAGTGTCACTTTTTAAAAATGTTGTTTTCTGAAAAAAAACTAGTTTTTGAGGGAGATGGAAAAAGAAGTGCAATTTGATTCCAAAATTTTTGAAAAAAATATATTTAGAATCTATAGACAAAATGTCACAAAATTCTAGTTTGCATCATCTTCAAATTCCTCACGGTTTAGCCACTATAGGTTCCCGAAAGTGAAGATTTAGTTAAAAAAAATTATTTCAGTGTCCAGTTTGGCCAAAAATTGTAAACCACTATTGTGGGATCACCCCCCTCAAATATTGCCCATGAATTTATCTTCTAGAATGTCTAAAGGTCTCAAGACCTCTCCAAGAAGTATTTCATGTAGGATACTCATCAAAATCAATTGTCTCTAGATGTTCTATGTTTATAGGAAGTGAAGATTGCTAGTTTTATTATTTTAGTTGCTTCCCATGTCATTTTCCCAACCAACTCTATATTTGAAGTAATCACAATGTCGGTTGTCTCCTTTCTCTCACCTAAGTGACTTTAGGATGATGTCAACCATGGTTGTGAGCCCACTAACTATGTGATATGGATTCTCTTAAATATTAAAAATCATTCTTTTAGAAGGGTAAAAGTACAAAGTTGTGTTATGTACTTTCAGACAGCTTATCAACACAAGTGAATTTAAATATTTTTAACTAAAAATTATTTTTGGTCAAACATATGATCTAGTAAGATTCATTCTAGCTATGTTAGATATGTCCACAAGTTTTTCAACTAAAATTGTTGGCTAAATGCATATGTAGCACCACTATGAGGCTAATTTACCAAAAAAAAAAAATTCTTTGAAAAACTTGATGTTTCAACAAATCCTACTCATGTGAATAACATATTTTTTGAAATATAAAAATACCCTTTTGTAGATCCATAAGTGTAGTTTTCAAAAAAAAAATATTAGTTTTTTTTTCATAAGAGTAAGTTTATTGATTAAAATTGAAAAAATTACATAAATGGCCAGCCATGGCCCACATGCAATAATGCATAAGAAAGGTACAAGCTCATCTATTCATTCTAAGTTCCATTCTTCCCACCAGACCTAATCTTATTCAATTTTGTCTTTATTTTCTTTTTCTTGTTCTGAACTTCTTGCCAATCCTCCCCATTCTCCCCCTTTTGCATTTTTATGGGATCCATAGTCTGTGGTGCCGCTTGTGGGGTGCTTCCTCCACCTGTCGCATATGTTCTCCTATCTCCTTTTTGATAATTAATAATGTTTAGGTTCAAAACTATATTCTGAGGATTACCGTTTAAAGGGTTGCATGCTTGTTGAGATCATCTTTGAGCCGAACATGCATTTGTACATGGTTCCTTATCTTTCCCTACCTTAGAATTTGAGGAGGTAACAAGATTCTGTGGAGGTTTTGTCTTTTCCTCCCTCATCTTTGCTAAGGCTTTGACTATGTAATGATGAGGAATAGCATCCTCCCACCAAGACTGTTGCTCCAAATTCTTAATGATTCTGAGACAGGCTAAGGCCAAATGCCCTATTTCAAAACATTTTTTGCATCTGAAGGGAACTCCTTCATAGTCTAAAAGTTGCGTCCAATTGCGATCTGCAAACTTGAATGTAATGTCTGCAGGAAGATCACGTGTGGTGTCCAAATCTACAAGGATGCGGCCAAACATTGTGTGGGTAAAATTTGTAGTGTCTAAATCCACTACAAGAAACCTACCCAAAGTGTCCCCAATCGCTCAAAAATAATCTGCAAACTAGAATTGTAGCGAAAGATTCGAAAGGTGAATCCAAATAGTTTTAATTGAGAAAGATGCGATAGCAGGGTTGAAATTTGGAAACCATGGCTTGAGGAGGAGTATTTTTTTCCCCCAACACCATTTCTCTCACATAATGGTATCCCTATTCTGAATGCAACCAAAAACAACAATAAAGAACCCTTGAGCACAAGGGTAAATTTCTACATTACCTTTGAGTGTGGGTTGTCATGCCAATGAGATCCAATCATGTAGATCAAATAATTTTGGCCAGAGGCGATAGAAATCGCTGATCAAACCATTGGATGAAAAAAACTTTTCACAAACGTCCACCTCCTTTTTGAGTTTCTCTTAAAATACCATAACAAGGGAAGAAGGTGCCTTTTTGATGGAGGGTTTTAAGTTGTTCCTAGCTAACCCATGCTCTTTAGTGATCATTTTTTCTTTTAATGGTCGAGAATCCTCAGTGGATGATTTAAAATTTCCTTGATGTGAACCAAGAAGCATATCCTGGAAAGGCAGGCTATGCCCAATCATTGACTCCATTGATGCTTGAGATGCAACACCAGGCTAGAGTGAATTGCTTGAGGGGTTTTCGCTATTTTGAAGAACCAAAACCCTAGCTAAGCTAGGGAAAACCTTTGTAGGCATTGAGATTGTAGCATTCAATGCAGGATTCGAAACACCAACATGGGTGTGAAGAGAGGATGTGACAGGAGCCCCAACACCCGCAGATGGAGAGCAGGTTGATATTTGAGGAGTGATAGAGTCACTAGTTGCAGAGAAGTTGAATAAACGATCAAAGTTGAGCCTATCTGAGCCCATTGCCTTCCAACCAAGGGAGCCATCAAAGGGTGAAAAGGCACAAGCCCTACCATCCTCAGGTGCAATCGCATTAGTTTTCGGATAGAGAGTTGTATCAATGGAGTCGACAACGAGTGAAGGTCACTGAGATTTGCGGAGCATTTCGGTAGCGACACATAAAATTAATAGTTAAATTATTATTTATATTTTGCATTTAATTTTTACTAAAAGTATGTTATCAACAAAAAATATTAGGTTGATTACCATGTCAAGAAAAAATGCTAAACTTATTAAAAAAATTGAAAAAATATGATGTACCATATAAAAGAATCTATATCAAGATGGTATAATTTTTTTCTACTTTAGGTAAATAGTTGATATGAAAGTTGACATCGAATGGAAACATCTATGTTTTAATACACACATTTTTTCATATTTATTTAAAAATATATCTATTTATCAAAATTGGAAAAAAAAATCTTTGCACTAAAGTTTCAAGCTATAAATACACACAAAAAATTGAAGGAAAAAAGATTAAAATTTATTATATAAAGATTGATATATCATGTAACTTCATTTTTTTAGCAACTAAATTATAGTGTCAATTTATATAAAACTCTATTCAAATAAATTTTGGCTTTTTTTAATTTAAATGAAATATACTAAAAATACACATTTTATTAGTTTACATCATTTCAAAATTTAAAACATATATGCCACTTTTTAGTGTGATGCAAGTTTAAATTTTGGATCAATGTTGTTTGTTTTTGTGAATGGTGATCCTAGACCTGCACAAACACAAAGAACAAACACATTATTAGTCCAATATGCAAATCTAAATCAACATTCCCCATAAGATTCATTTGAGATGAAATGAACAAGAAATAACATGAAGGATACAAATTAAAAAACTATCTAATCTTGCTCAAAACAAAATAAACTCTCAATCCCATGGGGGAATTGGTGTCATTTTGATGTGAAAAATGGCCCTTTCCCAATTCCTTGTAAGCTTGATGATCAATGGATGAAGAATGATGCTCTTTGATGAAATTTCTCCATAACCTAGCTATGGAATGATGAAAAATTGATGAACAATGGATGAACTTGTGCATCATGATCTTACATGGATTGTGTAGAAGATTGTGGAGGATTGATACAATAGAGGAGGCCTCTATTTATAAGAAAAAATGATGGAGGATTGAAAGATAGGATGAATGTGGGATTAAAGATCAACCAATAACAAAATTCCACTTGTCAACATGCTATTGGAGAGGGATGGAGCACATTTTGGTCAATGTGCATGATAAATGCCATTAGATTCAAATTTGAAATTTGAAAGTGACATGGTGGAGGGAGAAGAAAATGGAGTAAATGCCACTTGGCTCAAGGCTTTTAATGCCTTGTTGGAGAGGACAAGTCCTTTTGGGGGGAGATTTTTGAATTGGAGGAATATTCCCACTTTGATGCCTTTTTGAATGAAAGTAGAGATTTAATAAATCAAATAAATTGATTTATTGTGCAAGTTGCATAATCTAGAGGATCTAAGTGATTAGGATTAAGATTAATCAAGATTTGATTAATTTTGATGAAGATTAGTTGATTTGACAATTTGATTTAGATTTTAGGATTTAAATAAATCAAAATGAGAGGAATAATGATTTTAGACTTAATTAAATAAAGTTCAATTTATTTAATTAAAGAGAATGGTGTTAGTTTTAAATCAAATAAAGATAAATTTATTTAATTTAAATGAGATGACTTTGGGCGGGGGCCCTAGCTCAGTTGGCTAAGTAATTCTGTTGCGGCTCTGCTGGTCACGAGTTCTAGTCTCCCCCGTCTCGTGGTACCGGAGGGCATGTCGTGCCAGCGCCGCCGGTCATGTTAAAAAGTTTACCAAGCACACTGCAGTTTATAGGGGGTCGTGCTACCCGATTCCTGCAGTCTAAAAATAAATAAATAAATAAATGAGATGACTTTAGATATTAACTAAATAAAATGAATTATTTAATTAAAAGAGGGACTATAGGATTAATTTAAACAAAATGATTTATTTAATTAATAAGAGATGATGACTTAATCAGATAAAATTGATCTATTTAATTAAGAGATGAAATGTGATGAATTTAATTAAATAAATATTATTTAATTAAATGATTAGCAAAGGAGATGATTTAGGATGAATTGGTGTTAGTAATCAAGATTAGGTGCACTGGATCAATCTGTATATTTTCTGTGTTTACATTTTTCCCCTTTTTGAAGCAATGTACCTGTTTTGTTGGTTCAAAGAATAAACTGTTGCAATCAAAATTAAAAAAAATCAATTTTTTTCAGATGCCCTAGCAGAAAGAAGTATACTGGTACACTGCCCCCTCAAGAGATTGAGCGAAAAGTTTGATTTGAGGGTCGATCTCACGACAAAGAGGTTTAAGATCAATTCAGCTTAGAGAGGACTAGAAAGCTTGAATGTTTGATGTAGACAATTTTGATGATATATAGACAGTCATTGACCATGGGTAGCCTCATGTATATTTTGATATAACACACATTCGTTTCTTGGATAGAAATGTTAGTAAATATAGAAGAATAAGGAGAAAAAGATGGATAAAAAGAGGATCCAACAAGTCCATGAGTCATCGAGACTTTATTAGATATGATGATGGATGATAATGATGATGTTTTGCTTATTAGGAATTGGGATTTTAAAAGGGCTACTTACCTTATGTTTGATAACACACATAGGCACGATGCATCAAGGTATAAAGAACTAGGATGGCGTTGCACCTAGTGTGATGGAATTTGACTCGACAAACAAATAGGAGTATTCTTGTTCACACTTGACATACATAAACCTTACTAGGATGTACTTCAAATATTTCAAACATCTCAGACCAAAACACGAACAAGAAAATCCTAACAATGTAATAGTCAACAAGCTGTCCAAAACACCTTCCATCCATACCTAATAAAGCAAGTATTCACCAAGGTTATATTACAAGAACGTCCAACGAGCACAACAGACAAAATATAATGATCATTGCCCCATTCCTTTCTCTCTAAATCATTTTGATTAGTCATCATCGAGAGGTCATTGGAATGAGCGCAATAAGATAAATGAAAGAAAAGATCAAGCAAGCAAACAAGCCAATGTTCTTCATACCTCCAGCTAAAGGGATGTGTTTTGTTTAGGATAAGTATCCAAAGTGATTTTCCAAAGATAATACCCATTGTTGGAAGGATGCATCCTAGGACATGTTAGTGGATGGTGGCAAGTTGATAGGTTGTTTGAAAGGCTATTGATATAAGGTCAATTGACATGTTTGCGAATGATCAAGAGTTTGATTTTGCATTTAAAAGTTTGTTGTTTTGATTTTGATTTTGCATTTGAAATATTCTT
This sequence comes from Sequoia sempervirens, assembly GCA_007258455.2. Taxonomy (NCBI): domain Eukaryota; kingdom Viridiplantae; phylum Streptophyta; class Pinopsida; order Cupressales; family Cupressaceae; genus Sequoia; species Sequoia sempervirens. The sequence goes on along the minus strand of VDFB02000363.1, from coordinate 163,046,611 downwards.
TTGCTTATTGTTGTGGTTGTTTCTGTTTGTTTTGCCAAAGGGTGAGTGTGATGATTGATTTATTATGGATGAGATTATTGTGGGTGAAGCGAAATGAGACAAATGGATTTTTTCAAATATTTGGATGTTTTTGGTGTTTTTTTTAAAGATGTTTTGAGGTTGTTTTTGGTATTTTCAAGATGTTGCAAATGTTTTGATTTTTCAATTTTCCAAATGTTTTTGGTGTTTTATGATATTTATGAATGTTTTTGTGTTTTCTGAGATTTTATAAATGTTTTTGAATTTTGTGTTTTTTGAGTGTTTTTTTTGTTTTTGTGTCTTGGAGGCTGACCAAAGATTAGCCTTTCCTACGTTTAAGCTCAGAGATGATGTAGTTCAAATCATCATGTTTTTGACTTTTTAACCTATTTTTTGGATTTTTGACATGTTTTGAATGTTTTTGGATTTTCTGATTTTATGAATGTTTTGGATTTTTGCATGATTTTGATGATTTGGATATGAATATGTGTGACGATATCAGTGCTCTATTTTGGGATTTTGTTGAAAACCAAGCTAAGGTTGACTGATCAAATTGATGGATTGATGATGATAACATTGTTGAGGATACACAACAATGCAAGGATAGTGTTAAGCAACACGAGGATTATGATGGATATCCTAAGATGATGAGGGATTGATGATGATTTGATTGATCAGGATTTTGAAGCTTGATTTTGGAACAAAATTGTTTTGAATGATTTGATATGACATTGAAGCATATGTTTGATGCGACTGATATTGATTGTTTGGATTGATGTTCGATGAAAGATAAAGCTTGATAAAACACATCTTCTTGTCAAAATATGCCATGGGCTAGTATTTGGATTTTGGCTCACAAATGCTTGACCAATTTGACTCTATGTTTGCCAATGTTCTGATCACCACATAAGTTGGAAGATATAGATCAATATTTACTCCCAAAGCAAGATTTAAATATCTACCCCCAGTGTCTAGCAATGTATGGAATGCCATGGATGGATACTTGATAGGTGTGTGGATGGATGGATATGGTAAGCACGCAAATGATGCCAAGGATTATCTTGCGATAAGATAAGGTCTTTGAATGGAGGAAAGCTTCATTAGATAATGCTTCATGGCTCAGATGACATTGGGATAGGATAGGATCAATGAAAATGACTCATGTTAAGATGTTTACCATAAGCAATTGTAAAGTGTACACCAAACTTTGTCAAGACCAAGATAATGTAGGAAGATGGATTGGATAAATGGTTCATGGATGAATGGATTTATTATGGATGAGATGGATGGAATGTTGGATTTATTATGGATGGGACGAGATGCTTCCACCTAAACTGGTGCACACAGATGCTTGATTCTATAGATGACACCTGTTTGCCAGGTTTTCATCATGGTACCTTCCCAAAGTGCCACCATAGTGGTTTTCACTAGAGGACAATTTTTTTCTTTACTGTTTTCAATCCTTTTTTTGATTTTTTTTTTATATTTTTTGTATTTTTCTGTGAAAGATTTTAAGCTCATGCTAAACCACCTGGTGGTGTTTATGTAGATGCTTCTATCATAATGTGCCATCAATAGCCTTCTTGAAGAAGTTGTTTTGCCAAGAGATGTGCACTTGAATACAATTTTTGAGATTCTGGATCTGCTTTATTGATATCGGAGTTAACTTTGTCTTTGTGCGTACATCGCGATAGAGTGCCTTCTGAATCCTTATGATGAAGGGTGGTTGCCAATACATGGTCAATATGAGAATTGGATATCATGAATGGAGGCGTGGATGGGTTGTGTTTAGGAATAAAAGATGGATTGGTTGATAGTTTGGAACCTTTGACTCTCCAAACTTGGGAAGATGAGCAATGATGGGTGGATACAGAAGTGTGTGTGGAATTAGGACCAACTGCTTGATATACTTTGTACGTTGCTTGAGAAGCCTAATTTTTCCTTTGTGGACATATTTGATGGATACTTTTCCCTTTTTATTTTTCCCCATAGTTTCTTTGACTAATGGAGTTTGATGGGGATAATCTTTCTTTGGTATCCACTTGTATTTGATTTGTCCATTATGCTTCCCAACTTCTTTTTATTTGATGATGTTCTTCTTTCTTTGATTTACACCCTTCTTTCGATGTTAGTCCCAATTCGTGGATGGGGTGATGGGTGGATGAAGATTCATGATGTGGTTGCTTGTAGTATTGGCATCAGTTTCATCATAAGGATTCTTTGTGCTCCCTATATTGATGTTTGCTTAAGATGAAGTTTCCCCCAGTGTGGTGGTAGTAGCACCTTTGTTCTTTGAATTCTACTTGTTTCGAGAGTTCCTGTTTAGAATGCATTCTCTGATAAATGATCACTGCAAATGACGTTATTTCAATTTATTCCTTTGCTGACTCTGGAATATCCTGTTATGTCTGACCTATTTCCTTGAGTGGATAATGTTGGATACCTTCATACATGATGTCCTTAGTCTAAATTTTGAATATATATGATCCTAATGTTGAAAACTCAGTTTGACTGTAGGAATCAATAACCTGCTCTTTTTGTGTAATAATGTCAGGAGTAAAGGAATCCTGTTTTGAATGAAGATCATCTACGTGTCCATCCAAAAAAAGCATCTCATGGGTAGATGGAGGAGTATGTGCTATGTGGATGTGTTCATCATTTGAGACATCTCGTATAGATAGGAGAGTGTCCATTAGATCATTGTAGTATCTTGGAGATACAAATTTTTGATCTTGATTAATTTTAGAATTGCTTTTGGCATGCTTTGGATCAAGTTCTTGACATGGGTCAGTTTCAAAGGATGGGTTGCTTACAAAGGGTTCTTGGACATCGTCATTATGCATAGGAAATAGTTCAATATCCTCTTGATATTTGAGTGGTCTTGGATCAAATGTTGAGTTGAGGATTCCTTCAGTATCTCTAACCATGAGGTCCAAGGATGTCAATATTTCTTGGAAAGGACCATTGCTAGATTCTAGTGAAAATGTTGATCATGCTTTGGAATAAATTCTTGAGATACGTTCTCTAACTCATTAGGTGATGTAGAGACATTTTCAACATGATCATTGGTCGATGGGTCGTGGATTATGTCAATAGGATCAAATAATTCTAACACTCCCTAAAATAGATCATTATCAAATATTGTTGAGGGATTTTGATCACGACTAAAAAATGACTCTTGATGCATGTTGATTTGATCATTGGATGGGGTAGAAACATCTTCAAGGTGCTCATTGATGGATAGATCTTGATCATTATTTTCAACTTGATTGTGGTGGAGAGGTTGTTAATGCTATCGCTAGTGGTTGAATCTTGATCATTGTCCCCAATAGTTATTATTTTTTGATCAATCAGGTCTTGGATGAGATTTTTGAGTCGAATACAATTTGATACATTGTATGTCCCTTTATTTTGTGAAAATCACAAAGGTGTTTCTCATTATACCCTGGTCGTTTAACTTGGGGCTCTTGATAATTCTCATAAACGTGGATTTTGATGAGATTTTCTTGTACCAACTGTTGCATGACCAATTCAATTGGTTTCCCAAGTGGTGTGTATTTTAATTTGTTGCCTTGTGAGATTTTAAATTGGCCTTGTGGTGATTGATTTTTGAGATGTGGTGATTGATCTTTGAGATGTGGTGATTGGGTTTGTTGTTGTTGATCTTGATATCCAACCTCTTGACATTGGAGATATTGTTCTTGATGTGGTTGTGGACACAACTCAATGTTTTGATGACATGGTTTAACTAATGGAAGAGTGTATTGATTTTTGGGTGGAGATGTCTCTTGGTGCAATGAATCAACTATTTTGGTAAGTGTAGTAATTTGATCTTACAAAATTTGATCTTGATTTTGATCTTGACACCCTTGATATAGTTGATTTGGTTTTTGTTCAAGCATATTTGGAATGCATACTTGTGGTATTTGTATGGGATCATGGACAAACTAATTTTGGACAATGTTCTGATTTGGCATGATGTTTAGATTTGGCATGATAGGTTGAAATTGAACATTGTTGTGGTTGGGAATCACCTTGCCTTGATTTAGGTAACTTTGATTTTGCATGGTGTTACCTTGACTTGGATCAATACATGGAGTTGTTAACATATTGTTTGGACTTTTAACAACATTTGTATGATTCAAAAATATATCTATCCCAATGTTTACCAAGTGTGGATTCAAAATGTTCATGTTTGGTAAAGTTGTACTTGGTATATTCACATTTGGCATGTATGGATTTGGTGGGATAATGTTGTTTTGTTGTATACTCATGCATTGATTGTTTGGTTGATAGATTTGTAGGTTTGGACTTTGATTTAAATCTACCATAGGAAAAGGTGTTCCAAAATTTAGATTGGGCATATTGTTGGAAGCTGAATTACTCTGAGAGGGGGGGTTGAATTAGAGTAATATAATTTTTGAACTCTTTGTTTTGAATGCAAAACTTAAATGTTTTGACCTTGAAACAATGTGGCAGATTTAATCAAACAAATGAACACTTAAACTTTTTAGAAAGATATACAAGAGAATCAACTTATATTAAAAGCATCATGCAACATTGTTCCATTAAATTATGAACAACCTTATTTATGCTTTTTGAAACAGGACTTCAACTTTACATAGTGCAAAGTTAACTTGCTTTATGGAAGGTTTTTGAAAAAAGTAAACTTGTATTTTAAACAAACTAAAATTATTAGAGCATTGGCTAACTGAGCACACTATACTGTCGCTGCCAAGTCAACCTAGAATGATGTTGTCGCTGCCAAATCAACAACTCACAATATTCCAATGTAAATAAAACATGACAAGACCAACAACCAAATAATAAGTCTGATGATAAGACCGATACTATATGTCATATGCTATATGATATGGTAAGCCCAATAACAATCAAAGTTCATATGTAATATGGTAACCTAATGTTATATGCCTTAGGTTTTCTTTTTCTTTCTTTAGAGCCCGATTTCCTTTGTTTTCCAAAAAACATATCACTTTAGTGCCCAACACCATGCATGGTGTCAAGTATAAATAATTTAATATTCTCATCAGCCTTGAAGCCCTTAAAAAATATACCAAAGTAGTGTAATGGCATAATGTGTTTCAGCCAAGGTGATTGCTAATAGAGCAATGTAAACACTATCATCTAGATTTCATGATAATTCACAAAGATACCATCTATTGCAAAGAGACTTAGTATCAAAGTGATCTCTTTTCCATCTTGATAAATATCAATGAAGCCAAGACCTGAAGCATAAAGATCTTAAGACCTATCAAGATAATAATAAACATATATATATCTGAAGCAAAGGCATACCATGTCAAAATTCAGTACCAACAAATGAAGAACTGAAACATGCCATAAACCAAGTGCCAATACATCATCAAAATCTTGAATCACCATAAACATGAATACCAATGCCAAAGAACCTGTATGAGATATATACCTTCATGATGTAAATGCATTATGATCAAGACATGAATGACTAGTAATGATGTATCATATAATACCCAATCTAATCAATATGTACCAAGAGTTGAATCAGATCAACTGTCTACACCACGAAAATATGTTTTGACATCAAGGACAAACAACCACAATAAACAATTGAAAGCCAACACATACTCACATTTTTTGTACCATTGAGGTTTGTAGGAGATAGTGATCCCATGTATGGATTGCATAAATGTGAGTTTTGATAAGCAATTGGCATTGTAAGGCTTTGATAGTTTGGTTGATTTAGACCACCCACATGATGTATGAATCAAGTTTATATTCCATGTTTTTCTCGTGTTTTGACCTTGTTGACCTCTAAAGGATTTAGGATCAATGATGAGATGAAGGATGAAAGGGGTGAATGATATGGGTGTTGAACTTTTAGGAACCTTGGAGGGATACTAGACTTTAGGACTTTTGGATTTTGGATTTTGGATTGGATTTGATTTGATTTAATTTTGGATTTGGATTTTGGATAATGAACTAATAAACCCCAAGATGTTGTATGTTATCTTGGAATAAACTTGTCCACAAGGTGGTAATTCAAATAAGTGTATGAAGAAGGATTCATCTACACACACTTAGTCAAACAAGATGGTTTTGATTTTGATTTTGAAGGATTTGTCAAAAGTCTTGCATGAATGATTTTTCCAATGGTTCAAAAGTTGTTTGTGAGATGGGTTTGATTGATGTTTGAGATGGATGAAGTGTTTGATTATGACCCTAGATGAACCTAAGAGGGACTTTGTTTACAAGACCAAGATAGTGAAGAACATGCTTTACCCTATGAGTAGTTCAAACCAAAAGACCAATGTTTTGCTTGGAAGATCATAAGACAAAAGATAACAAACACATGTGTGGGGTTAAATTGATTTAATCTTGGTTAATGACTTGCTTTTTACCACATCCACTTGTCTTGCTTAAGTTTCAAACTAAATGTCTAATGTCCCAATTTCTTTTCATCCCACAAAGTCCATTATGTGAAAATCAAGAAAATCAAGGCAATAGTTCCCTAATGTTGACTTTAGTAAGGGAAAATTGAGATGTAAATTCAAATACTTAGAAGCCTCTAAGGATAGAATTCCTAGGGAAAGCAATAGCACTTAAATTTTGTCAAAGGTATTTGCTCCTCCTAAAGGGTTTGAAATTTTATGTTCATGTTGAATTTTTGTTTTCCAATGTTTTAGATCAAAGCAAAGTGTTTTGATTCCAAAATGATGCACAACCCTAGGATAGAATGAGACAATATTTGTTGAGTTCCCATTTGGATAAATTCAGCTATGTCTACTCTTAGCAGATGATTAGATGCTTGACTACACTAGCTCCCCTCCACGACACACACTTCTCAGGTCAGCCAAGCGTCAATACCCATGAAACTCCTATGGCATACTTCTCATCTCTACTAAGAGCCATAAAAATGTGGGAAGGCTTCAAAATGACCGTTCTTGCACCAACAAATAGACAAGGATTTGGGCTTCTAAACAAAGGGTTCTAGTATAGGCATTCCATTTGTGGGGGATCATCCATATGGGAAGAGACCATTGTTGCTCTTCTTGTCGGAACAATCCTCGTGATACTTGAACTTTCCTCAAGTACCCACATGTATATACCGGGTGGAAGTCACTTGGCTTTAGTGTGTTCCTAGTTGGGTCGTTCCTTGGGGTGATTAGTTTTTCCCACTAGGCAGGCCCTCTAAGGATAAACAAAAGTGAGCAAGCACATCCGTAGTTCAATCAATATTTTTTTGCATGAACAAAGAGAGAACACACTCAATATACTCCACTCACACTAGCAAGATTTTGTTCAATTTTAAAAATTGAAATTGAAGTGTGGAGGCAATCACTTATACAACTTAATATCACAAAAAGCCTTTTGATTCTCAATATCGCCGCGAGGCACGAGAGAAGCACATATGTCTTTTAAATGATATTAATTTGGATAAGGGATTACAAAACATAAAAGGCACATGTTCATTTTAATCCTTCAAAGCAAGAATTGGATTCTTTTTAAGCACCAACTTCGAAGTGTGAGATTTGTTTGTTCAATTTTAAAGCCTCAAAACAAAGTCTAGTAAGTTGCCTAAAGTTCTTTTTAAAACCCAAACGAAATTTATTTGAGTCCTAAAACTGAAGATAACAAGATCCTAAAGATGGGATTATAAATGCTCCCAAAGTGTTTAAAAACACTTGTTACAATGAGTATCAAATGATTTTTCTTTCACTTCCATGCATCATGATCCTTTAAAACCTACAATCCAAGCTCCAAATATTAGATGAGATCAAGAAACAAGAAGATATGAGGGTTAGATAAATGATTAAGCATAAAAACCCTAAAATTTAGACGAAATTACAATGTGTTTTGACTTTAGGTAAAAATTTGAAAATTTAACTATAGCAAAGTTGAGAAACACCTACACCATTGGATAGCTTATGAAATTCTACCCCATTTAAAAAAAAAAGCTCTGAAAAAGACCAAAAAATGACCAAGATATGACCATTTTAAGATTGAGTGAAAAAGCAAGAAAGAAAAGGTGGCACCCTTTACAGCAGCGCTGTTTGGGTCCAAACAGTGATGTTGGAACAAAAGCAATGCTGTTTGAGGATTTGAGCGGTGCTCTAGTGAAACTAGCGGCACTGTTTAGAGAAACAGAGACCGCAAATGCGTCGCAATTTGACCCAATGGCATTGTTTGACCTAGAAAGACAAAAAACATAAAAAAAAATGAAATTTGACCAAAAAACTTGTTAATTTTGAAAGATTAGCCCTCCTTCTAGTGCCAAAATGCGAATGGTGATCCTAGACCTGCACAAACACATTATTAGTCCAATATGCAAATCTAAATCAACATTCCCCATAAGATTCATTTGAGATGAAATGACCAAGAAATAGCATGAAGGATACAAATAAAAAAGCTATCTAATCTTGCTCAAAATTGGAACATAGATTTTGGGAACCTAAATGCTGGCTTTAGCACTTCTAGGGTTTTTCACCTAAAAGGAGAGAGATTTAGGTCCAAAATGCTTATGTAACACTCAAATTAGGATGTATACAATGTGATATGATGTAAATGAACTTAACTAAATGCAATTGATTGATTAAGATGAATTAAAATGAATGCAAAAGTGCAAATTAAGCTATGTTTGAAAACACATTGTGATATGCAAACAACTATGAAAATGAAGAAATTATGTAGAACAGAAGGTACAAAGGTAAATCTGTGTGCACTTGGATGATGTATGAGCTTTCTGGTATGTTTGGAATGTTGGTGAAATTTATTGATTTTTCACAGTGGGACTCATTTGCCACCCTTGGCAAATGGGTCCCACCTAGGACCTAAAAACAAGTGTCAGGAATAATGTTGTATTTAATGTTGTTTGTCGGGTTAATATAAAAAAATACAATTAATTAAGTCATATGAGGGCATAATGATACAAAATAAAGCATGAGAAAGGTGTAAATAAGGAGATTGTGCCTAGAAAAGTGTGAAATCTTGTTACAAGACTTTACAACACTTCATAATAGGACTTGTTGATGAGTGAAAAAGTGACTTTTAGGTGAAATGCATTAAATAGAGTCTAGAAGAATGCAAAAATATCTTAAAACACTTCACAACACCTTCATAAGACATTGTTATTTGAGTTTTAATACCTAAATACACATGTTCAAGCCATGATACAACATAAAATCAAAGCAACATAGTTCCAACACCATGAAACAAGACCTAAAAGGCCATGAAAATGACAAGGGGCTATTTTTCTATGGCACAAAAACAAAACAAACTCTCAATCCCATGGCGGAATTGGTGCCATTTTGATGTGGAAAATGGCCCTTTCCCAATTCCTTGTAAGCTTGATGATCAATGGATGAAGAATGATGCTCTTTGATAAAATTTCTCCATAACCTAGCTATGGAATGATGAAAACTTGATGAACAATGGATGAACTTGTGCATCATGATCTTACATGGATTGTGTAGAAGATTGTGGAGGATTGATACAATAGAGGAGGCCTCTATTTATAAGAAAGAATGATGGAGGATTGAAGGATAGGATGAATGTGGGATTAAAGGTCAACCAATAACAAAATTCCACTTGTCAACATGCTATTGGAGAGGGATGGAGAACATTTTGGTCAATGTCCATGATAAATTCCATTAGATTCAAATTTGAAATTTGAAAGTGACATGTTGGAGGGCAAAGAAAATGGAGTAAATGCCACTTGGCTCAAGGCAAAGGACATGTAAGAGGGATTTAATGCCTTGTTGAAGAGGACAAGTCCTTTTGGGGGGAGATTTTTGAATTGGAGGAATATTCCCACTTTGATGCTTTTTTGAATGAAAATAGAGATTTAATAAATCAAATAAATTGATTTATTGTGTAAGTTGCAAAATCTAGAGGATTTGAGTGATTAGGATTAGGATTAATCAGGATTTGATTAATTTTGATGAAGATTAGCTGATTTGACAATTTGATTTAGATTTTAGGATTTAAATAAATCAAAATGAGAGGAATAATGGATTTAGACTTAATTAAATAAAGTTTGATTTATTTGATTAAAGAGAATGGTGTTAGTTTTAAATCAAATAAAGATAAATTTATTTAATTTAAATGAGATGACTTTAGAGATTAATTAAATAAAATGAATTATTTAATTAAAAGAGGGGCTATAGGATTAATTTAAACAAAATGATTAATTTAATTAATAGGAGATGATGACTTAATTAGATAAAATTGATTTACTTAATTAAGAGATGAAATGTAATGAATTTAATTAAATGAAGATTATTTAATTAAATGACTAGCAAAGGAGATGATTTAAGATGAACTGGTGTTAGTAATTAGGATTAGGTGCATGGGATCAATTTGTATATTTTCTGTGTCTACAGTTTCCTTTATAAAAGTGTGACACAACTTTGTACTTTTTCCCAGTATAATATATATTTATTCTTCCAATGATGTTGAGGGATCTCTTTTGTGGCTATGGGTTGTTGACTCATTGTGTGTCACCACTTGGGTTATATTTGGGGATTTTAATATGGCTAAGTTAATGTATAATAAAGATGAGACAATATTCTTATGCTAGAAATCTAGTGAGCAAGAGTGGTGGTACTATATGCATAATAAATTGGGTCTTTTCAATTCCAATATGGGTCACCACGATAATTAGCCCCATTGGTATACGTGGAATAATTTTTGGATTGGCCTTAACAAAGTATTTAAACATATGGATCATGAAATGATTAATGCATAATTATTTTTCTCCTTTTCCAATTGCTTATTTCTCCTGATAGAGCCATTGCTAAACATTGCCCTATCATACCACTTCCCCATTTGATTCAAAGTTCAATAGAAAGTAGGACCTCCTTAGAGTTATAAAACTCATTTTTTGTTAAATACTTCTCTGCTAAGTCATCAACCCTTGTTAGACCACATCAAGCAAGTGTGGAACCTTGAAGCTCAACCCACTCATCCAACTAGTTGTATTCCTTGGTGGAATATATCCATTCAACATATGTATCACTTCCTTTGTATCTAAGAGAACTATTTGACAATATTTCAATATAGTGAATACATGACCACAACTTTGGATATTTGTAGGGATAATACAACTCTCAAAGTGACCCCTTCTCTTGATTTTTAGGTTAGGGTGGTAGAGATTCAACATCAGAAATAGATTGTTGACAACTATTATGCTAGAAGTGCTTAAATAAAAGCCAAGCTAGACTGATTTAAAGTGGGCAATGAAAATTCTAAATATTTTTTAAGCCCTCATATTTCATCACACCTATCATGAAATTAAGTAGATCAAGGATGGATATGTTGTCCTTAAAGAGCTTCCAAACATTTTCTAGGCTTTCACCAAACATTATGAGCAGGTGTTTATAGCCTAGGAAAATTCTCTTGAAAGGGACCAGGCCCTTCAAGAATGCCTCCAAGTTGTTCCTTATTGGATTTCCTCCTCACAACAAGATTTCTTCGATTGATTTCTCTCCATTATTGATCTCAAAGAGACCACTCACATCATGGACAATGACAAGGCTCCTAGTTGTGATGGCTTCTCTTATGATTTTTACAAGGCCCTTTGTGACTATGTTAGTGAGGATATGCATAAAGTTTATCTTGAACCTTTATAATCTAATCCATTAGGAAAAACTATAAATAAAGGAAATATTAAGTTTATACCTAAGTCTAGAGATCCAAAGGATATATGCAATTAGAGGCCTATCACCTTGTTTAGTGTTTCCTTTAAGATCATCACCAAAGATTTGGCTTTGAAGGTGCACCATCTCCTTCTGCTAATTGTGTGGCTAGATGAAATTGGTTTCATTAAATATAGGTATATCCTTGAAAATATTAAATTGTAGTTTGGGAAGGTATGGAATGGGCTAGATTCTCTCAAAAGAAGGCTTTATTCTTGATATTTTATTTTGCTAAGACCTATGATTTTATTGAATGGTCCTTTATTATGTCAAATCTTTGAGCTTTGGGGTTTTGGCTTTACTTAATTCAATATATTACCATGCACTTTATTGATGCCTAGGCTTATGTCATTGTTAATGGTCAACAATCCAATAAGGTTATTCACTAGGACTGTCTCTTGGCCCTTGCTCTCTATGTGCTTATGATTGAAGGTTTTGGTTACCTCCCAACACACTTTGTGTCTTAAGGGATGGTCAAAGGTATTGCCTTACATATCTCTTCAACTCAACTTGTTAATAGGAAATTTACAAATGATTTGTTCCTCACTTTCCTTGAAGAAGAGAAAAACATCAAATAGGCCCTCAAATACATAGATATATTTTGTATATCCTCTAGTTCTACCATTTAATGGCATAAGATTCAATGTTAAAGGCAATCCTTTCTTCCCATGCCCTCTTGGCTCAGTTCCTTTGGCTAGAAATGAATTGGCCACAGAGAGGTTTGTATATTCCTAGGAATAGCCTTTTTTTTCCTGGCTCCACAAGTTTCCTTTATGGCAAGCTATTCTTACTAAAATTGAAAAAATATGGCATATTGTGACTATCCATGTTTATTATTCTTCATGTTGGGCTCCTTCTAAGGCTTCTTACATAAAGTTGAGAAATATTCTTCATGGATTTCTTTGGGCTTCCATAAAAATCACAAGGGATTTCATTGGGTTGCTTGGGTGTTTTTTGTCTCCTATGGGAATTTTGAGGATTAGGTCTTTTATCCACACATCGTCAAGGTTTGGCACTTTAATCCAAATGAATTATCCATGCCCTTCATGGTGACAAAGCCAAGAAATTTCTTGTTCAACATTGCATTTCATCTAGGAATCCTTTTGAATGACTTTATTGGAAGGAGATTAGTCTTCAAACCCTTCTCACCATGAAGAATACAATTCATACTAAAGTAAATTTTGTTATCAAAATCATTTGGAGAGCTTGGGAAACCATGAAACCTTGGATTTTATAGAATGATTAAGAATTCCATGATGTAATTTTCATCAATCAACATAATATTTGGTGGTTCCTCATTTTACAAGATCAAGATGACCCATTGGCAAGGTTGCCTTGGGGTGTGCCTTGAGATTTCACACAAAAGGAATTAAAAGTCTACATGATTTATTCTCCAAAACTTCTATGAGTTTCATGTCATGGAATGAAACTAAAGCTAAGTTTCACCTTTCTAATAAGGATCATACAACTTTTGATATAATTATTGGGGTAATTTTGGTTGATATGGTTCATAAAATTGGTATCAATTCCTCCAAGCCATGGTGGAAAGATTGGAAGTGGGGTCCAAACACCACCTTTAAAATTATACATGTCAACACAAATATTTTTGGCTCTCTCCCTATTTTCCCATAGTTTTGATTTTAAACCAATGATGGAATTTGTAATTTCTAGTCTTAGTTTGGCAACACATATTTTATACCATCTGGTCAACTATTCTAGAGCCAAAATTGGCCCACTTTGCCTATTGTACAATTATTTTCCAAGGATTTCTTGTGGGCTCTATATTATCTCATTTGGGCTTCTACCACCCTCATTTCCCTTTCCAAGGGTAATAAGAGTATTTTAAGCATCTCTTTTGGTTCTATCCCAAAGCCCCAAAAATTTGGACCTATATACATGTTTTTTTTAAGCCCTTCCAACTAGAGCCTTTTTCTTGGAACATGGTTCTTTTAGGGGATTAGCCTCGTATCCCTCATAAATTCAACTAGATCTACCATGATTTGAGGGTGGATATTATCTTCAACATATGGAAAGATATAAATTTTGCAATATTTTCTAATTTCTTTGTTGATGAACATATATTTCACTTTAAATTCTAAAGTAATTATTTTTTCTAGTGTATTATTACAGATATAGGTGCAAGATAATAAGTTTACACTAGAGGTCGTGCACTTATAGGCACTCCTTGATCATTGGAGCAATGCCCCTTGTGTGGTGTTGGTAGTTCCTCCATTTCCCTCTTTTAGGGGTCACTTTCCTCCTCACGAGCATCGACATGGACCAAGTCTTTCTAGTCAAGGTACCTGGGATAATCACTCCCAAGCTTCTCCCTTAGTTGCAAGAATAGATTTTGGACAATAAGGTTTGTCATTACCTAATCATCAATGCTCCACCTCCCCACCACCCACAAGGGTAACCTATGGGTGGCCTACTAGTGGTGCTTTCAACTGGTTTGATCGCAACAATATTCCTTGGTTGAATCTTGCTATTTCGCCAACTTGTGCTATTGAAGAAGAAGAAAAAGAAAAAGAAAAAGATAGAAGTGGTTGGAACCCTCCTATGGACACTCCAAACCTTGCCAATTTATGGGGAAAGCTGGGTGACTAGGATCCACTTGCTCCCCCCTTTGCTACTATTATTTCCTCTTAGTGGCTTGATATTGTTTATTTATTTTTGATCTAGGTGTTAGTCCCTATGGGCTTTATTGGTGTGATCTTATATCCACCCACTTTTTTTGTGAATATGTGTAATAATATTATTATAAATGATTAATTATACACTTATTAATAAAAAAAATATATTGTTGAATCTTGATTGAAGCAAGTGATTATATATGTTCAATGCCTTTATAGTGTACTTTGAGAATGCATATTGATTATTTATTTGTTGATTTTTTTCATGTGATGATAGTAGATGAGAACTAATGAATAATTCCTACAAAAGGAAAATAAATATTTATTCTTTTGATATTTTTTGACTGATATTTGATGATGTGAAAGTGTCTTAAAATATGACATCTTTATATACATGACCCTAAAAACAATTTAAACTTTTTGGAACCCAAGCTAACAATTGATGGTTGAATCCTAGGATTATTAACCTTGGAAAGTGGGAATTTAAATTTAAAAAACCAGGGATAATACTACACTTGTGATTTATTCTAAGGGATAAAATCATAGGTGTGGTTCTATTCAAGATGGAAAATTTGATTGAATTTGGGTCAAGCAAGTTCTAAATTAAGAAATATTTCATATTAGAGTGTTGAGTTTGGATGAGATTAATAAATAAAACAAACAAACAATGTGCTAGAACCATGTAACAAAGGTATCCATAGAAAGTGGCATAAAATATCTAGGGAGAGTGTATTTCCCTACACTTTTCTCATATATATTATTATTTATAACATCTCCTCATAATATTAGTATACGAGAGTATATTATTATATAAAATACATATTTAGATGCATGTACTATATTAATATAATATTAAAATTAAGGCATCCTTTGTTCACCAGGTTTCAAGAGTTAATTCCTCAAGGGTAGACAAAAAAGAAAATAAAGTGGGAAGCTCCGCTTCCTTTAGGTCTAAATCTAAATTTTGATGGTGTTGTGAGCGCTAAATCTATATATTTGGGAGTAGGTTGCATGGTCATGGTTTTAAATGGTAAGTTCATATGTACCACCTCAAAAAATTAGAGGGTACAAATAGTAAGACCAAAGCCCGAGTATATATTTTGGGTTTTGTGATGGTTGCTAGGTTAAAGATCTATGGTTTGATCCTCAAAGGAGACTCCAAACTAATAATCAAATCTATAAAATCTAGAAACTACCTCAACTAAAGACTCAATAACATCCTTCAACATGCATGGGATTCACTTGATAAATTGAATCATTATAGAAGTAATTGCTATATGGAGAAGAATATGTGATTGTAGAAAATTTGGAAAACTATCCAATTGATGAAAAGGACATTCAAAAGATGCCATTGAAAATATAAATGAGTGGGAGATAAGCCAAGATGTGTGTCATAAATAATCATGTGTGAAGGGCATGACTTATGTAACTATTTCTTTAAAGAGGTAAGATGTGGCGACATTTATTGTATGAGTGTTTTAATTCACAGTTTTCTCAATAATGAGGCATATTTCTCTTAGCTTATAAATTATGAAACCATATTATGTAAGGAATCAACCACATTTTAAGCTCACAATAGTTGGTAGTATTCTACGGCTAGGTATGGTTTTGAAGTGCCATCTTTTATTTGGATGGCTATAATAGTGGAATCTCTTAAAATTTGAAACGATAGATGGCCTTCATGGGCATAATCATTAAGAATAGGTTGGGAAGGATCATTTGACAATGTCATGGAATGGTGCTTCCAACCATTTTCATTATTTTAGGAGATAAGTTTATTTAGGTCTTGAAGATTGTGAGGGTAAATATAGATGTCACCACCCACTTTTTAATGAAGCTACAAGAACGTTTAAGGGAAAAGGCCATGGTTCAAGTGTTAGAAGTTGCATGCATTAATCCATATTTCAAGCATGGTCTTCATGTGGTTTTGAATTATGTAGTATTAGTAAAAAGTGGTACAACTCCTATCTTCATGGTTCAAATGGCAATATTTACTAAACTATTTGATAAAGTAAAGGTGGTGATGTCTAAATTGAAAATTTTGAGTTACACTTGGCTCATGGAAGAGGTGGTATTTTCTCTTCCCATATCAATTGGGCTAAAATGAGGGCGCTACTAAAAAAGGCTCCTAAGGAGAAAAACCTGGTGAATAGAGGTGTGATGGTGGTGATAATAAGCAACCTCATCAATAGGTCAAATGTCATCCATTTGATGCCTTTAGAGGCTCATGGTGAAAACTAAAGTGGAAGGGAAGTAGTGGCATCAAAGGTGGCGATTGAAACAAATACTAAAGATGGAATGGGTCAAACAAAATTTACTAACATGGTATTTGAAGTGGAATAGTTATGTCAATTTTATCCTTCCACATTTTGATCTTTTGTCTCAAAAGCCTAGATGAGAGCACAAAACACAAGCATCACTTTGTGAGATGAACGTTCTTAGTTGTTGTTTCCCAACCCAATAACATTGAGTCAACAATCAATAATGGAATTAATTGTGCCTACAATTTTTTGTAGACCTTATAGCCTTAAGAAGGTGACAAAAAGTTCCTCACATATTTTTCCTCAACCTTATTAACTAATTAATTTCTGAATAAAGTGACAACAAAAGAGGGCCACAAGTTTTAGAATTTTTTTAATTGAAAAAGTGAAATTGAATCCTAACATCATTGTAGAAGATAGCAATAGGGGATGCAAGCAAGTAGGTCTTTAAGATTTTGCCTCCATTTTGCTCTTTTCTATTCTTAAAAATATCACATCTATTGTTTGCCCATAATAGTGCTACGAATTGCAATGCCTCTTTGAATAGTGACCAACCAAGTTGCGTAAGGGAAAAAGGATTTTAGTCCTCTTTTCTTACTCAGAGTGAAGGATTCCCCTTCTGGAGATATCCCAGCCCAGATTTGGATGGCTTCCCATGGATAGACGAGAGTGGAACGACCAAGGAAGATAGTTTGATGGACATAATTTCATAAATTTTCACTCCCGAGTGGCTGAAGAGAGGTATGGGGCGAGGCTATGACAGTTCAAAGAATTTAAAAAATGGCCAATTACCACCGCGAAGATTCAACACATCAAATAAAATCTGGAATTCAAAGCTATCATCTCCAACAACCAGAGCGAACGTAATTTCATTAGGGCTTAACTGCTGGTAAGTTGCATCTCCTTTGCCCTAAATTTGATTAATCTGGTATATTTTTGTAGCCTGTTTAAGTGCATATGCTTTTTTCATCCAAATGAGCTGGGAATTGGTCTTCAAAAATGAAGGCCCAAAACTGGTACAGAGATCAATGGGGAAATGAAATTAGAATAAAATAATTATCTAGAGGTTTAAAAGGAGGAGGAAATTCTAAATCTAGCCTCATTTATGATGGACGGTGTGGAATTCTTTGTTGAAGATTCGGTCCCAAAATTTAACCCCACCACTCACAAGATGTCTAGCAACCCAATGTGGATCAGGCTATATAATCTACCCAGTGAATATTGGGATCCATTTTTTTTAAATGATAGGGGAAAATATTGGCACCTTCATCTAAGTCGATGATCAGATAAGAAAAGATGATTTTGGCAAGCACACCTGTATTTGTTTTTCCATTAACTCCGAAGATTTGTCCCCTAAAGAGCTTTGATATTATACCAGAATTTGGGATTTGGAGGCAAAAAGTGGAAGTGGAATTATCTCTAAATAAATTAAGTTACTGGTCTTGGAACTGGCTCGGCTTCAGATTGTTCAATTTATGGGTTTGGGAAAAAAACAAATTGGGATTGGATTCGTTTTAGGTTTGTCAAATACAAGAACATATAAAAATTACATATATGATTTTTTTTAAAATTAATAAGAAATAAATACAGTAAAATAAAAATATATCTATTATTCATTTATATAAATATAAACAAAAATAAAAAATATATTAATATGATTGTATATATATTATATATATGAAATATAAAAATAATATATAAATATAATATGTATTAATATTAATATCAATATAATTATAACTTATATTAATATTCATAATATTCAAAATTATTATTAATTAACATTAATTACTAATAACTTAAATATAATATATATTAATAATATAAATATTATCCCCCATACCGTATTAAATAATATACATCCTATTAAACTAATAAATATTATCCCCCATACCATATTAAATAATAGACATCCTATTAAACTAAAAATATTAAAATTTAAATATAAAATTGTGTGAGGGGGGAAAGCATAGAGGTCTAGAGGAGATAAAAACAATTGAAATAAAATTTAGTCTAAATCAAACAACTAATCTAGATCTATTCCTACACCCATGAAATGCACAATTAAGAACACTGAATTCAAGAAACATGTAAATAAAATGCATCAAAGACAAATGAATTCAATAAACAAAACTGTTATCCATCTCGTGTTGAAGTGTGTTCACATGATGACAAGTTGTTCATATCAATGCGAAGCCTCCATTGTTTGTGTGCAAGAAGCTTTTGTTGCGTTACGTGTTGGTTGATCGAAAAAATGTTGAAGCTCTATCAATGGTGATTGTGAATGTCGACAGTGCTTCATTGTACAAAATGAGTTGATTCTTCGATCCTTTTTTTTGAGGAAAGAGGTTATATAGAATTTGGGATTTGAAATGGATGATCAAGATTAAACAATGTTGAATCAAGATTGACGGTCAAAGGTTGTTGAGAGGATTTAAACATGAACGATTTATGCAAAATAGATTGCACAATTTGTGTGATTGAAGAAATAGATTGAATGATCTGTGGGATTGAGGAATAGATTGATTAGTTAGAAATTAGATTGATTGGTTAGGGTTTAGATTGATCAATTAGGAATAGGTTGAGAAATTAGGGGATAATAATTTACTCAATCAAAAAAGGGGTTGAGAATGATTAATTAATTAATTCATTTTGGAGTTGAACATGCAAATCAAGTTTGACTTTTGCAAACAAAGTTGCATTAGTTTGATTTGATTTTTGATAATGTTTTAAATAGTTTATTCAAATTATTCAAATTTGGAAGGAAAGTGAGTTAATTAAATTATTACGATTTGTTGGAAATTGTGCCTCTATTGGTTGGCTTGTATCTCTTCATTGTTCACTGATCTCCTTCGTTGTCGCGACATCGATGGTTTATGTAACCTTGTCGCGATGTTTGGAAGTTCCGTAACTTCTTGATTGGCCAACCTCCTTTGTTGTCGCGACATTGCTGGTTTCTGTAACCTTGTCACGGTGTTTGGAAGTTCCCTAACTTCCTAATTGGCCGACCTCCTTTGTTGTCACAACATCGCTGGTTTCTGTAACCTTGTCATGGTGGTTGGAAGTTCCGTAACTTCTTGATTGGCCGACCTCCTTTGTTGTTGCGACATCGTTGGTTTCCGTAACTTCCTAACCTTGTCACAGAGTTTGGAGGTTACGTAACTTTCCCACTGGGCGACCTCCTTTGTTGTCGCGACATTGATGGTTATGGTAACTTAAGAACCTTGTTGCAGAGTTATGAAGTTTGTGTTTTCTCCGACTGGGTGACAATGGTATCGGCTTGTCGTGGGGATCAGTAAATCTGTAACTTGTTTGCGGTGGTTATGAAGTTATCTTTTTTAGTGATGCATCGACGGGTGTTCACTTTGGTGGGGCCATGCCAATGGTTGATTTGACCGTGGGTGTACGAGTGAGTTGGTAATCAAAAGGGCTAACTCGTGGATACCTAAAGTCTTTGAGCTTTTGTTTATAAACTAATGACTGTTAATATTCCACGCCAATGTGGGATAATATCAACGGTTGAGCTTCTTGACAGTTGAGCGAACTGAATCAGTTTTGGACAATAGATTCCTGGAAACCGAATTGATATGTTTCCACGCATGGTATCTTGAAGTGGGTTGGAAAAGCTGAAGGGCTGAGGCCATGAGGCTGGCTGGTAAGGGCGAGGCCATGAGGCTGGCTGGTAGGGTCGAGGCCGTGAGGTTGGCTAATAAGGATGAGGCCATGAGGCCGAGCTGGGAGAGAGAGAGTCAAGGGGTGGAGTAGGAGTGAGGAAGATTAAGATCTACACTGTATACTGAAAGAGGGTATTGTAATAGTGTGAAGATAATATAAGGGGTTATGCTGCCAGTTTGTCTCCAAAATGAAACATGATGTAATCTTTGTAAAAACTTAATGCTTGAGTTGTATTTGTAATTGTTCTGTTGCATGAATAATACAATGGTGATATGGGCTTTTGGAGTGTGGGGTTTTTTACCTGAAAGGGTTTTCCCCACGTAAATCTATGTGTTTTGTCTTATCTTTCATGTTCCATGTTCTTGGTTAGAATCTGTTAATGTTTGTTGTTGAAACTAGATTTATATGTGCTTCTCTCAGAAGGGTTAATGTGGAAATGCACTGTGTCTAATTCCGCTTTGTGGCACAGTTGTACGTGTCTTTGAGGAAGATTGAGAAATTAAAAGTTCCCGAAGGCACTACTGTTCTTGGAGGTTTCTTCGAGATGATCAAAATTTCCTAACAAGTGGTATCGAAGCCTTCTTTTGGTTGCTAGTTCTGGGTGTTTCTCCTATGAAGATTTCTTAGTCAGTCAGGCTTGAGGAAATCTGGAGGAATCAACTGATGTATTGATCCTTTGGTGAGTGGAAGTCTTGTGGTATTCAAAGACAACACGCAGCTTGAAGGATGGTGAAGATGGAGAAAAAGGAGTTGGTCATGTTGAATTGATGTGATCTGTGTCTCCTAGTTGGGAGCCGTATAACCTTAATGTATGAGGTGGAATTTTTCTTTGCTTCGTGGTTGTGCTGCAGCAAAGCTTTCATATTGGGTGTCTGTGTGAGAGGCTCCTTGGTGATATGGAGAAACTTGGGTTGTTTCTCAGCCATGGAAGAGAGTGCTTATGCTGGGTGGTGTTTCCTAGTGTTGGAAGGCATTATTTTCTGTTAACCTCGAATGCATGAAGGTTGTGGAGTTAATTATTGAATGATTTGAAAGCTTCTGAAATAGCCTATCTCTTTCTCAGATGCATGTGCATATTGGTGGTTTTGGAGTTGGTTTGAAATAGGCTTGGAGTTCCTGAACTACTGTTCCTTTTAAGGATGTGTTGTACTTGCATGTTCTATGATTTTTTGCAGGGTTTACATGATCAAGAAAACTTGCTAATTGCTTGATGGATTCCTAGACTATGGTGCTCATTGTGGACATGTTTGGAAAATTGGATTTGGTCATGATCTGGTGTTGGAGTCTTGGTATCTACATGGTTATCTTCTTTGATATCTTGGTTTATGATTACTAATGTGATTATGGGTTTGCACATTCGATGAAATTGATCTTCGAGTTATGTGGTTGGTGGTTTAGCTACCCATTGGCTACAGTGAGATAACTCGGATGTGGATTGTCTATATCCATGAGGTTGATGCAATGTTGGTGTAGATTTATTTGCTGGCCTTGTCTGTGGTCACTTGTGCATTGGTGTGGTTACTTTGGGACGAGAAGATGGATGGTGCTGAGTACCTAAATAGTCGGTCATAGGGATCTATAACATGTTGTATCACGATGTCATAGATAACTCGGATGTGGATTGTCTATGGGTGATCCCATAATAGTGGTTTACAATTTTTGGCCAAACTAGACACTGAAATTATTATTTTTAACTAAATCTTCACATTTGGGCACCTATAGCGGATAAACTGTGAGGAATTTGAAGATGGTGCAAACTAGAGTCTCATCAAATTTTGTCTGTAGATTCTAAAAATATTTTCTCAAAATTTTTTGGAATCAAATTGCACTTCTTTTTCCATCTCCCAAAATTGATTTTTTTTAAAACAACATTTTAAAAAGTGACGCCATATAGCATAACTTTTTTTCCATGAAGGATAAAATTTAATTTTTCAAATTTAGATTTGTAACTTTGATATCTAGTGCTTCCACTTGGTTATTGATGGTTTTTATTGAATATTTTTTCCTTAATCAAGTTTCAAAGTCAAATAAATTACAATTCGGACAGGCGCAGATAGCGTAACTTTTTTGTATATGTCAAAATTTATTTATTTATTTTTGTTGGATCACGACTTCAATATCTAGTGCTCTCACATTTTTCAATTTTTTTTTTGATAATCTTCTATTTTTCCACATGTGAAGAACAAATAAATTCATTTTCGATGAAAAACCTATGTTTAATAAAACTTAAAAAACAAATACATAACAAAACCAAAACATATTAAAATTATATTCATTGGATAGCTTGTTATGAGGAATACTATAATAATTTGAAATAAATTTTAAATGAATTCATTTGATCTCCCAAAATCTAAATCAAAAGTGATTTTTTATCAGCATTTTGATAGGTGTAAAGGAGACTCATTTAAAGGTATGGTTTAAAACTAGCGAGGTTCTATCCAAGGGGGTTTGATCTAAGTTGATTTGATCAAACCCTCTTCAATTGAAATCATTAAAATGGAACTTTTTAAGGCTTAAATCATTATATTTTCTAAAAATATGTGATTTCAGCTAAAATTTGTTCCTCTCAGGAATTGTAAACCACTATTATGACAGCACCCCTATATCCATGAGGTTGATGCAATGTTGGTGTAGATTTATTTGCTGGCCTTGTCTGTGGTCACTTGTGCATTGGTGTGGTTACTTTGGGATGAGAAGATGGATGGTGCTGAGTACCTAAATAGTCGGTCATAGGGATCTATAACATGTTGTATCACGATGTCATGGATAGCTTGGATACACTGCTTTGTGTAAGCTTTTGATAGTGATGCTAATCTCTGCTTGTTTTGGAGATCTTTGTGCCACTTGATGGACATGTTGTGTGGACTTGAAGAATTTTCAGATTAGCAGATGTTGGGTCATGATGCTTGAGAAGCTCGGTTGTCATGGTTCAGTGGGAGCTTTAGTAATGATTGTGGATTCATCACTTGGTGGTGAATGTTTTTTCTTTAGTGTTGCAAATGTTACCAGGAGGAGCCCTTAGATCTTGTTGTTGCAGAAGGGTTCTTTCTCATTTACATGGTATACTCTTGCTTATGGACTCGAGTTTTGACATTGTGCATGACACTTGAGACCATGGTGAAGTCACTTAGAGCATGGTATCTCCTAAGGGGGATGCATAGATCATGGTGTCATGATAAGTTCTTGTTTCAAATGTGTGGAGCTTTAACAGTGGTTTGGAGTTTCTCTGTGTTTTGAGTACATTGGTTATATGCTTGAGAACTTCATATTAAGTGTAGTAATGCAGTTTGAAGTTCAACATGGGATGATCGTTTGCAGGTGCTCATGGATACATGGAGAAGAAGGTGAGGCTATAACTCTTTTGAGATGAGAAAGGTATTGATTACAGTTGAAAGTCCTAGTAGCCTACACCTTGGTTGGACATGAGTTCAATAGAGACCAATGAGGAGATTGCTCTTGGATGAGTCATGGTGGCTTGTATATCTTGGAGGAGCATTCTCTTTTCCCACTCTTGGTCTACTTGGTAGTTTATCTGACAGGTATTTCCCCATTATATCTTTCAGATGTGTTTTATGCTTTCTTTCATGATATGGATCTTGAATTGTTGTTAAATGGTTCTAGAGGATTCATAGTGGAAGGTGGACATCTCCTTGAGCTTTTGTGTTATATCATTTATTGATAAGAACTAGTAGGAGATAGTTATATGGGCTGATTTCCTGAGATGGGAAATGAGGTTGTTTGATCTTCTTTATGAGGTTTACATCCATGTTTGGTTACATGCTACATATGTTAAGTTTGATCTTGGTGATTGAACAGTTGGGTGTTGTTATGGTTTTTTCTGTGGGATGTGAAGGAGATCATACTTGACACAGTTGGCCTTTAGAGGTGTATGTAGGAGGATTTTCTATAGGCTTATGATGTGCAGGGGTGCTCTTTTTGGTCTCGGTAGTCTTCCTGGATGTTTGGTTTCATATTACATTAGTTTGAGGTTTGGTCGGAGCTGTAGTGATCACTAGCTTGTGGTCATGTGTTTTCACTCATGTTCTTGGGTGATGACATGGAGGTTCTTAATCTCTTTCTTATGTTAGGTGTGGAGAACTTGGAAGAGCTTTGGAAGACTATTGAGAGAAATGATTCCTTTAGCAGTTGGTTGTAGGTTGTGCATATCATTGTGGATAATTCCTTGGTACTACATGGTTATGTATTTTCTATGTGCTATTATTGGTAGAGTTGTTATGCCTTTGATCTTTCAGATTTGGCGTTACCCATGCAGTGGGAGTTCTTGAATGTGTTTTGTCTTCTTCGACTGGTTGGCACATGGAGCCTTCTTTTGTAGTACATGGGTTGGTTATGTTGGTGGCATAAGTTTACTAATGTTCGATACCTTTAATGTATGGATGATTGGATGTTCTAGCACTTGTTGTGGGTGTTATTTTCAGTCACATGGGTTTATTAGTTGGATGGAAGCAGACATATTGATTGTTGTTCTACCTGATGTTTTTTATCTTGTTTTCTAGAGTGGTGGCAATATCTTGTTGTTGATATCACTGGGATCTTTTGCTTGTGTTCGTTGGACTGGTGCATATTCACCCTGGCTTGTACCTTTCTTCCATAGGTGGCATGTTGGAAGATGATAGGGATTGTTGCCTGAACGATGGACATCTTAGATGTTGTTGTAGAAGTCTTGATGGAGCATATTTGAGATCTATGTGGTTTCATGGAAAACTATGATTGGTTGCAATGTTGGATAGTTAGTTGCAGTTGGATACTTGGTTTTGTTATAGATTGTCTGGTAGATTGTTATTTGTGGAAACTTGTTGATTGGGTGTCCTGAATGTTGCTGATCAAAGACTTGAATAGAACAGGGTCTGAACTGGTGGTGTTGTTGTAATCTCAATAGTTCTTGAGTGCTTTGGAGGAAGCCAATAAGTCTTCATCAGGTGGGAGATTGTTGGAAATTGTGCCTCTACTTGCTGGCTTGTATCTCTTCATTATTAGCCAATCTCCTTTGTTGTCGCGGTATCAATGGTTCCTATAACCTTGTCACGGTGTTTGGAAGTTTCGTAACTTCTTGATTGGCCCACCTCCTTTGTTGTCGCGACATCCTTGGTTTCTATAACCTTGTCGCGGTGTTTGGAAGTTTCGTAACTTCTTGATTGGTTGACCTCCTTTGTTGTCGCAACATCGCTGGTTTTTGTAACCTTGTCGCGGTGGTTGGAAGTTCTGTAACTTCCTGATTGGTCGACCTCCTTTGTTGTCGCAACATCGCTGGTTTCCTTAACTTCGTAACTGTCTCGCGGAGTTTGGAGGTTATGCAACTTTCCCACTAGGCGATCTCCTTTGTTGTCGCAACATTGATGGTTATGGTAACTTAAGAACCTTGTTGCGGAGTTACGAAGTTTGTGTTTTCTCCAACTGGGCGACAGTGGTATTGGCTTGTAGTGGGGATCAATAAATCCGTAACTTGTTTGTGGTGGTTATGAAGTTATCTTTTTTAGCGACACGCCAACGGGTGTTCACTTTGGTGGGGCCATGTTGATGGTTGATTTGACCGCGGGTGTACGAGTGAGTTGGTAATCAAAAGGGCTAACTCGTGGATACCTAAAGTCTTTGGGCTTTTGTTTATAAACTAATGACTGTTAATATTTTGCGCCAATGTGGGATAATGTCGATGGTTGAGCTTCTTGGCAGTTGAGTGAACTGAATCGGTTTTGGACAGTAGATTCTTGGAAATTGAATTGATATGTTTCCATGCATGGTATCCTGAAGTGGGTTGGAAAAGCTGAAGGGCTAAGGCCGTGAGGCTGGTTGGTAAGGGCGAGGTTGTGAGGCTGGCTGGTAAGGGCGAGGCTGTGAGGCTGGCTAATAAGGCCGAGGCCGTGAGGCTGGCTGATAAGGACGAGGCCGTGAGGCTGAGCTGGGAGAGAGAGAGCCGAGGGCTGGAGTAGGAGTGAGGAAGAT